>LR738714.1:618937995-618963478 GCA_902687465.1 Secale cereale
ATACAGCTCAAGTTGAACCCCGAGAAGTGCGTCTTTGGAGTCCCCTCCGGCAAGCTTCTCGGGTTCTTTGTATCACAGAGGGGGATTGAAGCCAACCCCGACAAGATTAAAGCCATTGAGCAGATAGAGGCCCCGAAGCGCGTCAAGGATGTCAGGAGGCTTGCAGGTTGTGTTGCTGCCCTCAGTAGGTTCATTTCAAAGTCTGCAGAACGCGCCCTACCTTTCTTCAAAATCTTGAAGAAGGCAGGTCCCATGAAGTGGACTCCGGAAGCGGAGGCGGCGTTGCAGGATTTGAAACGGTACCTGTCCTCCACTCCTATACTTGTCGCACCTAGACCACAGGAAAAGTTGTTGCTATACTTAGCGGCAACCAACTAGGTGGTTAGTGCTGCGTTAGTAGCGGAGAGGGAGTCCGACGAGGAGTCAGCACCACCGGCAAGCGAATCCAGCGACAAGCAGGGGGCTGCTCCGGCAAGCTCTGGCCCCGACAAGGATGACTCTGCGCAGGAGCAAGGGGAGGTGCGGAAGAGGATGGTGCAGCGCCCAGTGTATTTTGTAAGTTCCCTTCTCCAGGGGGCTAGATCAAGGTACTCTGGTGTGCAAAAGTTGCTTTCTGGCCTCCTCATGGCCTCGAGAAAGCTGCGCCATTACTTCCAAGCCCATGAGATAACAGTGGTCACTCGCTTTCCGTTGAAGAGGATATTGCACAATCCAGAAGCAACAGGCAGGATCGTCGAGTGGGCACTGGAGCTGTCGAGCTTTGGTCTCAAGTTTGAAAGTACTTCAACCATACAGAGCCGAGCTTTGGCAGAATTCATAGCTAAGTGGACCCCAACGCCAGATGAAGAAGTTCAAGAAACAAGCGAACCCGTACAAGAAGCGACAAGTGAATGGGTAATGTATTTTGACGGTGCCTTCTCGCTGCAAGGCGCCGGTGCCGGCGTGGTACTCATCGCGCCCACCGGAGAGCACCTCAAATATGTTATCCAGATGCACTTTCCCAGGGAGCAAGCGACAAACAACACTGCAGAATATGAAGGCTTGCTTGCCGGCCTCAGGATTGCGGCCGAACTTGGGATCAGAAAGCTGATTGTGCGGGGAGATTCTCAGTTGGTGGTCCGACAAGTTAACAAGAGTTATCAGAGCCCTTTGATGGAAGCCTATGTCGATGAAGTGAGAAAGCTTGAAGAGCACTTTGAAGGTTTGCAGATGGAGCACGTCCCGAGAGCTCAAAATGAAATTGCAGACGGCCTTTCAAAGTGCGCTTCGATGAAGTTACCTGTGGAACCAGGGACCTTCTTACTCAAGCTGACTCAGCCATCCGTTACACCATCAGTTGGGCAACCCAAGAAGAGAAAGTTGGTCTCCGGCGACTACTTGCCGGCGGATCTTCCTGAAACCGCCGCCAAGGTCCCCAAGATCAACAACCAGAACGCTGAGGAACAGTTTGCTCCTGCAAGTCCTCGGGCTTGTACAGTTGAAGCAAGCGTTCCCGGCAAGCCTCGCCCCGGCGAGCTTGCCGGGGGACCGTCAGCTCCGGCAGGACCAGAGGTCTTTGCCGTAGAAGCTGAGGTTCCCGCAGCGGCCCTCGAGCCTTTAGTCCTTGCCGTCGAGCCTCGGGCTCCGGCATGGGCGCAGCAGATCGTCCGTTTTCTGCAAACTGGAGAACTTCCCGACGACCCTCAAGAGATAGAGAAGATAACCAGGCAGTCAAGTATGTATCAGTTCGTGGATAACGAGTTGTACAGAAGAAGACTCAATGGTGTCAGGTTGAAGTGCATCTCCAGAGAAGATGGACAGAAACTGTTGGCAGAAATACACGGAGGCATATGCGGCCACCACATTGGCGCAAGGGCGCTTGCCGGGAAAGCTTTTCGGCAAGGGTTCTTTTGGCAAGAAGCCCTCCAAGATGCAACTGCACTAGTAACCAAGTGTGAAGCGTGCCAGTTCCATGCAAAGCAAATCCATCAGCCAGCTCAAGCTCTCCAAACAATCCCTTTGTCATGGCCCTTCTCGGTCTGGGGGCTCGATATCCTCGGCCCTTTCCCTCGTGCTGTCGGGGGCTTTGAGTACTTGTACGTTGCAATCGACAAGTTCACAAAGTGGCCAGAAGTGGAGCCAGTGAGGAAGGTGACAGCACAGTCAGCGGTCAGGTTCTTCAGGTCGATTGTTTGCCGTTTCGGGATCCCTAACAGGATCATCACCGACAACGGTACGCAATTCACTAGTCGCACCTTCATGCAGTACGTCCAAGACCTTGGCGCCAAGGTCTGTTTCGCTTCTGTTGCTCACCCGAGGAGCAACGGTCAAGCGGAGAGGGCAAATGCTGAAGTGCTGCGCGGACTCAAGACAAGGACCTTCGACAGGCTGCGCAAGTGCGGAAGAAATTGGATAGAGGAGCTCCCGGCGGCTCTTTGGTCAATCAGAACGACACCAAGTCGAGCCACCGGATAGACACCCTTTGCTCTAGTCTATGGAGCAGAGGCAGTTCTCCCCACGGAACTCGTATACGGATCTCCTCGAGTACTCGCTTATGATGAGCTCGAGCAAGAGCAACTGCGGCAAGATGACGCATTGCTCCTTGAGGAGGGACGTCTCCAGGCTGCTGTACGAGCTGCTCGATACCAGCAAGCTTTGCGCCGCTATCATAGCCGCAAAGTCAAGGCCAGGAGTCTCGAGGAAGGCGACCTTGTTCTTCGGCGTGTTCAGTCCGCCAAGAATTCCAACAAGTTGACGCCGAAGTGGGAAGGCCCTTATCGGGTGAGACAAGTTACGAGGCCCGGCGCTGTCCGCCTCGAGACCGAAGAAGGCTTACCGGTGAGCAACTCCTGGAACATAGAGCATCTTCGCAAGTTTCACCCCTAAGGCGCGGTTGCCGTGATCCGCTCCGGCAACCACCTTTTGTACAAGCTTTGCCGCTGTTGCATGTAACCCTTTGTACAAAGCCGGGCGCAGACCCCGTGCATCAGTAAAGTTTTTGTGTTTCTCGCATCGATCGCCTTTTGCATGCTTCTCTTTGCTATTTGCATGTTCTATTTGGCATTTGATGCAACACTCAGACATACGGTAAGCATTGGCACGCCGAAAGGCCATATGTTTGTTTCCCTCTCCCTTTTCTTTCCTCTTAAGCAGAAGGAACGTTCCTCGCGCACAAGTTTGCCGGGGGGGAAGGAGGTGGAGGAGGAACCAAGTGCTGTTCAAGAAAGAGAAGTCTTACCGGAAAGCAAGCAACATAAGCAAGCAACATATGAGAGATAAGTTGTTAGAATTTGACCAGTTCAAATTTTAGATTCTAGTTGTCTTCCTTGAACGATCACATTTTGTATGGAAAACCTGTGCGCGGAGGAACCTACCCGTAGCTTGCCGCACCCTTATCTTGTTTTCGAGTTCACTCAACGATTTAAGTGAGCTGCGACAAGTGTCGCGCCCTTGCTTCGTTTCCGAGTACGCTCAGCAAGCTAAGTGCGTTGCGACTAGCTGCGGCAAGGTTGCTTGCCGGCGAGGACCTTGGCCAGCAGGCTGCTCAGAGTCCAGCGCTCAGCGCTCGCGGCAAAGGCCCCTTGCCGGCAAGCTCCCCGGGAGCGTAGGGTGAAAAACATACAAAGTCAAGGATTAAGACAAGGAAGATAACATTGCGCTGATTGATCAAAATAAAGTAAATATCTTACAAAGGATAACTTGTCGCAATGGACTAATAAGTTCGTGACATAATGTGCAGCAACAAAAAGATAAAGATAATGGAGCCCTAGTCTACGCGGTCGCCCTCCTTCCTGCCAAGCTTTGCCACCTTGGCGATGATGTGGCCGACCTGCTCCTTCAGGGCCTCCGTGTCTGCATCAGCCGGCAAGCTGCGAAGAACGTTGGTGAGATTGATCCCCGGGTTGCGGTACACAATCTTCGTCAGCACCCGTTCCAGAGTTCCCGCGCAGAGCAGGCGCGACTCCTCGGCCAGCTGCGCGGGGATGCGGTTCCGGAGACCTGCAAGGGCCGGCGCGATCCCTCTGAAGAAGAGGCTGAGCTTGGCGCTGTGCGGGAGATCCGGATCCGGCGAGTAGATGAGGTGTTCGACCTTCAGCGCCAGCAGCTCCTGGTCAATGTTGGACGCAGAAGAAACCAAGTCTTCGGTCCATACCTCGATGGTCTGGCGGAAGAGCTCGGACGCCTTGTTGACGCTGTCCACCAAGGTCCGCTCCTTGCGGAGCTCCTCCTTCAGCTTGTTCTCCTGAGCCCGGGCAGCGTCGAGCGAATCCTTCAGAGTGGTGACCTTCAGTTCCAAGTCCTCGATGGAGTCCTTGGCGGCCTTCAACTCGTCGCCCCTCTTGGAGAGACTCACTTGAAGCTCGGAGTTTGTATGAGCGTCCTTCTCGCGCTCCAAGATGAGCGCGGCAACCTTCTCTGTGCTCACCTTCAGCGCCTTCTCCAACTGTTCAACCTTGGCGGCAAGCTCCTTCTTGGCGTCTTCCGCGGCAACCGCGGCGGCTTTCGCCTCCTTCAGCTCCCCGCCAAGGGCTGCCTCGCGAGCGGTAAGGTCCTCCTCGTGGGAGTCCAGCTCGACCTTCCGCTGCGCGAGTTCTCCCTCTCGCCGGGACATCTCCACCCCGGCGAGCCGCTGCTGTTCGTCAGCTTCAGCCTTCTCGAGCACCCACTCCTGGTACTCGCCGGCAAGACGCTCACGCTCCTCCGCCACCTCGCGGAGGGCCGCCTGGTTGGCGGCGCTGAGCTCCGCCGCACGCTTCTCCATTTCCGCGGCGGCCTTGGCGGCAAGGGCCTCCCGGGAGGCGAGCTTCGCCTGCCTGGCCCGGTAAAGGGCCAGGAGCTGGTGGAGCAACCTCTCCTCCTCGGGCCCCTCACTCCCGCCGGGCGCCTCGACGATCTTCAGACCTGCGGAGGCGAGGACTTCTCCGTCGAACGCCTCGCCCTCCGCGGGGGCTCGCGATGAAGACCCCCAAGGCATCTGGATAAAGACGCCGTTGGGGGCCTCAAGATAATACCCCTGCTCCTTGCTGGCGGAGGGGCCGGTGGCCGGTGCAGCATCTGATGCTCCCGCCGCCTCCGGGCCGGCGGTGCGGTCGCCGTCCCCCTCCCCAGCCGCTGCGTCCGCAGCCGGGGCAGTCTCCTGCGCGGCCGGCTCGGCGGCCTCGGCCATCTCCTCGACGACAGGAGCGTCGCCGCCGCCGCCCTGCGCGCCCTCCTCCTCGAGGTTGATAACCTCCGTCTCCATGGGCCCAGGAGGAGGAAGATCTAAAAAGAAGAAGAAGGAAAAGAAGTTCAAGATTCAAGCAAATATCCAAAAAGAGGCAAGCCAAGAAAACAAGTCACAAAACATACCTTGGCGGACGTCCTCAGCGGCGGGCTCCCTCGCCGGGGAGCTCGGCCTTGGCGGGGTGGCCGCCCTCGCCGGGCTGCTCGCCCTTGGCGGGGTACTCTGCCTCGGCGGAGTACCCGCCCTTGGCGGAGCACTCTCCCTTGCCGGAGAGTTCTGCCTTGGCGGGGACGGCGGGGCCTGCGGCTCCTCAACGACAGTCTCCGGGCGCTCTTCCCGCTGTGGCTCCACCTCTGCACAGAACAAGACAAGAAACGTCAAGACATGAAGACAAAACCAAATCCTCAGGCGTACCCCGACAAGCGAAAAGAGAAAACCCCAGACTTACGCTGGGGGCTGCGCTGCGGGCTACGCTGGGGGCTGCTCCTCGGAGCAGCGCTCCGGTCCAGCAGGCTCGGCTCCGGCACACCCCCTGTTGCCGCAGCTGCCGAGTCTTCCGCGACCTCGACCTCGGGCGCCTTGGCCTTCTTCGCCGCGCGATGGGCCAGGGTCCTGAAATCAGAACAATAAACAGAGTCAACATCAACAAAAAATCAAGACAGAAATCGAGAAGGTGTAAGGTCCCGGATCGTTACTCCTGGTCCTCCTCGTCGTCCTCACTCAGGGCGGAGAAATCGTACTCCACCGTGGGCGCGTCGGTGCGAGGAGCGGAAGACGAAGACTCCCTCGCGCGCTTGGTGTTCACCGGGGCTGGGGGCTGCGAAGACCCAGCCCCCGTGGTAGCCGGCGCCCGAGGAGCAGGCGGAGCCGCTGCTCCGCTCCGAGAAGACCCTTGCCGGCTCGGCGCCGGCCTGCGAGGTGCCTCCGTCGTGGTCCGCGCGCGGGCTGCCTCCGCTGTGGCTGGTGCGCCGGACGGCCTTGGCGCGGCTTGGCTCCCCCGGGGAGCTGCCCGGCGAGCTGGCTGTTGCCGGGGCGCCTGCGCCCTCTCCCCCGTCGCCGCCTTGCAGAGGCGCTTCGCCGGGGACTGCCTCGGGCTTGCCGGAGGCGGGGAGCTCTCCGACGAGGAGAGGTCGTCGGCGTACAACTCCGTGGATCCGCCGGAGTCCTCGGCCTCCTCCTCCTCCTCCTCTTCCCCGGCCGGCTCGCTGGGCCCAGCGTCCTGCGCTGCGGCCCCCTTTCCCTTGGCGCCTCCGCCCCTCGCGGCGCCTCTGCTCCCTCCGGCGGTACCCTCCATTTCCGCGGCCTCGGCCGCGATCCCGTGGATCCCGGAGTGCCTCAGCGAGGGGACCCCGACGAGCGCGTCGGGAGGAAGCTTCAGCAACCTGCGGATCTCCGCCTCCTCCGCCTGGGTGGACGCATCCGCAGCCTCCGCCTCTTCCGGCGAGTATCCGAAAATTCCTGCCGCCGCGGCTGCGGCGGCCTCTTCAGCCCGGGAAGCTATGTAGGCGATCTCCTGGTCGGTGGTGTCCCGTGTGTGCAGCTTGAGGTCGTCCTTGTTCTTCGCCACCTCTGCGAGGTTGTCGTAGAAGTTGAGGACGTCGATGGGCTTCGGAGCAATCCACGTGCGGTCCAAGCCGTGCGAGTCACACATGGGCATCATGGCGAGGATCCGATCCCTGACGATGTTGTTGCAGAGCGGCACCACTTCCCGGGGAGTCCTGAACCACTCGGGGTGTGCCGGGTCGTACTTGAAGAGTTCCCGGACCATTCCCCTCAGCTCCAGCGTGGTGAAGTTGAAGTTGAGCCCGGGGCGCAGCCTCATTATGTCTGCCGGGCCGCCGTACTCCCAGGCCGGCCTCTTCCGGTCTTGGAGAGGGGCGATGCACCGGCGGAGGAAATCTACGCCCACCTCAGCAACTGACAGCTTGGCCATCCGAAGACGAAGAATCCGGACAAGGGCGATATCGAGCTTGATATCGTCCGAGTCCAGCTCACTCCAGTCCCTGCCGCGCACGATGGGCGTTGTGCGCGGCGCGGTGAAGGCTTGCGGCTGGTCTTCTACGATCCAGCACCACTCCGCTCGCCATTCCTCCCACTTGCCGCGGAGCTCCCCCGGCAAGTACGCCCCCTTTTTATTCAGACGAAAGACCCAAGAAATTCCTCCGGAGAGGGGGGCATCGGCCTCGGCTCTAGGAGTGAAGAAGTGTCTAAAGAGCGCTACATTGGGGTGGACTCCTATGAAGTTTTCGCACATGTGTGCGAAAACCGCCATGGTGAGGATGGCGTTGGGGGTGAAGTCAAGCAGATGGAGGCCATATGTGTTCATGACGTCGCAGAAGAAGTTTGAGAAAGGAGGACAGAGACCACAATGAAAGAAGGCAGCAAAGAAGTAGTACCCGCCGGGATAGCTGTCCTTGGCGGCGGCCGGATATGCTCGCGTGCGGGGATGCGCGTCGGTTTCCTTGGACCAGAACAAGTAATACTTGTTCCAGAGCTCCCGCACGCCGAGCTTCGGCGGGAAGACGACATGCCGCTTCCGGTACGCGATGAGCTTGGCCGCTTGCTCCGATTTCTCCCGCTTGGACTTCTCCGCCTTCGCCTTGTCGGTCTTTGGGGCCATGGCGGACGCGGCGGAAGGAGGGGAACGAAGAGCTCGGCGGCGGCGGAGATGTGGAGGCAGAGCGCAAGAGAGAATCTTTGGAGAAGGAAGACGATGCAATGAAAGCGCAAGGAGGGGAACCGCGCCCGCTTCCTCTGCTTTTATGGGGGAGTGGGGGGCGTTTCGCCCTTTCCATTAAGAGATCGTGGGCACGTCCCATCCCACGGCGCCGCGATCGACGTGTGCCGTTACAGTGGGATGCGGCGGATACGGAAGTGGATTCGGCGCGCCGCGGGCCGCGGGTGCCCGTGCACTGTTTTGGGCCTGGCCCAACAGCGCTCGGCACCGTGTGTGGCCCAGGCCCGGGGGCTCCTGTCGGTGTACTAAGGTAGGGGTACCTCAGTACCCCAACTTGTGCACGGGCAGTTGCAGCTTCCCGCGGTAGGGTTTACTGCGTGCTCGCCGGAGACCTTCCTACTCCCTATTAAACCATTCAAAAACAAAGTATACAAGACATAAGACCGAGACCCCGGCAAGAGGAGCTTGCCGGGAAGGCCGTACCAGGCTCAAGACTGCCCCGCTGACACAAGACCCTGGCAAGAGGAACTTGCCAGGAAGACTAGAAGACAACGCCTCGGCGCTATATGCGCCCCGGCAAGGGCCCGGGGAGCGGCAAGCTCCCGGGCCCGGCAAGATCAAGGCCCCGGCAAGGTGCTTGTCGGGAAGGCTGCGCTGTGTGCCCACGCTCCAGCTCATCGGCCCACGCGTCGCCCTGGGGCCTATCCAGGGACGCGTGGCGGATGGCTGTGCAGCTTGGGGTACACGGTGGCACTCCACGGTGATGGATCCATCGCCGTGGCAGACGGAGACGCTAAGGCGGGAGCTTTTGGGGTCGACGGCGACGGGCATTAAATGCCCTTGTCCCCCACTGTTAAAGTAGGTATAGACCATTGTTCTGTACTGTAGCTTTACTGTTCCCGCACTGTTACAACTACCACCTCTTTTACATTTTTACCCCTTTCTCCTATGTTGACACCTGTCGGTGACCCCTTGCACTATAAAAGGAGGCCCATGCACAACGTGGAGGGGGTTCGGAACCTAGATCACTCTCGCGCTCGGTGTAGCTGCTTCTTCAAGCTCCCGAGCGCTCAAACTCAATACACAACCAAGCAGGAGTAGGGTTTTACGCGTCTACCACGGCCCGAACCTGGGTAAAACTGCCCGCGTGCTCGCTACGATCTGCTCTTTGTGCTTCCTCCGCCCTCGTACCGCACAGACAAGGGGCTCCGGTCCCATAGGTGTTCGTGGCGGACAGTTTCCCCCGACAGTGCCCCCCTGCCCCCGTATATAAAGGAGCAAGGGGGGAGGCCGCCCGGCCCCTATTGGTGCGCCTAGGAAGAGCAATCCTACTAGGAATAGGATTGTTGCAATCCTATTCCTAGTAGGAATCACCAAGAGGGAGAAGGGGGAAAGGAAAGAGAGGAAGAGAAGGAGAGGGAAAGTGGGGCCGCGCCCCCTTCCCCTAGTCCAATTCGGACTACCCCTTGGGAGGGGGCGCGTCACCTCCTGGCTGCTGCACTCTTTCTTCCCTAAGGACCACTAGGGCCCAACTTTCCCTCGGGCGGTTCCGGTAACCCCCCCCCCCCCCGGGGCACTCCGGTTAATTCTGAAACTTTCGAGAACACTTCCGGTGTCCGAATTGTGACGCCCGGATAATTGAGCTACAGTGAACCTCTTCTAATGATGCCATGTCACCTCGGTTGTTGTTGATAATCTTGTGTTAGATCAAAACGGTTCGGAATTCAACTTCAAAGTAAAGTCGAGCGGTAAAAGTTTTCAAATATTAAAACTAAATAGTTCGGGTTGTGCCAAATAATGCGTAAGTAATTATGATGAAGAAAACCCACTTTTATAAAATAACCGAATGCCCTAAAGTAAATAAATAGTAGCTAAAACCTATAATTAAATGCCTTTTATCATATCTATCTAACATGTTAAACTAAATTGTTTGGGTGCCCAAGTTATTAATTGGGGCATTAGAATAAGTAGTAATACTATTTTAGTAACTAATATAGTAATTTATAAAACTATAATAAATAGAAGATAAAATATAGCAGTCTAAAGTATGAATCGAAGAAAAGAGAAACTAAACAACAAACCTAATCTACTCTACTTGGCCCATCTAATAGAAACCAGCCCAACTCCCCCTCCCATCTTCCACCTCCTGTTCACACGAGGCTGGGTGGCTTCCCCTCGCACGTTCATGGCCATGGATGGCCACGTGCCGGCCATCTAGCTCCTCCCCGTCGACTACAAGTCCTCCCCCGACCACCCAGACCGAACCCTAGCATTTTTTCCCTCTTCCCCCTCGCGCCACTTTTCTCTTCTGCATACATGGCCGAACCACCGCCCCCCAAGCTCGTCGTCGTTGCCGCGGCCACCGGCCTCCCCTCTCCGTGCTAGCAGGAGCTGAAGAACCGCCACATCGCGCTGGTCCTCTCCACCCCTTGGGTTCGTCACCTCGCTTCCCCAACTCGTCGCCTTCATCCCGTCTTCGTCATTGGTGCCGAGCTACTCGTCGCCGATCTGTTGCGACCAAGTCACCTCCGGCCTCCCCGAGTCAACTGCGAGCACCGCTGTGAGCCCTGTTGCGTTTTTCCTCACCGCATCACGTTAATCTGTGGTCGTGTTTCGTTACAGCCGTCGCTAGACCCGACCATAGCTCACGTCGCTCGCCCCGCCCGCTCGCCCCGCCCGCGATGCTGCCGCTGCTCATCACTCTGCGTGCTGCTGCTGGCGTGTACTGCTGTTTCCCTTGCGCTGCTGCTTCTCATGCCGCTGCTGCTCGGCTATTGCCGCTTGCTGCTGCTAGTACTGGCCATGGCGGCCAACGCCCCATGTGTGTGCTTGTGTGTGAGCACAGCCACACAATGGCTTGCTAGTGCCACTCCTATGGGGGACGGGCCTAGTTAGATTAGGAGCTAAACATTATTAATGCCATCCTACTACTAATAGTCATTGACATTGGGCCCCGCTGCCTGAAGAAAACAATTAAAATCATCTAATTGAAGGCAAGTCAATGACACACGGGACCCATAGACACTGTTCATATGTGGACCGGTCAACCTTTGAATGGGTCAACACAACCCCACTATCATACAGACAGGCTGGAGTAGCACTAGGTGACAAAAATATATTATGTTTTTAATTCGAATTAATATAATTCCATAAAATTAATAAAAACTTTAGAAAATCATATCTTTTAAACCGTAACTCGGATGAAAATACTTTATATATGAAAGTTGCTCAGAACGACGAGACGAATCCAAATACGCGGTCCGTTCGTCCGCCACACATCTCTATCATACCAAACGTGCAACATTCCCCCTCCGTTTCATCTGCCCGAAAACACGAAACACCGGGAATACTTTCCCGGATGTTTTTCATCCTTGCCAGTATCACCTCCTACTGTGTTAGGTCACACGTAGCACCGCGTATTGCCATGTTATGCTTTGTGATGCTATTGTTTGTTCTGTTATTTATTTGTTTCCCCTTCGTTGCTTATTTTCGGTAGACTCCGATACTGTGATAGACGCCGAGACCATTGATGCTTCGGTGTTCGACTACGGCTACGCTTCCGAAGATTCCTTTCGTCTGCAGAGCTTCCAGGCAAGCCCCCCCCCCTTGATCACCAGATATCACCTATTCTCTTACTCTTGCATTAGTTTACTACTGTTGTTGATTCGATAACTCCTATTCTAATGCATAGCTTGTCATTGTTGCTACCACTGTTGATACCTTTACCTGTTATCCTAATGCTTAGTATAGGATGCTAGTATTCCATCAGTGGCCCTACACCCTTGTCCGTCTGCCCTGCTATTCTTTCGGGCCGTGATCACTTGGGTGTGATCACGGGCATATTCTGCATACACTTTACATAATACATGATGTGACTAAAGTCGGGTCGGCTCATTGAGTACCCGCAAGTGATTTCGATGTGGGGGCTGAAAGGACAGGTGGCTCCATCCAGGTAGTGATGGGCCTGAGTTCCCGACGGCCCCCCGAGTGGATCTTTGTGGCGGAGCGACAGGGGCAGGTTGAGACACCCAGTCGAGAGGTGGCCTGGCCCTGGTCGTTGTCCGCGGTGATTTTCATAATAGCAAGCTTAACGAGTTTGGATATTTGATCTGAGTCTGGCCATTTGGTCTATACGCACTAACCAGCTGCGTGGGAACAGTTATGGGCACTCGACGTCGTGGTATCAGCCGAAGCCTTCTTCACGCCAGCGACTTAGCGGCGCGCGCCGGGTTGGACCGCGTAACGCAACTTCCTTAGTAATGGAGGTTGCTAGGTCTGCTCACCGGCCGCGTACGCAACGTGCAGGTGTGCGTTGGGCGATGGGCCCAGACCCCTGCGCGCCTAGGACTTAGACCGGCGTGCTGACCTCTCTGCTGTGCTTAGGTAGGGCTGCGACGTGTTGATCTTTCGAGGCCGGGCATGACCCGGGAAAGTGTGTCCGGCCCAATGGGATCAAGCGTGCTGGGTTATGTGGTGCACCCCTGCAGGGAAGTTAATCTATTCGAATAGCCGTGTCCCTCGGTAAAAGGACGACCCGGAGTTGTACTCTGACCTCATGACAACTAGAATTGGATACTTAATAAAACACACCCAGACAAGTTCCAGATATAACTCGGTGGTTGCTCTCTCACAGGGTGATGTGCGGGAGGATCGCCGGGTAGGATTATGCTATACGATGTTACTTGGTGAACTTACCATCTACTCCCGTCTACTGCTGCAAGACGGAGGCCGCGAGAAGCGAGGATACTTGTTACTTTCCAGCTACCCTCATCTTCTGCTGCAAGATGGAGGTTACGAGAAGCGTAGTCTTCGATTGGATTAGCTATCCCCCTCTTATTCTGCTTTCTGCAGTTCAGTCCACATATATTACCCCCTTTACACGTATATCATTGCATATGTAGTGTAGATCCTTGCTTGCGAGTACTTTGGATGAGTACTCACGGTTGCTTTTCTCCCCCTTTTCCTCTTTTCTCCCTTCTTCTCGGATGACGCAACCAGATGGTGGAGTCCAGGAGCCAGAGGATCCCGATGATGTTTCTACATGGAGTTCGGCTTCGAGGAGTAGTTAGGAGGTCCCAGGCAGGAGGCCTTGCCTTTTCGATCATTGCTACTTTTGTGCTAGCCTTCTTAAGGCAAATGTGACGCCCGAAGACCGACGTCCCAGAAGATTCCAGAAGATTCCAGATGTTCCGGGTTCTCCCGTGTGTTTTCTTTTGTGTTGTGTTATTTATTTTTGCATTGCATCATGTCATCATGCCATCATGTCATATTCATCTTGCATCTCAACCTAAATAAATTGTGTGGACCTTCGGTCCATTTAAATCGAGGGAAGAATGTCTTCTCTTTAAAACATATAAAAGCCTCTCAATATTATTTAGGGAGCTATATTAAATTAATATTCCATTTGTTTGGAATTAACCAACACACGTGCATAATTTTCCCCATGCTTTTCCTACTTCGAGTTTCTCCTTCAAAAACCTTGCCAATAATTCTTTTCCGTTGTTTCGATGTTCCTTCGAAAATTCGAACATTTTTGGACACTTCAATAATCAAGTCTTAGTTCAAACCCATTTGATTATATTCAAATAAGTTTGAATTAAATCTCGTTCATGCCTTTTCTATTTTTCTCGGACCGTGCTCATTTTTATGAGCCCAAGAAAAATATTAATCCCTTGTGCAACTTTGACCCTAACCCCCCCCCCCTTTTTCCTTTCGTCCTTCTCTTTTATTATTTTTTCTTCTGATAAAAGTTTCAGCAGCAGTAAGTAGAGCAGCGTCAGGCCCAGCCGCATCCAACTCCTTTCCCTGGCCCATTCTTTCCCCTGGCCATTGGCCCAACCAGCCGCATCCATCCCAGCTGCAGCCTCCACTAGGCCCATTCCTCCTGAGGCCCAGGCCGCCGGCCCATCAGCCATCTTCCCCGTAACCCTAGCGACCGAGCCTCCCTTCGCTCCCTTCTCCCACCGAGCGCCGCACCCTCGTTCCCCGATCCCATCTCGTCGCCCGACCCCGCTCCTCCCCTCGCACTCCTCTCTCGCAGCCCGATCGCTCCCTTCCTCGCATCCCCTCGTCGGTCTTTCTCCCGTCGTGCGCCTCGCCTCCTCTTTTCCCTCGAGCGCCTCCAGCCCCGTCCAGAGCCGCCGCATCGCCAGGCCAGGGCCACCGCACCATGGCCCTGCGCATCTGACCGCGGCTCCTCCTCCCCAGGCCCGCGACCGCACCCGTCCTCCAGCGCCCGCGCGCCTCCGCCCTTCGCCGCATCGCCTCCAGCGGCCAGGGATCGCCGCCGTCCGTCGCCAAGGCGCCCTGCACCTCCTCTCCTGCACCAGGTCGCCCCCCAAGCGCCTTTCCTCATCGCGCGAGCCAGGGCCGGCCAGGCTCCCTCGCCTCCTCGTCTTGCAGCACCCCTGCCGCGCTGTTCCTCCTCGACCAGGATCCGCCGTCGCCCCTTCGGACGCCTCTCCTCCTCGGTGGCCTCGTCACCCGCCCTGCTGGTCGCTCCTCCTCACTGCCGCCCGAGCTATGCGGGAGACGGACACCCCGCAGCCATCTCCTTTTGTTGCGTTGTTGTTTATTCCAGGGCCTCGAAGGACAAGTACCACAACTTCACGGATTCGCCAAGTACCCCTACGGCTCGTCAAGATCGGCAAGTCCAAAGACCTTGGTTCCGTCAAGTTCCTCTTCAAGTTGTACGACGACCTCGAGTTCGACTACCCGATGCGTCGAGTTTGACTACACGATGACAAGTACCCCTTCGGAGAAGTGAACAACTACGAACGAGAACGCCTTCATGAACAAGTACCACTACCGTCGCCCCGGATAACGATGGATGCGCCAAGTACATCTACGAACGAGTTCGTCTACCGTCGCCGTGTACCCCTACCGATGCGCCAAGTACATCTACGAACGAGTTTGTCTACCGTCGCCGTGTACCCCTACCGATGCGCCAAGTACCTCTACTTCCCACTACGGAACGAGTACCCCTACCGATGAACGAGAACGTCTACTTCGACTTCTTCCACTACGTCCCTCGACGACTCGAACCCCTCCGAGAACGCACGCTTCGAAGGTATAACCCCGAGACGATGACCCGTGGATGAATGCTTGTGTTGTATGAAATGTTTGCCCTTGTGTGCACCGTGCCCGTTTCGTCCTTTTGTCATGTTCCTCGGTTGCCTCATTGCCGACTCGTGGGAACCCGGAAGCCGGGATCACCCCACCTCTTTCATCTTGTTCGACTCACTCACGCCATCTTTCTTTTGCCCGGTCTCTCAACGAGTTACCGGAACCGAGGTGTTGCGTTGCATCATTTTCGGATCATTGCCGTGGCACCCTTTCTTCCACCATGGTAACAATACTTCATATCTTCTTCATGTCAACTTTTACAATAAAATTGCATAAAACTTGATCATGTCATCCGCATCATAATAACAACACTAAAATGTTTAATTGTTGTTGCTTTAATAATTGCTAAACATGCTCATGGGGATTTTTCCGGATATGTTGTTGTTATTTTTCCGGCCTCATTTAAAATGTCTTAATAGGTAGTTTACTTTTGTTTCACCTCTTGCCATGTTAACAAACATTTAATCTTGTCTTGTAAATAAACGAGAGTCAACTAAATAATTAAAATGTGGTGTTTCTTCAATATGCAACTCGTTGCATATTGAGCTCCACTTAACTTGTAGTTTTGTTTGTGCACTTGCCATGCCTTGCATATTTAAACCGGACATGCATCATACTTGGATGTGCATAGTATGCCATGTTTATGCTTGTGTGTTTACCGTGTTGTTTGCTTCTTTCCGGTTGCTTCTCTTGTTAGCTTCGGTTTCGTTCCGGAGTTGTGAGGATTCTCTCGACTGTTGCTCCGTCTACTTCATGGGTTCGTTCTTCTTCCTTGCGGAATCCCAGGCAAGATGATCATACCCTTGGATACCTTTACTACCATTGCCATGCTTAGTTGTCTCGATGCTATCGTTACATGTCGCGCTACCCATCTTTTATGTCAGCCTCTCCTTGTTGCCATGAAACCTCTAACCTTGAAACCTTCCTAGCAAAACCACTATTTGGCTATGTTACCCGCTTGCTCAGCCCCTCTTATAGCGTTGTTAGCTGCAGGTGAAGATGAAGTTCGTTCCAGGAGGGAACTTGTTGTTGTTATATCACAATATATATAACTATTATTAACACACCTATATACTTGGAAATGGGTGGAAGGCTTGGCCTTTTGCTCGGTGTTTTGTTCCACTCATGCCACCTTAGGCGCCGATAAACCGGCATTATGTTCCTTGATTTTGCGTTCCTTACACGATGGGTGGATGGGGACCCCTTGACAGTTCGACTTTGAATAAAACTCCTCCAGCAAGGCCCAACATTGGTTTTAATTTGCTCATAATAACAACTTAATTAATTAATTAAATTGCATAGGGAGTTAGCGCTACCCGAGGATTCTTTTCTACATAGCAGGGGGGGCAGTGCTGATGGTGTTGGTCCCAAACGGGGAGCCTGCGGGGCCGCCTTGGGGAAACCCGAGGTATCTGGTATAACCCGTAGCTTCGCCCATCCGGTTGTGTCCTGAGACAAGATACGCGCGGCTACTATCAGGGTGTCGACACGCCGGGAGGTCTTGCTGGACTTGTTTTACCATTGTCGAAATGTCTTGTGATACCGGGATGCCGAGCCTGATCGGATTTCCCTAAGATAAGGGGTGATGATATTATATTTATCACTTCAGCTAATCGTGAGAGCTTGTGATGGGCTAAGTTGGAACACCCCTGCAGGGTTATGATCTTTTGAAAGCCGTGCCCGCGGTTATGTGGCAGATTGGAATTTGTTAATGTCCGGTTGTAGAAAACTTGACAGAGGATCCGAAGTAAAACACACAACTGTGTGAGTAACCATGACTGTCTCTTTTCACTTTGAGAAGAGAACACGGTGGGGTTATGTTTGACTCGTATGTAGTTCAGGATCTTTAGCGATCACTACTTTTGCGACCGTCTGCGTAGATGCTCATCTTATTCTGGTACTCGTAAGTTAGCTACCATATTATGCTTAGCCGCTGCTGCAACCTCACCACTTTACCTCTTCCTACCCTCAAAGCTTTGCTAGTCTTGATACCCATGGTTATGGGATTGCTGAGTCCTCGTGGCTCACAGATACTACAACACCAGATGCAGGTTCAGCCGAGTTTGATGCAGGAGCTGGTTCAAGTTCTTCACTGGGAGCTCGATGAAGAGAGTGCCGTTTGTTTGTGACGCTTCGACGATCAGTAGTGGTTTCTACTAGGATTCGATCTTGACCTATGGCTTTATGTTGTTTTTGGTATCTTTCTTTTGGATCTTCACCCGTAGTCGGGTTGTGATGTGTTGAATGATGTTCTGCTTATGTAATGTATTGTGTGAAGTGGCGAGTGTAAGCTAACTATCTCCTTTTGCAATTTAATCCCTCTTTTACATGATTCGTGCAAAGATACCAAACTTGAGATCATTTTAGGATGGGCTTATACGTTTAAGTCGTGCCTCGACACGTAGGAGGTATAGTCCCATCCTGGGCATTACAGCAAACTTGTTTAACTTATGTCTGTACTCAGATATTATTGCTTCCGCTGACTCTTGTGTATTCGAGCTTATGTATTCGAGCCCTCGAGGCCCCTGGCTTGTAATATAAAGCTTGTATTATTTTAATTTGTGTCTAGAGTTGTGTTGTGATATCATCCAGTGAGTCCCTGATCTTGGTCGTACACAATTGCGTGCATGATTAGTGTACGGTCAAATCGGGGGCGTCACACGAATATAGTCGTCCAATATATCAATCTTTACGTATCGGACATTCCGAGACTCCTCGTCATGTCAGTGATCTTATCTGGGACTCCGAACTACCTTCGGTACATCAAAACTCATAAACTCATAATACCGATCGTCATCAAACGTTAAGCGTGCGGACCCTACGGGTTCGAGAACTATGTAGACATGACCGAGACTCATCTCTGGTCAATAACCAATAGCGGAATATGGATGCTCATATTGGCTCCTACATATTCTACGAAGATCTCTTATCGGTCAAACCGCATAACAACATACGTTGTTCCTTTTGTCATCGGTATGTTATTGCCTGAGATTTGATCGTCGGTATCTCAATACCTAGTTCAATATTGTTACCGGCAAGTCTCTTTACTCGTTCCGTAATACATCATCCTGTGACTAACTCATTAGTCATTTTCTTGCAAGGCTTATTACGATGTGTATAACCGAGAGGGCCCAGAGATACCTCTCCGACACTCGGAGTGACAAATCCTATTCTTGATCTATGCCAACACCACGAACACTTTCGGAGACACCTGTAGAGCATCTTTATGATCACCCAGTTACGTTGTGACGTTTGATAGCACACTAGGTGTTCCTCTGGTATTCGGGAGTTGCATAATCTCATAGTCATAGGAACATGTATAAGTCATGAAGAAAGCAATAGCAGTAAAACTAAACGATCATAGTGCTAAGCTAACGAATGGGTCTTGTCCATCACATCATTCTTCTAATGATGTGATCCCGTTGATCAAATGACAACTCATGTCTATGGCTAGGAAACATAACCATCTTTGATCAATGAGCTAGTCTAGTAGAGGCATACTAGGGACATATTGTTTTGTCTATGTATTCACACATGTACTAAGTTTCCGGTTAATACAATTCTAGCATGAATAAAAGACATTTATCATGATATAAGGAAATACAAATAGCATCTTTATTATTGCCTCTAGGGCATATTTCCTTCAGTCTGGTCCCCCTTTCCTTCTTGCTTCCCTCTCTTCTTTTTCCCTTCCTACTCCGAATAGGAATAGGAGAGGGGTTTTTGGCAGAATTGGGGAGGACCCCAAGTAGGATTCCTCCTACTTGGGGCGCCCCCTTGGCTGCCTCTCCTCCCCTCCCACCTATATATACATGGGGAGCGGCGCCTAGAACACACACCAACATAATTGTTAGCCGTGTGCGGCGCCCCCCTCCATTGTATACTCCCACAGTCATATTCTCGTAGTGCTTAGGTGAAGCCCTACGCGGATCACTTCACCATCACCGTCACCACGCCGCCGTGCTGACGGAACTCATCTACTACCTTGACACTTTGCTGGATCAAGAGTTCGAGGGACGTCATCGAGCTGAACGTGTGCAGGATTCGGAGGTGTCATACGTTCGGTGCTTGGTCGGTCGGAACAAGAAGAAGTTCGACTACATCAACCGCGTTGTTAAACGCTTCCGCTTTCGGTCTACGAGGGTACGTAGACACACTCTCCATCTCTCGTTGTATGCATCTCCTAGATAGATATTGCGTGAGCGTAGGATTTTTTTTGAAATTGCATGCTATGTTTCCCAAAAGCTCCCCCACCCCACCACCCTAACCCTATCACGGTGCTCTAGGAGCGCTTCCTCTAAGAAGAGGAGACACTTGTGCATGCTGTGCAAGGTGATACACAAGATTGAGTGATGGTCTTGTAAGATCATGGCGATGATGGAAGTAGTGCAGTTCCTTTTTACAATGAGAAGGACAACGGGGTGCGGGAGACTGAATAAGACCGGGTGCATGTGTGTCAGACCCTCAAAGATGGGTTTAATCAGCCTACTCTTGCGTAGGTCGAACACCAATGAGTGATTGTGTTGCTATGTGGAATACAGAAATGCAGGTGCTCCAGCGGTTGTTGGTTGATATTATGCATCTTTCCTTTGCATACGTTAGCAACTACATATACATGTGGCCACATATGATAAGCTATTTTCAAATACATGTGACAAATTCTTGAAAAATTGTATTGTAACATGTAGAGATAGAGAGGGATAGAGAGGATGGAGGAAGGGAGAGAGACTGTTGTTTGATTGTTATATTGTAGAGATAGAGAGGGAATGTTCTTTGATTTTAACATTGAAGGGAGAGAGTTTAACATGACGTGATAAAAAACAAATTACAAAGCTTATGTGTGAGGGGGAGCTAGGTTGGAAGGGAGGTTGAGATCTGAAGAGGTTGAGAGCATGTATTAATATTGAGGTTGTGGCACGCTAGCTCGATGCCAAGGCTGCGGTGCAAGAGGTTGTCAGTGAGAGAAGGAGGCAAGTCGTGCTACTTGTGAGCTGTGTTGGGATTTCCCTAGAAGAGGAAAGGTGAAGAAATATAGTAGCGGATAGTATTTCCCTCAGTGAGAACTAAGGTTATCAAACCAATAGGAGAACCAAACAAATTCCTAATAAACAATACTTACACACACAAAAGTAAATATTTGCACCCAACGCGGGTAAGATGGTTGTCAATCCCCACTACAAGAAATATGTCAACTTGTGACCACCACTATTGGTCACTGAATGGTCACAAATTTCCATTTGTGACCTTTTTGTGACCAAAAACATAAGGTCAAAAGCTGGCCGTCATAAACTGACTATAGCGACCTTTCTTCTGGAATGGTCGCAAACGTTTACGACCAAAACAAAAGGTCGTAGATTTAACGACCAACTGTTTTGGTCACTAGCAATCCGACCACACCACGTCAGATCCACCGTGGCAAGCTGACGTGGCAGAATTACGACCAAATGAAAAGGTCGTAAAATGGAATCAGCCCGGTCCATTTCAGCCGTCTTGATGGGCCAAGCCCAATAATTCAGCCCATTTAATTTTAATTTTTTTCTCTTTATTTTGCTTATCTGCATGGGCCTGGCCCAATAATTTGGCCTTTTAATTTCTGGGAATGGAGCCTTTTTCTGATGAAATTGTTTTTTTATTCCACTATTGTTTTGGGCCACAGCCTTTTTAGTCTAGTTCGAATTGGGCCTTGGCCTTTTTATTTTCTGTTATGAAGCCTTTTTATAAAATTTTTCTTACAGTCATTTCTTTTTTTAGGCCCAAGCCTTTTTGGTCTAATTCTTGTTTGGGCCTTGGCCTTTTTAGAGCCCATTTCTCATTTTGCATAACTATAGACAGAAAGGGCACTAGTGATCCACAAGCCCAGGTGCACTAGTGATCCACAAGCCCAGGTGCACTAGTGATCCACATAACTTCACAGAAAATAAACAAAATGATCCACAAGTGGTCCAGGTTCACAAGATCACATAACTTCACAGGTTCAAAATGCTCTCAGCTCAGACTCCCAGGTTCACAGGTTCAAAATGCTCTCAGCTCTCAACAAAATGCAACAGCTCTCAACAAAATGCAACAGCTCCCAGCTCAAAGACAAAGAGGTTCACAGCACAGCTCAAACTACCTTAGCTCGAAAGAGCGCCATCAAGTGGGCTAACTGCTCTTCCTGCTCTTGAGACTTCTTGCGCAGCAGCTCAAGTTCCTTGTCGCGTGCAGCTTCAGATTCTTCCGCCTTCATCTTCATTGCCGCCAATTCTTCTTGCATCACTTCAGCTTGAAGCTCAGACCTCTCCAGCTTCTGCTCAAGCTCACGAACATGAACAACAACTTTAGTTGTTGCTTTGCCGGAGTAGTTCCTAGATGACTGGAGCCCAACATTCCTGAGGAATGTGCTTTGCTTGACTTCGGTCTTGAGGACTTGTTCGACAATTTGAACAGCAGACTTTGGCTCTTCACCTTCTGGTACCGGCGCGTCCTTCATTTTTTCCATCTCAAGCTAGCATATGGAGGAAAATGATAGGCATTAGTGGGAGATCTATTTCACATTTTGCAAACCAAACCAAGCAGGAGAAACCAAACCAGCACACAAATGGATTATTTGAAATAACCAAACCAGCACACAAAATATATACAAGAAGATGATGACTAGTGACCTGGAGACATGCAATTGGAACAATATGATCACTTCATTAAGCCTAGAATGGTGGTTCTATATAAGATGGCTTCCCGAGTGAGCCGATCATCAAACTAACATTCAGATCAAATTTCATCATATCATAAAAAATGCATCAAATAGCTACAGCAAGTACTGATATATTTGTTGAAGTATCAAACAACATCAAAGCATGGAACATAGCGTGTGTTCTTGACTGGCTCCGAATCAAACAACATCAAATCATGAAAGCATCAAAGCTGGCTGTGAATCAAACAGGGCAAAGCATGGAGTGACTTACTATAGCAGTCTTGACTGGCTCCGAAAACCCGTGCTTCTTGCTGTTGTGGGTGGCCTTAAACAAGTCAATCGCAGACAGCTCCTCACCCTTACGCTCTTCTTTCTGAAATGTTTTTCAACAAAAATCAAAATGTTATTCAGCAAGAATCAGAAATGTTATTCAATGAGGATCAAACGGTAAGGTCTCTAGAGAAGAGTTCTCACAGTGGCAAAAATGTGTGCTGTGTAGTGCCTGGAACCAGTTCTGTGATTGTACACGACTTTTTCTCGATTCATCTTGTTCGACACACAGGTTTCCTACAAAAAAGCACACTGTCAGCATGATCTAGCACTAGCATATCATGTGCAGAACATAAAGCATCAAACAAAGCTGAGACAAACCTTGTGTCTTGGGGTAGACCACATCTCCACCAGAGCTTGCCATTCACCATCCGTTAGATCAGGCACCGGAGACTTAATGCTGACTTTATTTGCGGCTACGGTATCAAAATACTTCTTCTTGATCTGATGGCGTCTGTTCTTTGAATATTTCTGCAGAATATCTTTGCACGAGGTCTTGATGGTCTCCGAGTCCGTGTTCATCTCAAAATTTGCCTACCAACATAGCAAACAACGTAGGAACAATATTAGTGATCATGCATAGGTGTAACAGAAAATAGATAGTGCATTAACTATGAAACAAGTAGCTTACAGCAACTTTCCCAATGTAGTTCTCCAATAGAGTAGCATCTCTTTTGTATAGCTTGAAATGAGGAAGAACCGGAAGATGCCTTTTTGCAATGAGTCCACACTCAGAAGCAAGCTTTGCTGCCTGCAGAGGCTTCTCTGGACGAATCATCCCTTCGGCAATTTGGATAGGCACCTTGCTACCAAGCGACTTGGTGATCCTCTCTAGCCCTCTGCCCTTTCTAAGTCTAGTCTTGGGATTCATTGCATCTGAAAATGAATCTGAACTCATAAATTAGAATAGAAATCGACAAATGCAGGAATCGACAAAAGCATACATGATCATTCCATTTGGAAAATGCACTAGTAAAAGATAGCATTGCAAAGGTCAACTTGCCTGATTGAAGCACAAGCTGCTGTTCTTCCTCATTGATGACAGCGTTCCTGTCAATAGAAGGTGCAACAGGGCTGAGGTCTGTGTGGACAGTGCCTGCTTCATCAATGCAGATGGTTCCTGCTTCATCTAGGCAAACAGGGCCACTTCCATCCATGCTGAGAGTGGTTCCTTCATCCATGGGCGGCAACTCATCATCCGTTTGCACCGAGGTCTGAGAGTCCATGCGCAGCATACTTTCCTGATGGTTCGTCGCAGTCGCCATCATTGCTTTCTGCCTTGTGACTCTATCAAGGGCAGGTTCATCAGGTTCCAGGATCCTCTTTTTTTGTCCTGGAGCGGGGGCCATCACCCTTCCTGGAGGCATTGCAGCAGATGTTTCTAAGCTCTTGTTCTTCTTGCTGACTGTCTTCTTAACACCAGGCCTCTTCTTCCTAGATTCCTTCAGTGCCTCGTATGAACAGCACGGAAAAAAGCATTAGATCACAAGATAAATATGTGAGCACAAGGAATAACATAGAATAACAGAACCCCAACCCTCCAAGCAAGACAGAGTTTGCACCTTAACAATCTTGTTGACTACAACATCATCCACTTCCTCTCCATCAATAACTTCATCCTCTTTAGGAATGTACTCGAGGTCATCATTGATAACTCCACTACCCTGTTGAACCTCATCACTTCTACCTTCTTGTACACCATTTGTTTTCCTAATCATCGACGCTATTGCACCGATGCCAAGGGACTGGAACATCCGATTGTTCCTCATGATATTTCTAGCCCTAACCTTCTCGTACTCGGTGAGAGGCTCTTCTTTGCATGATAAAGGAAACGTAACTATTAGGTGAATGTTTGGAATGCATGGACAGGCAGCCAAACATATCTTATGAAATTTTTTATTATCATTTAATCCTAGTTATTCAGGTAAGGAAGACTAACAGCACACAGGCACAATTAAGCCAGCTTATTCAGATTGCAGCAATACATTTCACTTAGCATATTAAGACACAGATTTGATGAAACTGACAGTATAACCACAAGGAGCAAGTTGCATACCAACGGTTGGCCTCATGCTTGACCTTGTCATCCTTGCCATGGATGATCTTGAGGTGGTGCTTGCAAAATAGAATAAACAACAATCATATACAACAGGGATAATGTAAAATGATGCACTTGTATCAATAAAGGAAAGCATTTGGACCATCATGCACATACAGTGATGTACTGTTATTAATTAAGCAAACATGTAAGTGCACTAAACAAGCATGCATGTACAGTGGAAATATATGTACACTAAACAAGCAAGCAAGCAAAGTGCTACTAAAGAGCAAACAGGGGAACTCAATGCAGGTTTGAATTGTTCTTCAATGGAAAACATCACATGAAGAGGCAACAAAAACAAAGAAGAATTAAATAAGGATGATCAAAGTGAGATTCAGGGAACCACAGTACAAGATATATATGCTACTTCAGTTTACACTACACACTGATTAGAATTCAGAGTGCACCACAAAGCATAGTGTAGTAACAGCAAGTGGTCAAAATACTCGACACTATGCGATTAGTAAGCTGAACACCATAGATTCACATGGCATCGAGCGGTCAGGGAAAACAATCACAAATTTGAAGTGCATAAGTACTATTCAGATAGGTTGGGAAGCAATTTCCAGGAAGGAGGATGCTCCTAGAATTACTTAAAACACATCTCTGCACAACAAAGTATTGATTTGTTAACAGAGCCATTTTCTCTGCATCATATCAGAAAAATTTGATGTCAAATCGTACTGTCATGCAGTAGCCCTAAAGCAACAACAGCTAACAGCACATGAAAATTCCAAAGGTTCGAGAGACCGCGTCCTCAATCAAGTATGGTAGCAAAACGGATTCGTTGCTCCATGCAAATCAGCAGTGAGTCACTCAGTCATGCTGTCTCTTAACGAAGTCAGCTAACAGCACATGAACCCTAAACCATGAACATGAACATGAACATGAACCCTAAACATCAACATGAACCCTAAACCATGAACCAGAGGGAGGTCTTCCTCAACATGAACCCTAAACCATGAACCAGAGGGAGGTCTTCCTCAAACCCTAGATCGACATGAAGAAGAACAAGAACCAGAACCGCCAGGAGCTCGCCGATTGACCGAATCCTAACCCTAGATCGACCGAATCCTAACCCTAGGTCGACCAGGAGTGGGATCTACCGAACCCTAGGGGGAGAGGGGAGAGGAGAGGGGTACCTGTCGCCGTCGTCGATCGTTGATGAGGAGGGAGATGTGGATGATGTCGTCGTCGCCACCGTCGTCGACCAGGAGGGGGATCTACCGAACCGTCGTCGAGTGGAGGGAGAGGAGAAGGATTCGTGGATTCGTCGGCGGCGGGGCGGCTCGTGGCGGTGCGGTGCGGCGTGGCGGTGCGGTGCGGCGTGGCGGTGCGGAGTGGCGTGGCGGAGCAGGGGAGGGAGTGGTCGTCGGC
>LR738714.1:618966522-619005812 GCA_902687465.1 Secale cereale
AAGATAAAACTAGCAGCATCCAGCATGCTTTGGCATTCATCTCTTGATCGTCAAAATAAACTATACAGAATTCAACAAAAAAAACAGAGACCACAGCCCATGATTCTAGGCAACTATACAGAATTCAACATACACGGAAGGGCAAAAACCTGAGGGTGAGGGCGACCACAGCAGGCCATGGGAGTTGAAGCAAGCGGATGAGCAGACAGGCAATGGTATATCAAGAACAGGGCATGAATTAAGTTACAGATCTTTCTCTTAAAATTAGTTAAAAATAAGAAAACACATTATTATCACTGGGAATTTTTTAGCTGTGTTGAGCCGCAGACAAAATAGACTTTTATTTATACAAAGAAAATAATATACGACTGTGACTAGAGATAGCAGAGGGAAACAGCTAAATTAACTAGCAGCAACAGCAACAGCACAAAGCAACAGCTAAATTTTTTAGCTGGGTTTATTCTTTTCCTAGGTGCGGTGTGGGGATATTTTCTGAGGGGCAAACGGAGGACAAATTCATGAAATTAACTAGCAGCAACAGCACAAAGCACCATGAACTAACAAAAATCAAGACCAGGCCAACAAGTAGCTGCAGGGCTGAGCAATATGAATCGCATCCACAAGCAAAACAAGAAGAGGATGTGAAAGAAAAACAGGGCAGGGCCGCCGTACCATTGCGGCCATGGAGAAACAAGCGGCGGCGCCGGGGATCCTTGACCCCGACAGCGCAAGAAACAAGGGGTGGATATGGATGGGTGGTCAGGGTCAGGGTCGCCCACACGGATTCATATCCAACCAAATCTAACCAGGGACTGATTTTTGTGAGGAAACCCTAATCTAATCCAATCTACCAGACGGCAAGAACCCTAATCTAATCCAATCTACCAGACGGCAAGAACCCTAAGGAGAGAGAGAGGAAGGATGCATACCTCGAGAGAGAGAGGAAGGAGCCGGCGGCGGTGGGGAGAGGAAGGAGCCGGCGGCGGTGGGGAGGCCGGCGGTGGGATAGGAAGGAGCCGGCGGCGCCGTCGATGGAGAGGAGGAGCGGGTCGAGTGGTGAGGAGAAGTGGGGAAAAGATAGCGAGCAGGTCCACTTACCAGCGAGTTCGGAGTTTGCTACGTGACTGGTTTGTTATATTGAAAAGGGTGGGCATAGAGTACAAAACCAACAACCTCTTCCTAGCCCAGTGGTCGAAACACGTTGAAATAATCGCACGGTCGTGGGTTCGAGCCCCCGCACGCGCATATTTTTTGGCCAGGCGCATATTTTTGGTAGCTTGGGTACAATAGCAAAATGGCCCACTTGTCAGCGAGTGGGTCGAGTGGCCCACTTGTCAGTGAGGTGTGTGCTTCATACCTGACTAGTTTGATATATTCAAAAAGGTTGGCATAGAGTACAAAACCAACAGCCTCGTCCTAGCCCAGTGGTAGAAACAGAGTGAAAAAAGCGCACGGTCGTGGGTTCGAGTCCCCGCTGGCGCATATTTTTTTGCTCACCAACATTCAGTTAAAATAGCATCTTCAGTTCTGACCAAAATTCAGTTAAAATAGCACCTTCAGTTTAACCCAAAATTCAGTTAAAACAGCATCTACAAGACAACATTCTGACCAAAACTTGAACTAAAGATGTTAACAACAACTACAAGACAACATTCTGACCAAAACTTGAACTAAAGATGTTCGAAAAATCTTCATTATTTTGCAATCTTTTGCATTACAAGACAACATTTTGACAGCAAGCATAACAGCTACAATAACATCTCAATTCAGGTCAAAACAGCAAGCATAACATCTCCATTTTGCTGCTAGATTCTTATTGCTACAACCATCAGCATCATCATCTTGCTACAACCATCAGGATCATGATTTTGCTCCTAGAATCTTCAAGGATTTTTCTACCTGGAGAGAAGATTGATCACATCAGGTCACCAGTCCCATAGATACCAAAACAAAGAACATTAAGTAATAGTATTTACCTTTGCCAGTCCATTCGCTACTCATCGTCGTCGATACGAAAACAAGGAACTCTATGCCCACTCCTGTTTTCCTCGTCATCACTACAATATTGCAGCATAGTATGATCAGTCCGGTTTTCCTCATCCTCGCTTTCGTGTCCATCCTCTACCACCTTTCTTCTTTTCTTGATGCCTTCAACTGTTGCAGCACCAACGATCACACGTTCCCGGTCCCTTCGCACTCTGCTTTGCACCAGAACTTCCATAGGGTCATCATCAGCTTGCAACGGAACTTCCGTAGAGTCATCATCTTGGTATGTTAGTCCACCATCACCAGGGCCCTTTTCCACTTCAGTTTCAGTCACACTCCACAAGTGTCTGTGCTGAAAGTTTTGCACAACTCGCCATTTTCCGTGCAAAAGAGTGTCTGGCAGATAAAACACCATTGTTGCTTGTGTTGTTAGAATAAATGCATCACTCTTATACCAGCACCTTGCAGTGTTGATGCTTTTGAAGTGGCCATCATATTTGACAAAAGAGTCTCTCCTCTTCTTGCTACCAAGCTCAAACCAGTCACAGCAAAATAAGACAACCGAGCGATGGATGCCTCCACTAGAGTTGTACTGCAACTCTACGATGCTTCTCAACTGACCATAGAAGTCAATGATCTCACCATCATGTGACCCCTCAGTGACGATTCCACTATTCTGTGTCTTCCTTTTTTCCTCGCGGTCAACGGTGTGGTACCGGACACCGTCAGCAATGCATGCTGAATACACTCTCACTCGCTTATCCGGTAAGCATGCCAAAGCAAATAGATCATCACTGACCTTCTTCTCCTCATGCAACTTTCCAATCTGCACAAATAAACCATTTAGCAAACAATGGTATTTAACAATGGGTAAATAACACAGAAAACATAAAACATGTGGCTAAAGATCTCACATGATTCTTAAACCACTTAGCAAACACCTTGGCAACCCTTTTATCAACATTGATATTGCTTTCTTCCTGGTTTAACTCTTCCTTGCATTTCCTGCAATGCCAACAAAACATGTGAATTAAAACATTAGGCTGGTGCCAACCCAAGCAAAAAAAATTATTTAATGAGTGCAGAAGATATAACATACTCGATATATGGTAGAACCTCGGCGCAATTGCTGAGCACAAACAAAACCATCCTGTCATACTCATCACCAGCCTCCAAGTATTGTGAGGCTCCAAGAAAGTTCACACCATGGTTGAAAACAGAGACATCACCACTTTGCGAATCAGACTGCTCTCTATTTTTGCCCGGCCGGCTCCATCTTGTTTCCACATCACCAAAGTATCTAGAGCAAAAAGTCAAGCACTCGTCAACGACATATGCTTCAGCAATAGAACCTTCAGGTCTTGCCGTGTTTCGCACATAACGCTTACAAGTAAGCAGCCTTCGTTCGATTGGGTACATCCAACCGTATTGCACAGGGCCTCTAAGCATTGCCTCTTTGGGTAAGTGCACCGCCAAATGGACCATCACGGTGAAGAAAGCTGGAGGGAAAATCTTCTCGAGCTTGCAAAGAATAATTGGGATTTCTTTTTCAAGTCTTTCTAGGATAGTTAACTTCAGGGTTTTGCAGCACAGTTCTCTAAAGAAATTTCCTAGCTCAGCAACCGCTTCATATATATCCTTGTCCATGATTCCTCGGAGGCCCGCCGGTAAAATCCTTTGGAGGAGGATGTGACAATCATGGGTTTTCAGTACTGAAAGCTTGAATCCATCAGAAGTAACACACTTTGCTAGGTTAGCAGCATAACCATCTGGAAATTTCACCGCTCTTAGGAATTCACAGAATGCAAGCTTTTGTTCTTTATTCATTGTATACCATGCTCGTGGAATTTCAAATGAATCTTCATCTTCATTGTGCTGTAGATGCAAATCTTCTCTTATGCCCATGTCCTCCAAATCAAGCCTAGAACTAACCGTGTCCTTTGTCTTCCCTTCAATGTTCAGAAACGTCCCTAGCAGATTCTCGCATATGTTTTTCTCAATGTGCATTACATCGAGATTATGCCTTAATTTCAGATCAGCCCAGTATGGCAGGTCCCACAAACAAGACCTCCGGTCCCAACATTGACCTTCCTCACGCTTTCTTTTCTTCGCCAGCTTTCCTGGTCTCACATCTTTCACCTTTTCAAGTTGCTGCTCCAGCTCTTCTTTAGTGAATTCAGCTGGCTTGTCACGGGTTTCATTCTCACCATTAAAATCTTTGCTTCTTCGCCAGCGATGGTTTCGGGGAAGAAAGCGGCGGTGCCCAATATAGCAGATCTTGTTCCTTATTCTCTTTGAGCAAGGGTCTTTGTCACAATGAACACAAGCCTGATAACCCGCTGTGATCCTCCCAGACAGAGTGTGCAGAGCCGGGAAATCATGGATGGACCATATGATCGCAGCACGTAGATTGAACTTTTCTTCCGGACTCAAGGCATCGTATGTAGGTACACCAGTCCAGAGCTGGAGCAGTTCTTCTACGAGGGGCTCCATAAAGACATCAAAATCCTTTCCTGGAGAATCTGGACCCGGGATAAGCAATGACATCATGAAGTTGGACTGATCCATGCATGCCCATGGTGGCAGGTTGTACGGCACCACAAAAACTGGCCACATGCTATAAGACGTGCTCATGTTCCCAAACGGATTAAACCCATCTGTGGCAATGCCAAGTTTTATGTTCCTTGGATCTGCAGCAAAATCTAAATGTATACTGTCAAACACTTTCCATGCCTCTCCATCCGCAGGATGGCTCAGCTCATTGTCCACAGGTTGCCGCTTCAGCTTGTGCCACTGTACTTCACGCGATGATTTCTTCGAGATGAACATCCGCTGCAGCCTTGGTATCAAGGGAAAGTGCCTTAGTACCTTCTCCGGTATTGACTTCTTCCCATCAGCATCTTTCCACCTAGATGCATTGCATTTTGGACACTTGTCATGCTTTGCTAAATCCTTCCGAAACAAGACACAATTATTTGGGCACACATGTATTGACACATAACCTAACCCCAGCCTGCGGATTATGCTCAATGCTTCATCATAAGATCTGGGAACACAACTATCAGGGAATTGCAAGCTCAAAAGACGGAGTATTGCGTTGAATGCGGCATTGCTAATCCGGTAGAAAGACTTGATGTGGAGTAACTTCACGGTGAAGGTAAATCTTGAAAATTTACCCCCTTCATGAGCTGCGCGCTTCGCCTCCTCTAACACCTCAGCAAACAACGATTTCTGTCCATCAGCACGATCTTCAGCATCGTACAAATCCTTCAATAGGTCAGGAATCCTATCATCTTCATGGCCATCCTCTTCCTCCAAAACAGCATTATCTCGCAAAACCTTTTCCATGAAATCAATGCCAGCATCACCACCACCCATCATATGAGGGGCCTCTGTATCAGCTTCAAAATGTTGAGGTTGTCTGTCTAAAGGTTCTCCATGATATATCCATCTATCATATGTGCTGGACATCCCATTAAGAAGCAGATGATCTTCCACTCTTCCTTGAGCCATTCTTGGACGGTTGAGGCATTCACAACATGGGCAAAGGATGTGAGCATCGTTGGCAAAATTTGCCCGAACAAATGCCATGAAATCATCAACTCCTTTCATATGTTCTTTCGAAAACTTTCTAACTCCTTGTCTAATCCAGCTTCTATCCATCTGCCAAAGACAACAAATTGTTGCAACTTAGCAAATCAATCTAAGTGCATCAACATTAATTAATGAAAATGGATGGAAGTAATGGAAGCTAAAATTCCAGAAAATAAGGTAGGCACCCAAGTTTATATGCTAACTGCCTAAGCACAACATTCAGCTATTTCCAATTCCTCACTACTTTAGTCCAGTTCACATGGTTTACAGATTTCACATGGGAGCAATAAAAAGTAGTTCAAATGGAAATACAGATTTCACATGGGAGAAAAGAAAAGCTAACTAAAACATGATGGTTCACGAAAAACAGAGGTGGTTAAACAACCAACAATAACAACATATGCTGCCACTAAGAACTATTTTGGTTAAACCATCAACAGAAATTCTCTTCACAATTTCTACCAAATTCATCAATGACATTTCCAAGAGATTTTTCCAAGCTTACAACAAACCTACATCAAATCACTCTGAAGATTCTCCTAACAAATCTACATCAACAGAGAGGAGAGGGGGAAGAGGAGGGGGAAGGAGAGGGGTGCATACGTGGGCGAGGTCTGCTTGCGGCGGTGGCGACTCCCCCATGCTCGGCGGCGGCGAGTCCCCCATGCGTGGGCGACGCGAGCGGCGAGGTCACCGTTCCTGTCCCCGCCCCTGCTGGTTGCTTCCGCCGTGAGGCCGTGGGCGAGGTCACCTGCAGCGAGGTCGTGGGCAAGGCGAGCGGCCCCTACTGGTTGCTTCGGCTGCCGGCCGCCGGCCGCCGCCCGGCCCTCGTCCGAGCGACGCTTGCTGGTTGCTTCCGCCGCCGCCCGCCGCCACCTGGTCGGAAGACCTAGAAAAACGATAAGTGGTGCTCTGTTCGATGCCACCCACCGCCACCTGGTCGGAAGGCCCCACTTGTCACTGATACGAGAGAGCCCTGGTTTTGTATAGTATATAGAAAACTACCCACACATTAGCAACAACCCCCCTCTAGCCCAGCGGTACCGAACGAGCGAGCGAGCGCCAGGTCGTGGGTTCGAGTCCCCGCTAGCGCACATTTTTTAGGAATTAAAACGCACATTTTTAGTTCTATATAATGTATAGATAAACTCCCAGATGTGAGCAACTGCCCCTCTCTAGCCTAGCGGTAGCATGCGAGCGAAGCAAGCGCGAGGTCGTGGGTTCGAGTCCCGCCTCGTGCATCTTTTTTGGGCGAATTAAGCGCTCAGCCCCATCTGTCAAATGGGTCCCGCCTGTCAGTGTGTGCCCCGTCTGTCTGTTGAATATTAAAACTCATGCAAAAATGACACCTAGACAATGACACATAAGAGAGGTTGCTGAGGTGGCTGCCTGATCATCCCAATTCATTCAAACTCAACTGTAGTGACCATTTTATATTGGTCGTTATCAGGTAGGCATGAGGCAGTGGACAATGCTACTAGCTTTACGACCATTTCCTCTAATGAAATTATGACCTTTCTGACCAAAATGGTCGTTATGGTTTAGGGTTTAGAGCCCCCCAGGCAGCTTTTGACCAATTGGTCTAAAATGGTCATAGATTTATGACCAATTCTTTCAGGGTCACTAACAAAAGGTCATAAGTTGACATATTTCTTGTAGTGCCCCTTGAACTTGTTACTTCAAGGATTAAACCTGTTAATAATAGATAGATAAATTAAAAAGTGAAATAAAAGAAAGAAAATTGCATCAAGGCATTTTTGGTTTTAAGGATATGCTAAAACTAGATGCGAGGGCCATAGTTTTCACTAGAGACTTCTCTCTCGAAACATAGCATACGGGGGGTAGACAAATTATTATTAAGCAATTGGTAGAAAAGTGCATAGTTATGACGATATTTGTGGCAATGATCATGTATATAGGCACCATGTTTGTGTCAAGTAGACCGAAATGATTCTGCATCTACTACTATTACTCCACCAATCGACCGCTATCGAACATGCATCTATGGTATTAAGTTCATAACGAACAAAGTAACGTTTTAAGCAAAATGACATGATGTAGACAGAATAAAACCAAGCAATATGATTAAGCCCCGTCGTTACACAAGGCCATCAAAGGTTAGGTATAGAGCTTTCACTCGAAGGTTCAGAGCTTGGTTAGACTAAATTTTACATAACCACATATTTGAATGTGCTTATGAACAAGAAACCAACCGAAGTTGCGCTCCTCTTTGCAACTCTTTCCGTGCCCTGCACGGAATCTCAAGAAAGAAGACAAGGATGGTAGCGGAGGCACTTAGAAATGACCAGTGGATCAGAGATGTTCGGCATTAAAGCTGAGAAAATATAGTGACCGACATAGTCTCTCTTGCAAGACTGATCGGAGATCAAGGACAAGTTCTAACAGAGCACCTACAAGACAAGATCACATGGATAACGAGCGGCAATGGCGCCTACTCCACCAGTGCGGCTTACAAAACACAATTCACTGCTACCCCTCCCACACACATGAAGAACACAATCTGGAAGGCATGGGCCCCTGCCAAGATCAAAATCTTCTCTTGGCTGCTCCACTTGGATCGGTTATGATGCAACAATAGGCTACAGAGCCGCGGATGGCCAAACTCTTACTTCTGCCATTTCTGCAGAAGAAATATGGAAACATCAGCTCGTCTCTTCTGGAATTGATCTATCTCCATAGAAGTGTGGGCTGCAGTTGCATCTTGGAAAGGTTGCGCCTCCCTAGCCCCCCAGCAAAAGGAGCAAATATCCACATCCGCGGCGACAAAGCAAATCATGGCCCGCACAAGAAAGGAGGAAAAGAAAGGGGTGGGAACCATGATCATGGCCACAACCTGGGAGCTATGGAACCCAAGGAACAACATCGTTTTCAGGGCCAAAGGAGCAGAGGCATCGAACATCACCAGGGCGATCGGGGAAAATTTAGAGCAATGGCGGCTCGCCGGAGCCAAGGCACTGGAGCCCCCATTCGGGGATTTTGGCGCGAGATAAAACCTGAAGCCAAAGAACGGGGGTTGAGGGGAGGGGGGGTAAAACCACCTCCTCAGATCGTTTTTCTTCATCTTCTTTTTCGTTATATCCTTTTTATCGCTTTGATCAAACCATGTATTCTTTCACCCCTCTGCTAAATCAATGCAAGCAGCCGAGCTGGATCTTTAAAAAAATGACATGTAGCAAATCCGTTTACCATTTATTATTTTCTCATACAACGTCCAATATTTCTACATGAGTAACAAGATTACTACACCCACATCCAAATCTCTTCTACAATTATCATGCAGATCCCATCAGATCATCGTTACACAAGGCCATCCGTCCTTGGCACACTAATCATGATGGATTTAGTTCATCGGTTGCGTTGTGGTTGGGGAAGGAGGGATTTGCAATAATAGTTGCACTTGCATCCCTCCGGGACGCAGATGCCTTCTGCTCTGATGTACTTCTTCAGGCAGTCCGTGTAGCACGTGACCGCTTGGCATTTGCCAGGGTAGAGCACCTTGGAGCAATCATACTGCGGAGGAATTTGCGCCGCCAAGGCTGTGTACGTATGTAAACACGAGAAAATTCAAGCCATGGTCAATCATGTTAGATTAATTCCCCATAACAAAATCATATCAGATGGATCGGAAGTAAATACCTGAGGATGACACTAGAAGGATAGTGGCTAGAAGAAGGAGCAGTTTGTTCATAGTCGCCATGGATCGTCTCTTGTACTCAAAATTGGAACCGAGAAACTCACCACGTATCTTATTTGCTTTTTGTTGTGATGGTACAGTGTCTTTTGGCCTGGCCCAGGAGGTACTCTGCGGGTGGCATGAAAGGGCTTTATAATGAAGAGCCCTGCTATTTATGGAATCACAATAACTGACATTGCTATCCCTTAATAAAAAAGTAATTGACATTGATACTCGGTATTTCAGATGGATATGGATCAATTGAACCACTTTAATGTGTTGCCAATTTCTGGATTAATTTTATACTTAATGTAAAAAATATCCTTAGTATACGATTTACGCAATATCTTTTTAGAGGGAATTTCTTATTTAATACTCCCTCCGTCCCAAAATAAATGACTCAAAGATGACTCTGAGTCACTTATTTTGGGACGGAGGGAGTATTATTTTAAATTATATTTTCCTACTTGACATTGAAAAACATTTTGTTCCATGTCTAACATAAAGTCTAAATTTCATTCATTTTGTGACATTTTCGTCTATTTTTACTACTGACAGTGTTAAATGACACCTAAAGAACGACTTTACCCTTGATGTAACTTGGGACCCCTAACTATTGTGTCAGATACGTGGAAGGACCCTGTAGTCGTCGCCTCCTCCTCCTCCTGCACAAAAAGCTAGGGTTTTTGCCTCCCGCTGACGCCGCTGCAGGTCCGCCTCCTCTCCGGTGGCCTTAGGACCATGGAGACACGGTGGATCTTGGCAAGGGTCGGCGGGAGGGCTCCGTTTTTAATTGTTTCTTTCAGTTTTGTTAGGATTTGTGTTCTGCTCAGGAAGACGAGACGGCGGCGGCTCCCTGGAGATGGAATAAAGGTCTCCCCGCCTAGGCCCCGTTCCAGCGATGCGTCTAGCATCGTTGGTGGGCGTGTGGAGATGTGTCTCCGGCGGATCTATCTTTGGTGGATTTGCTCGGATCTCGTCGTTGTTCGTCTACGTTCGTGTATCTTCGGATTTGATTTTTCTGATCTACGTTATTCTTCATCTGCGGCGGTTGCTGTTCTGGTACGTTGGTCCTACGGGTCCATAGCACGACGACTTTCCGACTGTCTACTACAACAAGTTGTGCCCGACTCCGACGATGGAGGGGCGATGACGACGGCGCGCCTTCGGCTCGCTTCAGTGATGGTAGTTATCGCTAGGTGGTCTACGGATCTTCTATTATTTCTGATATTCGTTGTACTGCCATGATTAAAAATGAATAGATCAGAAATTTTCTCGAAAAAAAAAACTTGGGACCAGAATTATTCAGATGATCAAAAAAGCTGTTATTCACATGGCCGCGAGAGGTGGCGGGCAAAAGCAGAGACGTCGCTCTCATGCGTTCCTCCTTGCCCTGTTGATTTTAGACAGCTAGATCAAATCACCAGGACAAGCCGTGTACGTGTACGTGCGAAAACTAGCTTAAGAAGGCACACAAACAGCTTTTTTTAAAGGAGCTTAAAACCTCCAGCATGTGCATCAATTGATGCATACAATTATCTTTATTGATTATTCAAGAAATATCTGACAATAACATACATCAACCCACATGAAGCCATCACTCACATTTACGAATCCGATAATGTGAAGTGCTTTCTCTTTAAATATCTAAAATCGGTGTGGTTGTGGACCAATCCACATAATGTATTAGAACTTATAGCTGGTGCAACAAACCTAAAACGTACACCACATCACACGTTTAGAAGCCGTCGTCGTCATTGAACTGCTGACCCATCTTCAAGAAAGAGATATGCATCATCTTTGCCAGTCCGGTCATCTGTCGATGCCACCACGACGTCCAATGGCACCACCTCTCTGCGCGCAAACTGCTGAGCACATTGCGGTCTCTGCCGGTACACCACAACACCATGCCGTCAAGTACCACCAACTGACCCAGTTTAAAGTCTCTGAAAGAGCTGCCGTGCGTAGCACCTGCGAACAGGCATGACACAGCGTAGCACCTGTCGGTCAGGCATGACTTGACATCACCACTGAAGCTCCGTGCAAAACAAAACCGCTCCACCTCCTACCTCTGTCTTCTGGTGCTTGTCCACAAATGATGATCCCAAGAGAGAAACGACACTGTAGTGTCGCCATCCTCTGATCTGGAAGACCTTATCCTAGAATTTTCCTCTGGGCAGCACTAGTGGGTTGACAATAGTTACACAACGATGCCTTCATCAAGGTAATGGTGTAGAAAGCCGTCATCGCCCACCGTCAGCTCGATATTCACCTGCAACTATGTCTTCCTGACTCGTAGCCGAGACTAGATGACGGATCTCGAGATCCGACCACCTAACCTCAGTCCGACCACCTCTAACGAAGGAGATGACACCCAACCTCATAGTATGGCACAACGGTCGGCCACTACCCGGAGGCCACACCGCATGCAGCCGGGCCTCCACCAGGCCCTCCACGCTGCCGCTACCAACCAGACTTGACGACCCAACTGCCTCCCAAGGCCGTGCCTAATGCCTATCGCCGCCGCCGTGGATACGATCTCAATCTGTTGTCGCGTCACGCCGCGCAATCCAATCTCGGTTCCACCACCACTCCCATCGAGATTCCGCACCACCCTCATGCGAGAAGGGAGGAGGACCACCGCTATTCGCCCTGGGCTTAGCCCAGCCGCGTCTTTCGGTGGTGACGGAGGAAAGGGGGGAGTTAGGCCAACTCCAGCGCACAACCCAAACGGACTTCCGTTTGACCCAGATTCTGTCCTTTGGGGGCGGGCAATGGGGTCGTGTCCGGACCTTTTCTGGGATACGGTGGCTGTGCGCCCCACGCGCGGGCGCATCCTTTGGCCGCATCCTATCCGCCTCCTTTTTCAGACGCAAATATTTGAATAATCACCGCCCGTAGTTCATGCCATCGCCCCTAGTTCACGCCGGCAACACATCCAGCCTACACGACCTCGCCGGCAACACAGCCAGCGCCCGGCAACACAGTCAGACTCCAAAATGAATAGTTTTGTCCCCGGCAACACAACCAGTGACCGGCAACACAACCGGCCTCCAAAATGAATAGATTTGTCGCCGGCATACAGCCGGCGGCCGACACCCATGCCAGCCTCCAAAAAAACGGCCACAGCCGAAGAGACCACCTAGTTCAGGCCGTCGGCGTCGAACACCTCGTTCTGTCGGGCCTCGAACGAGCTCCTCGTCTTCTTGCTCATCTTGCTCAAGTCCACGCTCATGATCGCGTTCTTGCCCTCGGCCGCCGCCCTCCGGTTCCTCCTCTTGGCCGATTCCGCGTCCAGCTTTGCGAGCTCCGCTGGCGTGAGTTCCGACCGCGGCTTCTTCCGACCCTTGGCCGCCTTCTTCTTCACCTTTCCGGGCGGGTCGACGGCCTGGCCGCCGGAATTGGGTGGGGCATCGGCCATGGCGGGAGGGTGGTGGGCGGAGGGGAGGTCGGGACGTGGGAGGGTTTGGGGGGCAATGGCGCGAAATGGGGCGCCGGGCGGGAGCTTTGTGCCACCGACGGGCGAGCCAGGTGAGGACAAGCGCGTGTCCCGTCCGTCCGCGCATTGTTCTTTTCACCTTAAAAGCGGACTAAACTCGGGTCAGGTATGAGTCGAAAGCGAACATAAAACAAACAAAAATCCGTTTATGCATGCGTGCTGAGCATCTGATATGTTCGTTTTGCTTCAAAACGGACGCACTGGATATGATGGGGTCGTGCTGTAGTTGGTTTCCTCATCCACACAATCAGCTTTATTGATTGTTTTACAGAAGCACACGTGCACACGCACGTGTAGGTGAAACTGGGCTGCGCTAGCGTCAATTCCATCGGTCAGGTCGATCGTCTCGGTAGCGAGCAAGCTTAGCCAGCCCAACCCACATGTACGTACGCAAAGTTTACGGTGTTACTCCCTCCATTTCAGAATGTAGTGCTTTCTCTATCTTCGTGCTTCAACTTTGACCGTAAATTTAACCAACGAGACCGTCTGCGGCGGGAACAAAAGTTATACCAATGAATTCGTATTCAAAAGAAGTTTTCAATCATGTAATTTTTTCTCCCGCCGCAGTCGGTCTCGTGGGTTAAATTTATGATCAAATTTGGACCTCGGGAAGCGCGGGCGCACTATATTTCGGAATGGAGGGAGTATGTGTGTGCGCGCTATTGTGCTTTGCACGTACGTCAGTTTTTGAATACTCCTCCATTTCACAATGTAGTGCTTTCTCTATCCTCGTGCTTCAACTTTGACCGTAAATTTAACCAACGAGACCGTCTGCGGCGGGAGCAAAAGTTATATCAATGAATTCGTATTCAAAGGAAGTTTTCAATCATGTAATTTTTTCTTCCGCCGCAGTCGGTCTCGTGGGTTAAATTTATGGTCAAAGTTGGACCTCAGAAAGCGCGGGCGCACTATATTTCGAAATGGAGGGAGTACTTGATTTAGCGTTTAAGAAATCAAACATGTCAGTTTCTGAAAACTTGATTTAGCGTTTAAGAAATCAACATGCCTGTCCTCCGTCCAGCCGGTCTTGATCTTTCCGTACGTGGCTACAACCACTATGTAATGGGTGACCAGTACCTCAAAATCTAGCCACGTCATCAGCGATGCCCCAAAAAGGAATTTGGTACCGCTCCAGCAATGTGTGCTTGCAGCATGTGTAAAAGTAGGACTCACACTTGTATAAAAATGATTGACACAATCACCTTTCCTCCACACATCAAAGCGGCCTAACAATAAAATAACACTATTTTCTATGGCACCGGCTGGATAATGAAGAGCACCATTGCCAAATGAAACAAAAGTGAATTTGACACTGTTTTAGGCCTACACAGTGAAGGGCATAAGTTTCAAGCCATGACCATGGGCCGAAAATGGCTCAGTCGCCGCCATGCTCCGTCTTTCTCACCGTCCGGCTGCCAGGACGTCGCGCTGTGCATGGCGAGCTGGCCGCACGAATGAGGGACTGTGTTGTCCATGTAACCGGCACTGTACAGTACAGGGACCGAGCGAATTAGGCTGACCGAACTTAATAACAACCGTCGAAACTTGACGCCGGGCATCTTAGTGGTCGACTAAACTAAACTAAACTGCCAACATAATTTAAGCTGGATGTTAGTGACCGCGTGCGCAATACAGGCCACCATTGCAGCACAGTGTTGTCGTTAGCTAGCCAATCTACAAGTCAACCACACATCCAAATTTTTTTTGCGTAGATTATGTTACTGTTCATGACACTACACCTATATCGTACCTCTCCTATCTGCAGATCTTGTCCTCGCTTGAGATCATCACAATGCTGCCTTTCGTCTCTACTACTTCCTCCGTTGCAAAATAGATGATCCAACTTTATACTAATTTTAGTACAAAGTTAGTATAAAGTTGGTGTCGGTGTACTAAAGTAGGGGTACCTTAGTATCCCGACTTGTGCACGGGCAGTGACAGCGTCCCGTGGTCGGGCTCGCCACGCGCCCGCTAAGGCCCACTCTAGTTCCCTTGAAGCCATTCAAGAACAAAGTATTCAAGTTAAGAAACAAGACCCCGGCAAGAGGAGCTTGCCGGGAAGGCCGCTCCAGGCTCAAGACCATCCCTTTAGCACAAGATCCTGGCAAGAGGAGCTTGCCAGGAAGGCCAAAGAACGGCATTTCAGAAGACATGCCGTGGCGCATCGCGCGCCTCGGCAGGACCCGGAGAGCGACAAGCTTCCGGGCCCGGCAAGGTAACGACCGCGGCAAGGTGCTTGCCGCAGCAAGCTTTCACTGTGTGCCTGCGCTCCAGCTCATCTGCCCACGCGTCGCCCTGGGGCCCTTCTAGGGGCACGTGGCAGACGGCTGTGCAACCTGGGGTACACGGTGGCAAGCCACGATGACAAGGCCTCCGTCGTGGCGAACGGAGACGCCCGGACGGACGCTTTTTACAATGTTTGGGGCGACGGTGACGGGCATTCAATGCCCTTGTCCCCCACCGTCTGGGTTAGGTATAGACCACTGTGCATACACTGTACATGCACTAATACAACTACCACCAATTTTACGCTTTTATCCTCATCTACGTCGACACCTGTCGGTGACCCCTTTGAACTATAAAAGGAGGCCCATGCACAACGTAGAGGGGGTCGGTTCCGAAACTTGATCACTCCCACGCTCGGTGTAGCTAGTACTGTAGATCTTCAAGCTCCGGAGCCAAGAACTCAATAACAAACCAAGGCAGGAGTAGGGTTTTACGCATCCGTGCGGCCCGAACCTGGGTAAACTGCTCGCGTGTACGCCTCGATCAGCTCTCTATGCTCCCTCCGCTCCCTTGCCGTACCGAAAAGGGGCTCCGGTCCCATAGGTGTTCGTGGACGATCAGTTTCCCCGACAGTTGGGTCATCTATTTTGGAACGGAGGGAGTAGCATGCTAATCACCAATTCAGTTCATCATTTAGGTTGTGGTTGTGGGAAGATGGGATTTACAGTAGAAGTTGCACCCGCATCCCATCGGACCGCAGATGCCTTTTCCTCTGGTGTACGCAATCTATGTAGCACATGACCGCTCGGCAGTTGCCGGGGTAGATCACCTTGAGCACTCATATTGTGAAGTATACTGCTTACTGCGCCGTCAAGATTGTGTACGTATATAAAGATGAAGGAGCGCTGCTACACACACCATAAATCTTGGACGATCTGCGAACGATACAGAACATCAGCCGTTCATGTATGGAGCAGAACTTGATACCACCGTCCAAACCTTCCATCGTCCAAAGTTCGTGCGGGCTACTGCCGTCCAAGCAATAGTTTCGAAGATGAAGATATGCAAGCCATAGTCAATCACACAAGATTAAATTCTCATAAAAATTACATTAGATGATTTTTTTAGGATAACTGCATATTTCTTAATCAGCAAAGGTTACAAATATAGCACATACACAACATCACCTAGAGACCACGAGAGACCAAAGGTGTCCCAACACAAATGCAAAAAAAAACCCCAAAGAAAGAGAAAGTACAATCCGGTCCCGGGGAGCCTTAATGCAGAAAGACCCAACAACCGCCGTCGACCGCCGAGGCGAACAACAAAGAAAGACGTCGGGAACCACCAAGCCCTGAACCGAGGGCACACCATCACCGGAAATGGCTTTCTGAGTCGAAGATGTGCCCCCCCCCCCCAGCAGCGAGGCGTAGCCGCTGTGGCACGTCGACCGGGGAACGTCCCCATGCAAATCCTCAGCTCCAGCTCTGGCACCTCCGTTCAATGAAGTCGAAGGAGAATCACCAGATCTACCTCCACAAACCACCACCCGAGTGCCGGGCCACCAAATCTCTGGCCAGCCGTCACGGCCACCGCACGGGTGACCAACGCCGGCGCGAGCACTCCTGTACAAGACTCCACCGGCCTCCCATCAACACTGGAGAATGTGTCGACGTGGCAGAGACGAGGCGAGGAATCAAAACTCCTAATTTGGTCACGACGCCGCCTCCTCGACCAAATCCGAGTACACCAGGCCCACCGCCGCGCACGCCGTCCAGGCCAAACGTAACCTCACCGCCCAAGACGAGCGGTAGGAATCTACGCTGATGGCCCGTCGATCCCGTCCTCGAAGACGAGCTCGAGGTGGATCGAGCCCCGGAAGAACAAAATGCCGACGAGACGCAGCCTCCAACCAAGCGCCGTCCCCGCAAAAGCGCACCTGACCTGCGGCCTCCACCAACGACGGAGCTCGCGGGCCAGATACTCACGTGCAGCTCCTCCATCGCCTCCCGAGCCAGAGCCAAGGACGACGCCGGTGAGCGCCCAACCAGATCGAGTGCTCGATTCAGAGCACACACAAGCAGCTGACCTGAAGCCGACACCATGGACAAGGACGACGAGACAACGCAGCACCCGAAGCACACCAAGTCACGGGCGCCTCCGCCACCTACGCCGCCCGGCCGGAGCCAAGCGCAACGCCGAGCGAGCCCACCCCGACAGCAAAAGCCTAGCCACAGAGCCACCAAATTACGCTATATAAATAGCCCACCCGTGGATCTAGCCCCCCCTCACCTCACGACGCCGACGAGGGCGACGGAAGCAAGGGGGGCCGACGAGATCGACGGTAGGAGCCGAGGCGTTGAGGTTGCCAAATGAGTCGCTTCTCAAATCTACTATAGCGAGAGGAAAGGTGTTCGCTCAGCACTAGCCGATGTGTTACATTAGATGAATCTTAGGATGGAACCAAAAGGACAACAAAGTTTTATTGCTAGTCGCCCTAGATTGTCTCTCGTGTTTTCGACAAAGGGTGAATTTATTGGCTCAAAATGGAGTATCAAGAGGATACAAACACAATAAGCACATCCGGCCTCTGCATAGCTAGGATGCACACAACCAACACCAACACACGCACACAAAAACAAGCCAACAAATAGCAAAGTCATATAAGACCAAAATGTTGGGGAACGTAGTATTTTCAAAATTTTCCTACGATCACGCAAGATCTATCTACTAGATGCATAGAAACGAGAGGGGAGAGTGTGTATATGTACCCTCGTAGACCGAAAGCGGAAGCGTTTATCAACGCGGTTGATGTAGTCGTGCACCTTCACGATCCGTCCCGATCTAGTACCGAACGTACGGCACCTCCGCGTTCAGCACACGTTCAGCTCGATGACGTCCTCGCCTTCTTGATCCAGCAAGACGGGCGAAGTAGTAGATGAGTTCCGGCAGCACGACGGCGTGGTGACGGTTGTTGATGAAGAACAATCTCTGCAGGGCTTCGCCAAGCACTGCAGATTCTAGACGGAGGATAAACTAGAGGGTCGGGGTAGCCGGCACACGGCTTGGTGTATCTTGATGTGTCTTGGGTGCTAGCCCTACCCCTCTATTTATATGTTGAGCCCTGGGGTCGAAACTTGGAGCAAAAGCCTCCTCAAAGTCGGTTTTGCCCTAAAGGAAAGAGTCCCACTCGGACTCCAGGGCTAGACGCCAGGGTTCCCGGCGTCTACCCCCTAGACGCCAGGGTTCCTGTCGTCTAGCCTCTGGTCTCCGCAAAACTTCCTTTTGCACTTTCCTAAAGCCTCGTGGGCTTTCCCCTTTGGCCCAAATAAAGTATTCTCGTACCCAAACACTTCGGGAAACATCCGGAACCCCTTCCGGTGAATTCCGGAACCCTTCCGGAGGTCAAACACTATTATCGCATATATTAATCTTTATCTCCAGACCATTCCAGAGTTCCTCGTCATGTCCGTGATCACATCCGGGACTCCGAATAACATTCGGTCACCAACATACATAACTCATTAAATACTATATCGTCAACGAACGTTTAAGCGTGCGGACCCTACGGGTTCGAGAACTATGTAGACATGACCGAGACATCTCTCCGGTCAATAACCAATAGCGGAACCTGGATGCCCATATTGGCTCCTACATATTCTACGAAGATCTTTATCGGTCGAACCGCATAACAACATACATTGTTCCCTTTGTCATCGGTATGTTACTTGCCCGAGATTCGATCGTCGGTATCTCAATACCTAGTTCAATCTCGTTACCGGCAAGTCTCTTTACTCGTTCCGTAATACATCATCTAGTGACTAACTCATTAGTCTTTGCTTGCAAGGCTTATTTGATGTGCATTACCGAGAGGGCCCAGAGATACCTCTCCGACACTCGGAGTGACAAATCCTAATCTTGATCTATGCCAACACCACGAATACTTTCGGAGACACCTGTAGAGCATCTTTATGATCACCCAGTTACATTGTGACGTTTGATAGCACACAAGGTGTTCCTACGGTATTCGGGAGTTGCATAATCTCATAGTCATAGGAACATGTATAAGTCATGAAGAAAGCAATAGCAGTAAAACTAAACGATCATAGTGCTATGCTAACGGATGGGTCTAGTCCATCACACCATTCTCCTAATGATGTGATCCCGTTGATCAAATGACAACTCATGTCTATGGCTAGGAAACATAACCATCTTTAATCAATGAGCTAGTCTAGTAGAGGCATACTAGGGACATACTGTTTTGTCTATGTATCCACACATGTACTAAGTTTCCGGTTAATACAATTCTAGCATGAATAAAAGATATTTATAATGATATAAGGAAATATAAAATAACAACTTTATTATTGCCTCTAGGGCATATTTCCTTCAGTCTCCCACTTGCACTAGAGTCAATAATCTAGTTCACATCGCCATGTGATTTAACACCGATAGTTCACATCGTCATGTGATTAACACCCATAGTTCACATCGCCATGTGACCAACACCCAAAGGGTTTACTAGAGTCAATAATCTAGTTCACATCGCTATGTGATTAACACCCAAAGAGTACTAAGGTGTGATCATGTTTTGCTTCGTGAGAGAAGTTTAGTCAACGGGTCTGTCACATTCAGATCCGTATGTATTTCGCAAATTTCTATGTGTCTACAATGCTCTGCATGGAGCTACTCTAGCTAATTGCTCCCACTTTCAATACACATCCAGATTGATACTTAGAGTCATCTGGATTTAGTGTCAAAGCTTGCATCGGCGTAACCCTTTACGACGAACTCTTTATCACCTCCATAATCGAGAAACATTTCCTTAGTCATCCCGTTACTAAGGATAATTTTGACCGCTGTCCGGTGATCTACTCCTAGATCACTATTGTACCTCCTTGCCAAACTCATGGCAAGGTACACAACAGGTTTGGTACACAGCATGGCATACTTTATAGAACCTATGGCTGAGGCATAGGGAATGACTTTCATTCTTTCTCTATCTTCTGCCGAGGTCCGGTTTTGAGTCTTACTCAACTTCATACCTTTTAACTCACGCAAGAACTCCTTCTCTGACTGATCCATTTTGAACTACTTCAAAATTTGTCAAGGTATGTACTCATTGAAAAAAAAACTTATCAAGCGTCTCGATCTATCTCTATGGATCTTGATGCTCAATTTGTAAGCAGCTTCACCTAGGTCTTTCTTTGAAAAACTCCTTTCAAACACTCCTTTATGCTTTCCAGAAAAAATTCTACATCATTTCCGATCGACAATATGTCATTCACATATACTTATCAGAAAGGTTGTAGCGCTCCCACTCACTTTCTTGTAAATACAGGCTTCACCGCAAGTCTGTATAAATCTATATGCTTTGATCAACTTATCAAAGCGTATATTCCAACTCTGAGATGCTTGCACCAGTCCATAGATGGATCGCTGGAGCTTGCACATTTTGTTAACACCTTTAGGATTGACAAAACCTTCTGGTTGCATCATATACAATTCTTCTTTAATAAATCCATTAAAGAATGCAGTTTTGTTATCCATTTGCCAGATTTCATAAAATGCGGCAATTGCTAACATGATTCGGACAGACTTAAGCATCGCTACAGGTGAGAAAGTCTCATCGTAGTCAACTCTTTGAACTTGTCGAAACCCTTTCGCAATAAGTAGAGCTTTGTAAACAGTAACATTACCGTCAGCGTCAGTCTTCCTCTTGAAGATCCATTTATTTTCGATGGCTTGCCGATCATCGAGCAAGTCAACCAAAGTCCACACTTTGTTCTCATACATGGATCCCATCTCAGATTTCATGGCCTCAAGCCATTTTGCGGAATCTGGGCTCATCATCGCTTCCTCATAGTTCGTAGGTTCATCATGGTCTAGTAACATGACTTCCAGAACTGGGTTGCCGTACCACTCTGGTGCGGAACAAACTCTGGTTGATCTACGAAGTTCAGCAGAAACTTGATCTGAAGTTTCATGATCATCATCATTAGCTTCCTCACTAATTGGTGTAGGAATCACTGGAACTAGTTTCTGTGATGTACTACCTTCCAATTCGGGAGAAGGTACAATTACCTCATCAAGTTCTACTTTCCTCCCACTCACTTCTTTCGAGAGAAACTCCTTCTCTAGAAAGGATCCACTCTTAGCAACAAAGACCTTGCCTTCGGATCTGTGATAGAAGGTGTACCCAACAGTTTCTTTTGGGTATCCTATGAAGATTTACTTCTCCGATTTGGGTTCGAGCTTATCATGTTGAAACTTTTTCACATAAGCATCGCAGTCCCAAACTTAAAGAAATGACAACTTAGGTTTCTCGTCAAACCACAGTTCATACGGTGTCATCTCCACGGATTTAGATGGTGCCCTATTTAACGTGAATGTAGCTGTCTCTAATGCATAACCCCAAAAGCGATAGTGGTAGATCGGTAAGAGACATCATCGATCGCACCATATCTAATAAAGTACGGTTATGACGTTCGGACACACCATTACACTGTGGTGTTCTAGGTGGCGTGAGTAGTGAAACTATTTCACATTGTTTTTACTGAAGGCCAAACTCGCTAACTCAAATATTTTACCTCTACGATCATATCGTAGAAACTCTTATTTTCTTGTTACGATGATTCTCCACTTCACTCTGAAATTCTTTGAACTTTTCAAATGTTTCAGATTTGTGCTTCATTAAGTAGATATACCCATATCTGCTCAAATCATCAGTGAAGGTCAGAAAATAATGATACCCGCCGCGAGCTTCAACACTCATTGGTCTGCATACATCAGTATGTATGATTTCCAACAACTCTATTGCTTGCTCCATGGTTCCGGAGAACGGAGTTTTAGTCATCTTGCCCATGAGGCATGGTTCGCAAGCACCAAGTGATTCATAATCAAGTGATTCCAAAAGTCCATCACTATGGAGTTTCTTCATGCGCTTTACACCAATAAGACCTAAACGGCAGTGCCACAAATAAGTTGCACTATCATTATTAACCTTGCATCTTTTGGCTTCAATATTATGAATATGTGTATCACACGATCGAGATCCAACAAACCATTTTCATTGGGTGTATGACCATAGAAGGTTTTATTCATGTAAACAGAACAACAATTATTCTCTAACTTACATGAATAACCGTATTGCAATAAACATGATCAAATCATATTCATGCTCAACATAAACATCAAATAACACTTATTTAGGTTCAACACTAATCCCGAAAGTATAGGGAGTGTGCGATGATGATCATATCAATCTTGGAACTACTTCCAATACACATCGTCACTTCATCCTTTAACTAGTTTCTGTTCATTATGCAACTCCCATTTCGAGTTACTACTCTTTAGCAACTGAACCAGTATCAAATACCGAGGGGTTGCTATGAACACTAGTAAAATACACATCAATAATCTGTATATCAAATATACCTTTGTACACTTTGCCATCCTTCTTATCCGCCAAGTATCTAGGGCAGTTCCACTTCCAGTGACCATTTCCTTTGCAGTAGAAGCACTTAGTTTCAGGCTTGAGTTTAGCTTTGGGTTTCTTCATGGGAGTGACAACTTGCTTGTCATTCTTCTTGAAGTTCCCCTTCTATCATTTGCCCTTTACTTGAAACAAGTGGTCTTATTAACCATCAACACTTGATGCTCTTTCTTGATTTCTACCTTCGCCGATTTCAGGATCGCGAAGACCTCGGGAATTACCTTCGTCATCCCTTGCATATTATAGTTCATCACGAAGTTCTACTAACTTGGTGATAGTAACTAGAGAACTTTATCAATTACTATCTTATCTGGAAGATTAACTCCCACTTGATTCAAGTAATTGTAGTACCCAGACAATCTGAGCACATGCTCATTGGTTGAGCTATTCTCCTCCATCTTGTAGGCAAAGTACTGTCAGAGGTCTTATACCTCTCGACACGGGCATGAGTATGAAATACTAATTTCAACTCTTGGAACATCTTATATGCTCCGTGGCGTTCAAAACGTTTTTGAAGTCCCGGTTCTAAGCCGTAAAGCATGGTGCACTTAAACTATCAAGTAGTCATCATACCGAGCTTTTGTGAAAACGTTCATAACGTCTGCATCTGCTCCTGCAATAGGTCTGTCACCTAGCGGTGCATCAAGGACATAATTCTTCTGTGCAGCAATGAGGATAATCCTCAGATCACGGACCTAGTCCGCATCATTGCTACTAACATCTTTCAACTTAGTTTTCTCTAGGAACATATAAAAAATAAACGGGGAGCAACATCGTGAGCTATTGATCTACAACATAGATATGCTAATACTACTAGGACTAAGTTCATGATAAATTAAAGTTCAATTTAATCATATTACTAAAGAACTCCCACTTAGATAGACATCCCTCTAGTCATCTAAATGATCACGTGATCCAAATCAACTAAACCATGTCCGATCATCATGTGAGATGGAGTAATTTCAATGGTGAACATCTTATGTTGATCATATCTACTATATGATTCACGCTCGACCTTTCGGTCTCCAGTGTTCCGAGGCCATATCTGCATATGCTAGGCTCGTCAATTTTAACCCAAGTATTCTGCGTGTGCAAAACTGGCTTACACCCGTTGTATTTGAACGTAGAGCTTATCACACCCGATCATCACGTGGTGTCTCGGCACGACGAACTTTCGCAACGGTGCATACTCAGGGAGAACACTTATACCTTGAAATTTAGTAAGGGATCATCTTATAATGCTACCGTCGTTCTAAGCAAAATAAGAAGCATAATAAGATAAACATCACATGCAATCAAAATATGTGACATGATATGGCCATCATCATCTTGTGCTTTTGATCTCCATCTCCAAAGCACCGTCATGATCACCTTCGTCACCGGCGCGACACCTTGATCTCCATCGTAGCATCGTTGTCGTCTCACCAACTATTGCTTCTACGACTATCGCTACCGCTTAGTGATAAAGTAAAGCAATAACATGACGATTGCATTTCATACAATAAAGCGACAACCATATGGCTCCTGCCAGTTGCCGATAACATTACAAAACATGATCATCTCATACAAAACCGTATAACTCATCATGTCTTGACCATATCACATCACAACATGCCCTGCAAAAACAAGTTAGACGTCCTCTACTTTGTTGTTGCAAGTTTTACGTGGCTGCTACGGGCTTAGCAAGAACCGTTCTTACCTACGCATACAAAACCACACCGATGTTTCGTCAAGTATGTGCTATTTTAACCTTCACAAGGACCGGGCGTAGGCATACTCGATTCAGCTAAAGTGAGAGAGACAGACACCCGCCAGTCACCATTAAGCAACGAGTGCTCATAACGGTAAAACCAGTCTCGCGTAAGCGTACGCGTAATGTCGGTCCGTGCCGCTTCATCTCACAATACCGCCGAAGCAAAGTATGACATGCTGGTAAGCAGTATGACTAGTATCATCCACAACTCACTTGTGTTCTACTCGTGCATATCATCTACGCATAGGCCTGGCTCATGATGCCACTGTTGGGGAACGTAGTATTTTCAAAATTTTCCTACGATCACGCAAGATCTATCTACTAGATGCATAGAAACGAGAGGGGAGAGTGTGTCTACGTACCCTCGTAGACCGAAAGCAGAAGCGTTTATCAACGCGGTTGATGTAGTCGTGCACCTTCATGATCCGTCCCGATCTAGTACCGAACGTACCGCACCTCCGCGTTCAGCACACGTTCAGCTCGATGACGTCCTCGCCTTCTTGATCCAGCAAGACGGGCGAAGTAGTAGATGAGTTCCGGCAGCACGATGGCGTGGTGACGGTTGTTGATGAAGAACAATCTCTGCAGGGCTTTGCCAAGCACTGCAGAAACTAGAAGGAGGATAAACTAGAGGGTCGGGGTAGCCGGCACACGGCTTGGTGTATCTTGATGTGTCTTGGGTGCTAGCCCTATCCCTCTATTTATATATTGAGCCCTGGGGTCGAAACTTGGAGCAAAAGCCTCCTCAAAGTCGGTTTTGCCCGAAAGGAAAGAGTCCCACTCGGACTCCAGGGCTAGACGCCAGGGTTCCCGGCGTCTACCCCCTAGACGCCAGGGTTCCTGGCGTCTAGCCTCTGGTCTCCGCAAAACTTCCTTTTGCACTTTCCTAAAGCCTCGTGGGCTTTCCACTTTGGCCCAAATAAAGTATTCTCGTACCCAAACACTTCGGGAAACATCCGGAACCCCTTCCGGTGAATTCCGGAACCCTTCCGGAGGTCAAACACTATTATCCCATATATTAATCTTTATCTCCGGACCATTCCAGAGTTCCTCGTCATGTCCGTGATCACATCCGGGACTCCGAATAACATTCGGTCACCAACATACATAACTCATTAAATACTATATCGTCAACGAACGTTTAAGCGTGCGGACCCTACGGGTTCGAGAACTATGTAGACATGACCGAGACATCTCTCCGGTCAATAACCAATAGCGGAACCTGGATGCCCATATTGGCTCCTACATATTCTACGAAGATCTTTATCGGTCGAACCGCATAACAACATACATTGTTCCCTTTGTCACCGGTATGTTACTTGCCCGAGATTCGATCATCGGTATCTCAATACCTAGTTCAATCTCGTTACCGGCAAGTCTCTTTACTCGTTCCGTAATACATCATCTAGTGACTAACTCATTAGTCTTTGCTTGCAAGGCTTATTTGATGTGCATTACCGAAAGGGCCCAGAGATACCTCTCCGACACTCGGAGTGACAAATCCTAATCTTGATCTATGCCAACACCACGAATACTTTCGGAGACACCTGTAGAGCATATTTATGATCACCCAGTTACGTTGTGACGTTTGATAGCACACAAGGTGTTCCTACGGTATTCGGGAGTTGCATAATCTCATAGTCATAGGAACATGTATAAGTCATGAAGAAAGCAATAGCAGTAAAACTAAACGATCATAGTGCTATGCTAACGGATGGGTCTAGTCCATCACACCATTCTCCTAATGATGTGATCCCGTTGATCAAATGACAACTCATGTCTATGGCTAGGAAACATAACCATCTTTGATCAATGAGCTAGTCTAGTAGAGGCATACTAGGGACATATTGTTTTGTCTATGTATCCACACATGTACTAAGTTTCCGGTTAATACAATTCTAGCATGAATAAAAGACATTTATCATGATATAAGGAAATATAAAATAATAACTTTATTATTGTCTCTAGGGCATATTTCCTTCACAAAAAGCTATGTGTAGACGAGAAAAAAAAACCTAAAGCAATCAAATCCACAATCGGCAAACTACATTAATGACCATATCCGCACAAACCATCTTATTACACCAAACGAATGACGAGATTCTTCAACAGCAACGTCTTCAGGAAGGGAGTGATGCTCAATAGCCGCCGTCACAGGATCCTACCACCTAAGGTCAGAATCTACGTTTTCGCCCTGAAGAACTAGTCAAAGCATATCCGAGCAATGCCTTCAACAAGGTAACGACGTAAAAACATCGCCATTGATAGGCATAACCAACTCGGGTCACCTAGACTTTCACCCCGGAGCTCGAGACCGGGTGCCTAGTAGCACCACCATCAAGTCACTCAAGTGTTATCGCCACCACTTTTCCACGAGCCAAGCAGTCGCCACCGCTGCACCACCACCCCTCTGCGTCAAGCTGTTCTCCATAGTTACATCTCACCATGATGTGAACTGCCGAATCTAGAGGGAGAAACCCTTATGAAGATCTTTCGGTGGCCACCGCGATCCACATAGAGGCTGCCGCCGGGCGAGATGACCCGTAGTCTGGGTTTGTAGTGAGAAATCGACCATGTTTGTTTGCTTCTTTGCCTACTCGGTGGGTTGGCTGGGAAGGGCTTTATAATGACATGCCTTGTTATTTTTGGAATCACGTAATTAGGTGACATTTATATCCGGATTAATGTTTGGAAGGGATATGGACCAGTGGAATCCCTTTAATTGCATCACCATATAGTTATCCAACGTCGCGCTCCCTCTTGGGGGCATCGTCCTGAAGGTGGATCCGATCAGAGGGACCCGTGGCTTTTGATGATGTGTGTGATGTTTGTCGAAAGATGATGTTTGTATGGTTTTTGGGTCCAGTTTCTTTCATAAACTGGACCAACCTTCTTCTGTCCAATGAATTTAGCAGTAATGCTAATTAGAAAAAAATCAAGAGTAATTTTATATGTATGGTTTGCATTAATTTCTAAAAGTGTGCATCATGTCGTAATGCAAAAGCTAATCCCTTTTCTTTACTTATACTAGGTTCAAAGTCAGGTCATGCTCTTAGAGGTAGTAACTTTCGATCGCTGTCAATCTGGGAATCGTGACATCTGGATTACATAACATTTGTTATTCCATTTATATTAAATTTCAAGAATAATAAGAAGCACATATATGACCCTCTCATCATTGGTCAGCATCCAGCCCCAGTCGCTACATCAAGGTCACATGCTACTTGGGAAGGCGCAGGTGTAGATGCACCGGCAACCCTGGGCGGCGCAACCACCAACTCCGCCCTTGAACTGGCGCGCACAGTCCGCCTTGCACTTGGCCGCCTCGCACTTGGTACCCGTCGGGATCACCGCCGAGCAAGTGTCTTGGAAGTACTGGGGCGCAACTGCCTTGCCCGCCATGCCGCCTGCATTACGCATTTTTCAATTAAGCTCGTTAATATAAACTGGGAAATTTCCTGCAGGTACTTGCAATATACAGTATGTATCAATATCCATGGATGCATCGTAAGTTCGTAACATCTTTGTACCTGACGATGATGTGACGAGGACCATGGCTAGGAGCAGTACCATATGGATGGTCTTCATATTTGGCGTCGGTTGATAGGATTTCCCTTGTACTGCTGGGTTGGGTAGTGCTTGGTTGTTCACTTGTTCTCTTGGTTCACAATGGAATTCCTCTGTTGTCTAGGCTGGTGGATCGAGTCAGGACGGTTTTATATTGGTGATGCGCTTGTTACTTTTGGAAATATAGGAACTAAGGAAGCACACAATAAATGCATTGATTGTCAGATATATGGATATAGATGGACCACATTATTACATGTTTTTAAATTTCTGGAATTCTGGAGTGATAGGCGTGTGTGTGTGAGAAAGCTACGTTGGCAATGCGTGGATGGATGAGATCGCATTATCCTCGTTCAGTAGCACTTTATGTACTAAAAATTTCTGGAACTATATTGGCAATTTGGCATGGATTGATATCGAACGGTACTTGGGCCAGTTCTTTTGGGGCTTATTGCTGGCGGTGGAATTTTAGGACGTGCTTCTAAATAAGTTGGGGGAGAGGATAGCTTATATCCATAGTCAGCCATAAGCCGAAAAAGAACCGGCCCTTACCACATGATACATCAGTTTACTTGCAAGCTGGATGACAAAGCTAGCTCATGGGTTTAGAAAATTCATAGTGAATATCTTAGTAAATAAAATGTTGTCAATAAATGTATTGAGCTAACTGTGAATTATCACTTGGCGTAAACTTGGACCGAAATAGTATTGTCATTAAGGCAATATAAGTAAGAAAAAATCGAGTCACCAAAATATAGTAAGGAAACAATGTTAATACAAGCATGTTATTTTCATACTATAAAGAGTAGTACGCGACACACATCTTATGGCGATTATTGAATTATGAATGCAATTTTAAGGATGGAGTGGAGTGCATTGTAGGTCCCTAGACAATTTCAGGGGTGTCATGTAGGTTATCAAACTATGAAAATCGGCATCCAGATCCTCGAAGTGCGGTAGGTGACAGAAACTGAGAAGGGGACCAAGGCCCTGTTTGGTTCATAAGTCCTAGGACTTTTCTTAGTCCCAACTTATAAGTCATACTCCCTCCATTCCCTTATACAAGGCCACTATGAAAAATACATTTTGCATCTATACAAGGCCACTAACAGTACTCGAGGTAAAAATTAATGATGTTTTCTCGTACTACCAACCTATTTAATACATGCATGCATTAGTCATAATGACACTGTGCTACTTTCTTCTCATTTCTTGCTTGCATGCATGCGGGCATATTAATGATCCCGGTTAACAAGAAGAAAACTTGCTTTGCAAAACAGTTATTAAATTTTACCTTGGTACCTGTAATATGAGTTTGTGGCCTTGTCTAAGGGAATGGAGGGAGTAAGTCACTAAAAAGTCCCTACATGTTTGGTTCCTGGGACTTAACATGGACTAGTAGACCATATTACAACTATAAATCCATATAAGTCCTTTCTTGAGAGTCTTATTTGATAAGTCTCAAATGCCCACTTTAAGTCCCTATAAGTCCCTCCTGTTTGGTTTAGATGGGACTTATAGGGACTTATTTAAGTCCCTAGACCAATAAGTCCCTGGAAACAAACACCCTCTAATAATGTAGGATCCAGATTCATGCCCAAAATCTGCCCGACCCCACCTGACCGGCCAGCTGGCGCCATTAACCCATGACATATTAGAACGGGGCCCTGCAATGTAACATTCGGTGACGGAAATATGCAAATAAATTTAAATATATGATTTCAAAAAATGTTCGCGCATATAGAAAAATATTCATGACTTTAGAAAGTGATCATTAGTTTATAAAAATGTTTGCATGTATGGTAAAAAGTTAGCGGCTTAAAAAAAATGTTCGCGAACGATGAATTTGAAAAATGTTCGCGAACAATGAACTTGGAAAAAAAATGTTCGCAAACCATGAATTTGAATTTATTTGGAGTGAAGTGCATCTATCATTCGCTAGAATTATTTGCATATTTCCAGGTAGATTTTGGACCTGAATGAGACACTATACATCGTGGATTTGGACGCCGATTTTCATATTTTGGGGACCTACATGATACCCCTGAAATAGTTAAGGGACTAACAAATGTACTTCACTCTTGAGAGTGCATGCTTCCAAATTGACTTTTCTAATTCATAATTATTTTGGGACGAACATGCTCGTTGCTTCAATCCCTTTTGGTTATACGTGACGGTTTAGTCTCTTGTACAAATTATATTCTATCAATAATTTATTGTTTTGCTCTGCTAAAAAGTCATATATTCCACATGATTTGCGTTAGTTCAAACTTTGGCATGCATAAACATATTTCCTATTTTGAGAAAAGGAGGATCAAATACCCGACCTCTACATTCACTGATGCATGCGATCCTTACTTGTTATTATTGCAATGTTTACAGGATCCAAACAAATTAGACCATGCAATTTCGTCTCAAAGAAAACAATTTGAGTTGAGAATTCAGATAAGCTGCATCACATTAAATCATCCCGTATATATAACAGGTGACATGGGCAAGGTAGTTTGCAGGCGCACCCTACGGTGCATGAACATGCAAACATGAGCGGTAAGAAATCGAAAGAGAAAGCGGAAAGGACACCGATCGAACCGCGAGGACACCGCTGAATCGCCGTCTTCATACTAGACAAATGCAGCGGTGGCTGCTGCGGCGACGGCAAGCATTGCAGGATCGCAAACGGCGAGGCACAAACTCCCCGCTACCGCTATGACACCGATCGCAACCTTGGCCGTCGTAGGTATCTCGAAGCCGGCCTTCTCCTCCACGGACGGGATACTGTCCAGTAGGGACAGCATGTCTTGAGCGCTTGAACGCGCAAGCTTAGACGCCCCCGACGACTCGAAGACCACCAACGGCCCGGACGATCTTGCCGGGACGATGGCAGATGAAGCGACGCCAGTGATGCCTTCCACGGTGGAGTCCACGAGCGAGGAAACGTCACCCGCGCCGATGAGTCCATACACGCCGTCCAGCTTCGTCTTCCCCAGAGCAGCCGCCACGCCGCCGTACAGACGCTGGATCAACCCGACGACGCAGCGCTTGACGTTGGCGGCAGCCTGCTTCACCTTCTCATACGCCTTGGAGACGGCCTGCTTCACTTTCTCGTATGCCGTGGAGGCGGCCCAGGCTGACGTGCTCGATATCGCGTACACGTAGCCTGATGCGGCTTCGTTGGCCTTTGTGACGGCCTCGAAGGGCATGTACAATGGGGGTGCTGCCTCGTGTATCCAGCTAGACGAAAATAAATGAGGTTATAGGTCATATTCTTTTACACCCAACGCTCTTTTCTGAAGCCACCAGAGCACAGCGTCACGGGGTATGATGAACCTGTCCCAATTCTCTCTGCTTTTTCTTCTATACTTTGTCCTTCCTCCTCTCTTTTTTCATGGAGAACCAGCCTCCTCTGCAAGCATCGACTGTCACCTGCAAGCAGCGGTTCTCGTGCCACCATGGAGTCCGAGCCTAGTTGGCTCCTGGGGCGACAGGTCTGAGGCGACGCGATGGCCATGCCCGAACACCGCCCCAATGGAGTCACGAGCGGCCTTGTTACCTTCGTTGAAGCCAGTTGACCAGGGAGTAGTGGTAGTGATGCTGCCCGGAGCTGCAGCAGCAGGTGTATCGTTGTACGACAAGCCTGCCGCCTCGCCGATTGCCACCGCCGCCGTCACACCCAAAGCCAACGGCGCACATGCTACCACCGTTGCTGCCGCCCCTGCTGCTGCTGAAACCGCCTGCACTGCCGTCGCCACCCCGTAGGCCACGGAAACACCTGCGGCAACCTTGCTCCCGCTTGCCCCCATGGCTTTGCTATTTGGGTTTCTCAGTTTCTGTTTAACGGAGACAAGTGGATGGTCGAGTGAAACGAAAAGGCTTCAGAGCGGGATTTATAGTGTGCAAGAATTAAGTGGATGGTCGAGTGAAACGAAGCGTGGGGTTGCTAAGAGCATCTCCACCCGTGCCACCAAGAAGGCCTCCCAAGCGTTTTTTCATCCGTCGGCGTAAAAAAATCGGCCCAGTCACGTCCCAAGAGCCCAGTTTCGTCGGCTCGGGCCGAAATTGGCGTCGGTGGACCCAACCCGAAACCGGCGCGCTGGTGGTCGCTCGGGGGCGCCGGGCGAATCGTTTTTGGCACGAAGAGCCACGGACCCGCCGCGTCAGTGACTCGACTCTCTTCTCACCGCTTCGTCGTCCTCATCGTCTCGTTTCCCGCGGCGAATCAATGCCAAAGCTGCGCGCGCTGCCGTGTCGGTCAGCCTCCATTGATGCCTCACGGACGGCGCAGTGAAGGCTGGGCGACGCGTCCCTCGGCCGCCACGCAATCACGCCACGCGTAACGTGACGGCCAAACCTACCACGCGGCGCCTCCGCCTATATAAGCCGACCGCCAGCGCGCCGGAGACTCGCACAGATCATCCACCGCCGACGCGCCAATTTCTCCCCCTTTCCTCCTCTCGCCGTCCCCAGTTGAGAAGCATGGCCGAGTGTTTCCCAGGCGACGGTGCGGCGGCGAATGGATTCGGGCGCCGTCATCTGCACGAGGACAAGGCTCGCCTCCTTTTCGAGGCCGACTACCCGGTCCCGCCGGACATGCGGGTGCCCGGGGCATGGAGGATCAGCGCCGGCGGCGTGCCGGTGCCACCGCTACCCACCGGCGCGGCGCGGCGTGCGGAGATCGCACGTATCCGCTCGTCCCTGCCGCGTGTGGCGAGGGAGGGGCCCCGGTACGTCCCCGACAGCCCGATCTGGGAGTCCTACTTCCGCCGCCGGCACGCCGAGCAGCTCGAGGCCACCAACGGCGTCGTGCCCTCCGGCAGGTTCAACACCGACGGCGGGCGCCGCTGGTGGGGCGTGCCCGGCCGCACGTTGGAGTCCGTCCTCGAGTACATCGAGGGCGGCAACTAATGGGCCTCGAACCCCTCGTTGGTTACCCCAAGTGGAAGATGTAAGATGCAGTATTGTAGAAGTGTTTTCCCTTAGCAAAGATGCCAAGGATCGAATCCCCAGAGACTCCTAGGTTCAACAAGTAGGTGTCAATTGCTACGGCGCCAGATTAGTAGCAATCAACGTGGACCTGCACACAGATACAAATAACTTTGCTCCCAACGAGTACAGAGAGGTTGTCAATCCCTCCGGCCTTGTAGTTCACAAAGTATTAAAAGCAATGATAGTAGTGATAGATAATGTTTTGCAATAGTAAATAATAACGGAAAGTAAATAGTGGATGTGATCAATGATGGTAATATGGACCGGAGTCTCATGATGTTCACTAGTGATGTCTCTCTCCCAAAAGACGATAAAACAGCTATGTGAGGTAAACAAATTACAGCTGGGCAATTGACAGGACCACGAACGCAAACCAATGCTGACTACATTGCAAGAAAGGTTGAGGTTCAAAGCATGGGCGGTACGCCAAAGTAAGTAGACCGAAATCCATCAATATCTACTACTAATCATCCACCTTGAGATATCTATCCAGAACATCTCGCTGGTATTAAGTTGCGAGCCCCACCCATAGTGTAAACTCAATGCAACAGACAACTGCATTAAAAGAACTTTGCGCAAAGTAAACAATCCTTGCACCAGCGGGCACAAGCACCGTTGTTTTCCCCCTTGTGGCAACAGCACATCCCCTAGACTCATGTTTCTGTCACTCAAGCTAGTCATCGAGGGGCATGAACCCACAATCGAGCATAACGTTCCCTCTTGGAGTCACTACCTATTACTCGGCCAAAGCAATAAATAACAACGGAGAACATGCAATAATTACTTATAAACAAAAATATAAAAGAGGTAGATCAAATATATTACTCAAGATTAATCTGAACATAATCTCATAATCCATCGGATCCCAGCAAACTCAACATAGCAACAGCATAAGGATTACATAGGTGCCTCGATCATGTAGGGCAGCTCACGAGGACTAATTAGTGAAGCACAAGAACGGGAGGAGAACATCACATAGCTACTGGTCATGGACTCATGGTCCAAGGGAGACTACTCACGAGTCATCCGGGATGCGTCCATGGTGGTGGAGAAGCTCCCAGTGGTGATCCTCCCCTCCGGCAGGGTGCCGGGAAGAGTTCTTCTGGTGCTCCCGATCTTGGAAGCGGCGGCGGCGGCGGAACAGAGATGGGATCGCGAAAAGAGTTCCTGTTCTGAGGGTTACGGAGGACCCTTTAAATATCTGCCAAAGTAGGGCATCGGGGGAGCTTCGGGGGGCCCAGGCGCCCCCCCCCCCCGGCGCGGCCCGGGGGGGCGCGCCGCCAAGGCGCCTGGAGCCCTGGTGCCCCCCCCCCAGGCTGCCCTTTGGACGCAGTGTTGTTTCCGGAACGCTGATTTTTTATATAATTTTTCTGGATTTTTCTGGGCAGTTCTCGAAACGTGAAAACCTGAAATACAAAAACAGCCGAAAACAGAAACTGGCACTGGGGTGCACTGGATTAGTAAGTTAGTCCAAATATGATCAAAAGTGTATGGAAGTGTATGAATATCATAGCAATATCACCCAAAAGTGGCATGGAGCAAGCAGAAATTATAGATACGTTTTGGACGTATCAACATCCCCAAGCTTAATTCCTGCTCGTCCTCGAGTAGGTAAATGATAACAAGAATAATTTCTGTGGTGACATGCTATTAACCATATAGGAATTTTTCATAGTCATGTGACAAAAGCTTACTGAGGCAATGATTCTAAAGTAATTAAGTTGCCTCATGAGAAAATCACAAATGACTAAAAGTTTTACAATATGAAACTGAAACATCAAAAAGATTTGCAATGAACATGATGTGCAAATATGATAAAGTGATATCTAGCTTGCCCCCTTCAGTGATGCAAAACATAAATGCAGGGGCACCTTCAAGGTTTAAGTGATGACTAGATACAATGATTTCAGAATAAACGATATCACAATCATGCAAAAGACAATGCTACTTTGGGACAATGCACATTACACTCAGAATGACAATCAAGCTCTCAGTAGTTGGTGCTTTAACATAAGGGTAAAAGAATGGTTATGTGCTAGAGCTTTTTATTTTGAAAACATGGAAGCAATTGTGTCAACGGTAGTAGTACTTCATATGTGTCATGCATAAGACATCCTATAAGTTGCAAGCCTCATGCATCGGATACCAATAGTGTTCGCACCTTGTCCTAATTAGCTCGGATTTCCATGGGTTATCATTGCATTGCATATGTTTCAACCAAGTGTCACAAAGGGGTACCTCTATGCCACCTGTACAAAGGTCCAAGGAGATAAATCGCATTTGATTTCTCGTTTTTGATAGATCTCAACTTGAGGACATCCATACCGGGATAACATAGAAAATAGATGATGGACTCCTCTTTAATGCATAAGCATATTCTCATAAGAGATTGAGGATTAAGGTCCAAGCTAAAACTTCCACCATGATACATGGCTTTGGTTGGCGGCCCAATGTTCTTCTCTAACAATATGCATAGTCATTCAACCCACGGCAAATCACCCTTACTTCAGACAAGACGAACATGCATAGCAACTCACATGATATTCAACAAAAGTGTGACAGTTGATGGCGTCTCCAGAAACATGGTTACCGCTCAGCAAGCAACTTATAAGAAATAAGATACATAAGCAACATATTCTTTACCACAATAGTTTTTAGGCTACTTTCCCATGAGCTATGTATTGCATGGTTAGTTTGCTTAGTACAGGTGGAGGTTAGCAAAAGACTGGGAGCGACCAACTAAGAGAGCAATGACGGTCATAATCATGCAGAGCGACAAAGCAATATTGAATCAGGCATGGTAGTTATATCGCTACTTAGAAATAAAAGATCATCAAGGCTTGACAGACTTTCTTTACAGTCTTAAATATGCGTGAGCATACGCCAAGTCAATCAAAATAAATTCTCGAAGGAAGATATTACTAAACCATAACACATCATAAACAAACAAACCAAGTTGGCACTCCAATAACACATTGGGAACCCTCCAGCTATTTGAGATTAACCATAAGAAAACCTGAACTACTAAGCACCATCATGCAAGTAGCATCTTTATCATAGACACATTAACCAATGCAACGGAAGCAAACTCTCGTAATAAGGTGAGCATGGTAATTAAAGAGAGTTCAAGCAACCAACTAAACAAAAGCTCTTTGAAAAGATAGGCATGAATACTAAGAGCAGAGCACGATAGTAGCTATTAAAAGACAAAGAACACACATAGCAAAGATAGACATGAAAATTCTATGTTATGTTCTAGGTAGAAGTGGAGCGTGTTTCTCTCCCACATAAAGAATGCTGAGTTCCGACTCGTTATGAAAAACAAAAAAGAAAACTAAAAGCAAGACGCTCCAAGCATAGCACATAACACATGAAGTGATAAAAATATAGCGAAACGAGAGACGAACTGATAATGTTGATGGAGAAGGGGATGCACGGGGGCATCCCCAAGCTTAGACGCTTGAGTCTCCTTGAATATTTCTTGGGGGTGCACAGGGGCATCCCCAAGCTTGAGCGCTTTACACTCCTGAATCTTTTTATCAACTTCCCTCGCACACTTGAAAACTCCCTTCATACACAACTCATCATAATCTGATTAGCGAGGTTAGTACCCTTAATAAAATAATTATACCTTGCTGGAAATAAGGATATTCTTGAAGTTCTAATGTTTCTCAAGATTGCCAAAAGGTTTTTGCAAGGAAAAAGCAAGTTCTTGATTTGCAAAGTGAGGGAAAGGCAAAACATGACATAATCTGTGAAAAACAGAACAGCAGGTAGTAATTGATCTGTTCGGGATAATTGTGCAACTCAAATCAAAAAACTCAGAACAGACGCACGAAAGACAATTATATAGAGAACGCATTCGAAAAAATTCAGACAAAAAAGATGATATGGTGATTTTATACGAATTTTTCTATCCAAGGACAGAATCTGTTTCCTGGACAGCACCTCACAACTTTTGAACTTTCTAGCAACCAGAGGCTATACTTGGCACAAATATGAAAAGCAAAGATACAATGATGATGCTACAGCAGTAAACAACATCAAGACACAACAAAAGCAAAAATTTTATTCATGTGGTCTGCCTCCCAAGAGCGCTTTCTTTTATGCCTTTAAGCTAGGCATAATGCATAGAGGAATCAATAACCATCATAATAATCGGAGTTATAAATTGCTTCAAATGGCTCCTCAATAAGTTCATTCTTGTTCCTTCTAGGAAAGGGGTACACACCTTTTGCTTTCCCGCGTAAGCGGATTTGTCCCTTACCTATATCGATGAAGCCTTTAACTGCTCGGAGGAAGTCCCTTCCAAGCACTATATTTCCTTGGTTTGGCTCTACGATGAAGAAATCAATCATTGCAATCCCTTTAAGGAATTTAACTGGCACATCTTTTATTTTTCCCTGGATTTCAGAAATATCTCCATTAGTGTGTTCATGATGAGATGATAATCTATCCATGTTAAATTTTAAAGAATCATGAACAATTTTTGGCATAGTGGAAACCATAGATCCAATATCACAATAAACAAGGAAGTCTTGATTAGAGATGCTAATCCTAACAAGAGGCTCCCAGTCATTATCTATTTCTAAAATATCTCTCTTATTGGGTTTGGGTTTCTCTACCTTCATTAAGTCTAGAGCATCCATTCTCTTTTCAATAGTAGCAAGTCTATCTATGACAGTATCAAAATTATGATCATAAACAAAGTAACTAGATAGACCATGTATAATTTCAAGAGCTCTAGCTTCATCACATTCTAGGAAATCTCCCTCGGCTATAATGTCAAGGGAGTGTTTACACCATTTAAAAAGACCATGGTAAAAATTTCTAAGCACAATTTTTATAGGTATCCAAGGCATAATTCTTCTATGTGCATCAGAAATTCTGTCCCATGCCTTCTTCATATTTTCTCCATCCCTTTGATGGAAATCTAGAACTTATGATTCCCTCAAAGCACCAAATCCTAACATGTTTAACTAAACAGATAGGACTACTAACAGGAAGGTAAATAATTTTTTTTTATGATTTTTGATAAAAGATACTAAAGCAAAAACTGAAGGTAAACTAACAAGACTAAAAAGCAAAGGTAAAAGATAGCATGCAACTCCCCTATCCTGAAGAGTGGAGTCTCCGGCAACGGCGCCAGAAAATACTCCTTGATGGGCCTCGAACCCCTCGTTGGTTACCCCAAGTGGAAGGTGTAAGATGCAGTATTGTAGAAGTGTTTTCCCTTAGCAAAGATGCCAAGGATCGAATCCCCAGAGACTCCTAGGTTCAACAAGTAGGTGTCAATTGCTACGGCGCCAGATTAGTAGCAATCAATGTGGACCTGCACACAGATACAAATAACTTTGCTCCCAACGAGTACAGAGAGGTTGTCAATCCCTCCGGCCTTGTAGTTCACAAAGGATTAAAAGCAATGATAGTAGTGATAGATAATGTTTTGCAATAGTAAATAATAACGGAAAGTAAATAGTGGATGTGATCAATGATGGTAATATGGACCGGAGTCTCATGATGTTCACTAGTGATGTCTCTCTCCCAAAAGACGATAAAACATCTATGTGAGGTAAACAAATTACAGCTGGGCAATTGACAGGACCACGAACGCAAACAATGCTGACTACATTGCAAGAAAGGTTGAGGTTCAAAGCATGGGCGGTACGCCAAAGTAAGTAGACCGAAATCCATCAATATCTACTACTAATCATCCACCTTGAGATATCTATCCAGAACATCTCGCTGGTATTAAGTTGCGAGCCCCACCCATAGTGTTAACTCAATGCAACAGACAACTGCATTAAAAGAACTTTGCGTAAAGTAAACAATCCTTGCACCCGCGGGCACAAGCACCGTTGTTTTCCCCCTTGTGGCAACAGCACATCCCCTAGACTCATGTTTCTGTCACTCAAGCTAGTCATCGAGGGGCATGAACCCACAATCGAGCATAACGTTCCCTCTTGGAGTCACTACCTATTACTCGGCCAAAGCAATAAATAACAACGGAGAACATGCAATAATTACTTATGAACAAAAATATAAAAGAGGTAGATCAAATATATTACTCAAGATCAATCTGAACATAATCTCATAATCCATCGGATCCCAGCAAACTCAACATAGCAACAGCATAAGGATTACATAGGTGCCTCGATCATGTAGGGCAGCTCACGAGGACTAATTAGTGAAGCACAAGAACGGGAGGAGAACATCACATAGCTACTGGTCATGGACTCATGGTCCAAGGGAGACTACTCACGAGTCAACCGGGAGGCGTCCATGGTGGTGGAGAAGCTCCCGGTGGTGATCCTCCCCTCCGGCAGGGTGCCGGGAAGAGTTCTCCTGGTGCTCCCGATCTTGGAAGCGGCGGCGGCAGCGGAACAGAGATGGGATCGCCGAAAAGAGTTCCTGTTCTGAGGGTTACGAAGGACCCTTTAAATATCTGCCAAAGTAGGGCATCGGGGGAGCTTCGGGGGGCCCAGGCGCCCCC
>LR738714.1:619005917-619136166 GCA_902687465.1 Secale cereale
CCCCCCAGGCTGCCCTTCGGACGTAGTGTTGTTTCCGGAACGCTGATTTTTTATATAATTTTTCTGGATTTTTCTGGGCAGTTCTCGAAACGTGAAAACCTGAAATACAAAAACAGCCGAAAACAGAAACTGGCACTGGGGTGCACTGGATTAGTAAGTTAGTCCAAATATGATCAAAAGTGTATGGAAGTGTATGAATATCATAGCAATATCACCCAAAAGTGGCATGGAGCAAGCAGAAATTATAGATACGTTTTGGACGTATCAGCAACACGCCGCGCCTCGAGTACCCCGCACCCCCCTCCTTCTCACGCCGCCGTGGAAGCTCCTGGACGGCGAGGCGCATGGATCCCAGGGCGTTCTCCTCCTCGTTCGGTGGCTTTCCCTGTCTCCACCTCCGCCCCATCAAGCCGGAGCCCCAGGACACACCTGTCAGCGCGTGTACCCGCCGCTCCGGCGCCCTCGTCCAGCCCAAGGCGGAGCCCGGCCTCCCCCCGGAGTACGAGGAGATAGCCCGGTGCTGCTTCTCCGACGAGGACGTCATGCGATGGTCGCGCGATGACTACCTGCGCGAGGAGATGGTCCGGCAGTGCCGGGCCCTGGAGGAGATCGCCGCCCGCAAACGTGGGCACGAGGACGAGAACGGTGTCGTGGTCCTCGATAGCGACAACGACGACGTCCCCGGACCGTCCAACCCGCCGCGCCAACCGGGGGAGGGATGCAGCAGGGACGGCGGAGGCGGGGGCGGGGACGACGACGACGACGGTGACTTCACGCGGTTCTACAGCCTCCTCGGCATGTAGAACCGCGTGGGCGGGCGGCGAGGCGGGCGGCGAGGGAGACGGCGGGGGTAGCCCGCGCTAGTTTTTTTTCTTTTTTTGTAAAATATGTTTAAATTTGAACGAACTCGCCGATGTTTGCGTTAAATTTGAGCCGTGTTTGCGCCGAATTTGAACTTTTTAAAAAACTGTGGGGGGCCGCGACTGGGGGGCATCACGTCCCCAGTGCGCGGTTTAGCACCCGTGCGCCCCCAGGGGGCGATTTTTAGTCCCTCCTAGGGGGCCAACGGCTGGAGATGCCCTAAACCAAGAGCCATCCCACGCAGCCCTCGCTGGCTCGCTCGCTCCCGCTCGGGCGACTCGGGTGGCGTCCAAACCTTAGCCATCGGGGCCGTGATCTACCTCTCCCCCTGCCACGCCGTCGAGCTAAGCCCGGAGGCCAACGGCGGTGGCGGGGGACTTCCTCTCTCCCGCGTTTTAGGGGTGGTGTGGTGCTCCTAAAGGTGTGATGGCGTGGCCGATCCAATCTATGTGTCGCGGTGGCGATGGTTGCGACAGGCGACGGTGTGGTGGAAGGCCTTGCATGTACGTCAGAGTACCGCAAAGGGCGGTGGTCGGATCGGGCGTCGGATTGGCGGCGGTGGCATGGAGGGCCTGGTGGACTGTTCGGCGGCGCCTCTGGTCAAATATTATCTGGCTAGCGCAGCCGGAGATGGTGGCCATCTCCTCCGTTGAAGGTGGTCGACCTGAGGCTGGATGCCGAGATCTCGAGATCCGTTATCTAGTCCCGGCTGCGAGTCAGTTGTCGATGAAAACCGAGTCGATGGCAGGCGATGGCGGCGTTCTGCGTCGTTACCTTGATGAAGGCATTGTCGTGTAACTTCTTTCCGGTTCACTCGTGCTGCTCCGGGGGAAACCCTAGGATCTAGTCTTCTAGATCGGATGATGGCGGTACTGCGGTGTCGTTTCCCTTTTTGGAGCATCGTTGGTGGAGCAGCGCTTGAAGACAGAGGCAGAAGGTGGAGCAACTTCGTCTTGCACGGAGATTCGGTGGAGATGTCAACTCATGCCTAGCTGGCAGGTGCTACGCTATGTCATGCCTGGTCGGCAGGTGCTACGCACGACAGATCCATCAGAATCTTCGCGTCTGGATGGACGAGTGCAGGGCGATGGTGTCGTTGGGCGCCGTGGTGGCGTTGACGGATGGACGGACTGGCAAGGATGATGCGGATCTCTCTCCTGAAGATGGGTCAGCGGTCCGATGATGATGGTGGCTTCTAAAACGTGTGCATGTGGTGTACGCTTTAGGTCTGGTGCATTGATTATTCGTTCTGATACGTTATGTGGAGCGATCGGTGACGATATTGGTTTTAGATATGATGATTTAGAGCACTCCACATTATCGAGTTTTGTAGGTGTGAGTGGTGGCTTTTGGTGGCTCGAGGTATGATTTTGTTAGACCTATGTTGAATAATAAATAAAGATGATTGTATGCATCAATGAATGTAGAGTTAGAGGGTTTTAACATTCTTTAAAAAAAAATACTACTCCATTTGTAGCATGACAGGTCCCTCGAGAACTAGGAAAGTTACTGGCTTGCCTAGAAACAGGTTGAATAATACTCTCTCTGTACCAAAATATTTGTAGTCGAAGAAATTTGTACTCCCTCCGTCCGTAAATACTTGTCATTAAAATGGATAAAAAGAGATGTATCTAAAAATAAAATACATCTAGATACATCATATTTTATTCATTTTGATGACAAATTTTTCTGGACTAAAGGAGTACTAGTTTCCCTAGCTACAAATATTTTGATACAGAGGAAATAATTTTTATTAGACACGTAATCGGCTTGGAATATGCCAATGATATTTTGCGCATGTGATAAGTCATCTTAGGTTGTGCACCGCGAACAAGGCTGAGGGGAAACCAAGATAATTTAATGGTTATTTGCTAATTAATACCATTGCAAGCAATGAATTGACCATTGTATGTCGTGTTTGCTAGTCTCAGGTAATTAATAACCTACACACATCACATCTTTTATTGGTTGATTCATTTATTTATGCGAAGAAACAAAAAACAAGATGGGAGTGATGCACCGTGCCTAAGTGTTTTAGGATTATTCGGTTTCGTAAGGTGACTTATACACCTAAACGGAGAGAGTAATTCAACATCATATTCCAGTAAACGGAGAAAGTAATTCAACATCATGCACAAAATACAATGAAGACCAATAAATCAGTATGGAGGTACTATTGCATTGAGACATGTGATGTTACAGTAACTAGCTAAGTTACTTAAACAATCTCTCTCCTCATTAACTCATTACCACATAAGCAAATTTGTTGAATTAGACTCGATGTTACAGCTGAAGTTACTTCCACTGTGACTACGGAACCTATTTTCTCAATTTGAAAAAGGGTTGTTTTTTTTTTGTTCTAGTATTGTAGCATGCCTGAAAAATAGTATCGTTCTACGGTTCGAGTTGTATTCTTGCGACCACGCTGGACAAAGCTGATGCACGGATGATTTTAAGGTACTGTGGCCGCGGCAGTTGTTGCAAAAAAAGTCATGGAATCACTTTAACTTCTTTTTTTTTGCGAGTGGAATCGGTTTAATTTCAACAGATGAAATACCCACAAATGAGAGATTACTAATAATGCTCACTTCCAAAGGAGTAAAACAAGTACGGTAGCATTAGCCACAAATATGTCGAGAAATTAACAAGGTAATGCTTATTATAACTTACTAACAAAAATGTTTCTGCATTCTGAAACACTTATTACAGTGATTGGTACATACTAGTCTAGTTGCTTGTAGTACAACAAATCATGTACGAGTAGATTATTGAACTTTATTGATGAACACGGCTAGCTCGTCACAAAATTATCGGTATCCGCATATGACACTTCAATGGAGTGTCTTAGACGACTTAGTTGTGGCGGAAGAAGGGGGTGTGTTGCAATAGTATGAGCACCTGCACCTGCCATCGGCAAGGCAGTCACCGACGGCACTGAGCTTCGCATGGCATCGGTCCCTGCACGTGGGGTATGTGCAGCCACGATGGGAAATGACCCGCGTGCATGTGTATTGGTTGTAATCTGTGATGACGTCAGCCTCCTCGCTTACCAACGCCTTAACATTTTGGATGTCTACAAGGTCACGACCACATAAAACATGAGTGTAAATGATTGTCCTATATAAAGCATAGCTTAATTGTTCGTCCGTCCCAAATCAACTTCCCCAACAAAAAGAGATGTTAACCGTGCATGTATGGAACGGGAACTACCTGATAATAAGAAAACAAGGACCACGAGGGCAAGTGATAATATCCCGTGGCTAGCCCTCATGGCTGGTAGAATACCTGGGGGCTCGTGGTTGCTCGGTAAGTTTCTATTTTCCGTAGGTACTGTGCAGATATGGTGCCTCAATCTGGATCCAGAAGCTCACGGGCTAAGGGCTTTATAGCCGTTGTCACAGCAATAGAATCACAAGCACTAATTCTTAGTATTAATGTATACTTTTATCGCTTTGTCTAAATTTGGGGAAAAATGATATTGTCATTAAGGTTGTATCCAAATATAGAATACATTTGTAGTAGTTCTAATCTAGTATTACATATTCAAATCAAAAATATATTTACGTATTAATGAATAGAGAAAAGTATGTTTTTGTTCCCTCAAATTAATCATAATTATAGACTTGGTCCCTCAATATTTCTTTGTAGGCCTTTGGTCTTTCAAGTCTCAAAACCGGATAGGTTTCGTTCGAAGTCAGATTTTGACCATGTTGACCCAGTTTGCCCGTAAACAGTAAATCCAAACAAATCGCAAGAAAATCAAGAAAAAAACTGAAATTTTATGGCAACCAAGAAAAAAAGTACATGCACCTAGCGCACCCAAAGCATCTTAGTTGTGACATAAATTCAGATTTTTTTAGAATTTGTTTACACTTTTTCTGGAATTTACTGTTCATCAGTAAAACCTGATCAACGTGCTCAAAATCTAGTTTTCGGACAAATTTATCCGATTTTGAGACTTGAAAGACAAAATGTCTACACACAATTCTTGAGGGACCAAGTCTATAGTTTTGGGGAATTTGAGGGACCAAAAACATACTTTTCTCTAATGAATACACATCATATTGTGGTACGATAAGTTTATAACAAAATGACTCATTTGGGACAGTAAAACTGAACCTAAGACGGCCCAACCCTCTCACGACTTAGTACTTTCTAGCCATCTGTTCTCGTGAACTAGCCGATTTGGACCATTATATGTGTGTCAATTATGTCCTCCACCGCGGTTTTTTTACCTGGGCCAATTATAAAGGGTTGTTACTCCAGAAGAAAAAACAGGATTACATGGTTGCAAGAGCTTATCTCCCAGGTCCCGGCCCAATTGGTTAACCTCCACCCATCACTAACCCGCAAATCCTATTTGGTGCCTTAAGCGCCGGTCCTAGTGCAAATGGCAAACTAACGCACACTCCTCCAAAACATTGTTTATGTAAATGGGCCGGCCCATTTAGGTCTATTTTTTCATCTTTTTTTCAGGGAACCTTCAAATGACTGTTCTAGACAGTTTCCATCTGGTTTCCCTAGCACGTGTTTTGTTGTATTCTCATTTTTGTTTTAGTTTTACCTTTTTTTATTTTTTTTATTTTTTTTATTTTAGTTTCCTTCTGTTCTTTGTTTTAGTTTTTTTTATCAAATTCATGAACTTTTCACAAATTGATGGGCCTTTTCCAAATTTGCCTTTCTTTTACAAATTTTTCTGAACAATTTTCAAATCCTTGAAGTTTTCTCAAATTTGCGATTTTTTTACAAAGTATGTACTTTATTGAAAATTGTAATAATTTTTCTAATTTGTGAACTTTTTCATTTTGGTCAACATTTCAAATTACTAACTTTTCTAGGTTTTGAGTTTTTATCAATTTGATGTTTTATTTCACAAATTTTTATCCTTTTTTTTAAGGTCAACACCCAACTCTCCATGGCAAACAATTGACGATCGTTGGTGGACCAGTCGACGGTTGCAAGCCCACCAATTCATGTTTTTAAATAAAATGCAACTTGGGCCGGCCCATATGCTCCCGAGCGTGGACGCCAGTTATCTCAGCTAGTGCCAACTAGAAGCTCTCTCGCTAACCGTCCCCATGGAAAGGGCTTCGATTAACATAAAAAATAGGTCGGTCGCTGCTAGAGTAAGGTCAACGGGGTCGATTCGAGACGGGGAGCGTATATGATCCTAGGGCCAAATTCAATTTGGTGCTTCAAGCGCCAAATAGAGGCCAATGTGTGCGGGACACACGCTCCAGGAGCAAATGGGTCGCACCAGTTAGGACTATACCCAGTAGTGCGGCTTTTCTCGTGTTTTATTCTTGTGGCCGGTTCTTTGTGTCTTTTTATTCTTTTTTCCTTTTTCTTTTCCTTTTTTTCTTGTTTTCGTTTTAATTTTCTTAAATTTTTCTTTTGGAATTCACAACCTTTTTCAAATTTGTTATGTCTTTTCGAATTTTTATCTTTTTTATAAATTTGTGATTTTTCTAAATTCGTAAACTTTTTTCTAATTAGTGAACATTTCTTCAAAATCATTAGCTTTTTCAAATTCACGAACTTTTATCCAATTCGTCAACCTTTCTCAAATTTCGGAAATTTTATCAAGTTTGTGAACTTCCTTAAAATTCAAGAACCTTTTTAAAATTATGAACCTTTTTCAAATAAATAAATAAATCACATTTTTAACTTTTTTTCTCATTTTACTAACCATTTTCACATTCATGATTTTTTTTAAAACACATGACCATTTTTTGAATTTCGTGAATATTTTTTTTTCAAATCCATAATCATTTTCAAATTTGCAATTTCTTGACTTCAAGATTTTTTTTAAGTAAGCGTTCTTAGCGGTCAACAGTCATTGTGGTCACGGCCAATGTGCTCAATGGTCGCAATTTGTTCTTACTCCCTCTCAATAATCACTGACTCCCATGGTTGCTAATTGTTTTTTCTTTTTTTTTTCCTTTTCTGTTTTTTTTTCTTTTTTACTTTTAGGTTTAGTTTTTCCTCTGGTTTTCTTTTTAAAAATCGTTCTTATGCTTTTATTTTTTATATAGTTTTATGTACTATAAACATTGTTCTAATATATGTTGAACATTTTCAAGTTCACATTTAACAATTACTTAATATACAGCAAACATTTTTTTCAAATAGACAATAAACAAAAAAGTTAATATATGATGAACTTTTTAATATACATTGAACTTATTTTTTTATGCACAATGATTGTTTTGTCAAACACATTGAAAAAACTTTTAATGATTATTTTTTTCAAATACAGACACTGCAACAAAAGGTGTATGAAGGACATTTTTGATATACATTGAACTTTTTTTCAATGTAGGCTGAACTATTTCTAATCAAATCTGAGCATTTTTAAAATGGAAGTTGAACATTTTCTAAAATATTAATAAAAGAGAACAAGATAAAAATAGAATAGACCGGTCAGGAAACTAGAAAAAAAGGGAATTAAAAAGTAAAGTGGAGAAGGAAAATAAAAATAAAGAAAAGAAGAAACTATTAAGCCGATAGAAAGCAAGAAAAAAATGGGGAACACAACAATTCTTTGCCCATGGAATGTTCCAACAAAAAGCCCGGGGGTTTTGCGTAAATTAGGTTGTGCGTCCCCGATGGAGCATGAAACCCTACCCACCACCCAACCGACCCCGGGTTCGATCCCTTGAAGAGCCCCATTTTCTTTACTTTTAATTGCGTGGTTATTGCTAGCCCATACTCGCGGCGATCGTCGCATTATCGGAGCCATATATCTCTCTTTTCTTTGCTTTTAATTGTGACTTTATGAGCTTACCATAATTGGGGCGGTCTTCGCACTATCGCTTGCAGAGAAGGATATATATAATTTGCGGAACTGATCGATCATTTCGGGTTATCGGCAATTGATGTGACAGGGAGATGGAAAACGTCAGATACGACTGTTAAGTTGTGAATTAATTCGATTTGTGTCATCGTGGAAATTGAAGCATCAGTTCTCGGTAGGAATTCATGGTAGCTAATGTGCACCTGCAACATCTCTCCATATATGTTTCGTCTAATTGGTTTTAGATGGAAAGGGGCGTGCATCCCATTCCCAACCCCCTTCAACAAAAATCCATGGACATTGCCGGTCCATCGACTACCATGGCCTCATCCCGACAAGAAGCAAGGTAGTGGCTTTCTCTGGAATGGGCCATGCCTTCCCTCACACGTACTTCTCACCCTGGCGAGAGTCGCCCTGCTTGTATCGTGCCCTCTTCTGTAGAAATGGCAATGTTGTATGAGCGACCGGATCCTCGGTGGCTTTAGCTAAGAAGAAGGGTAGGGTATTGATGTCTATTGTGCAATTTTATTCTTGTAGACTTTGTTGGGCCTCCAAGCACAGAGTTTTCTAGGACCGTAGCTAATTTTCATCAATTGGATGACCTAAGGTTTACAAGTTCGTGGGAGGTGTATGATGAAAGTGGTTCAATCTCAAACAACCCTCGCAATCAAATACAAGTAATGTCTTATGTCCCCAACACCGAATACTATAGTCAATTGTATGAGTGCGCTAGTTCGGAGAAGAGATGGTGATAGACGTGTAATATGGATGATAGAAATAGATTTTTCAATCTGAACAAATAAAAACAACAGGGTAGCAAGTAACAAAAGTAAATAAAGCGGTGTTTTAATGCTTGAAAACAAGGTATAGGGTTCATACTTTCGCTAGTTCTAGATCTCACATGATAATCACTCAACAAATGCAGCAAAGAATCACTACACAATTTCTATTTCTATCGGAGAAAGTAGGAGGAAATTGTGTAGGTGCGCTTAACAGCAAACTACCTCAAAGTTGTCTTTTCAATCTTCATCTATTGAACCACCCCAGAACTCGTACTACGATAATACCATGATACCTATCATTCAACCTTTATGCAAAGAGCACCCCAATGTCACCTCGGGTATCCTCAAATTAATTACTAGACATGCATCATGTAATCTCAAATCCAAAATATTCAATCCTGCATAAAGAAATTTCCAAGAGCAAGCCTAAATAATAGAGGGCGAAGAACATTATATATAAGATCAAACTATATTAATAAAGCTCATGATACAAGCAAGATCAAATCCTTCAAGAACATGGGAGAGAGATATTGAACACATAGCTACTAGTACATAACCTCAGCCTGAGGATGAACTACTCACACATCACCATGAGAACGGAGGAGACGTTATTGGTGATGCTGTTGATCATGTATGGTAACCTCAATATATATCTCGCCGACTACCTCATGAGTCAGGATTCACATGCGCCCCTAGAAACCCGTGGAAACACACTCTCATCTACCATTTGCATCAACATTCACGTCAGGAAGGTAAGTAAGTTCCCATGTTGTCTAATCTAATTCCTTTTATCTCAATTACTTTTGAGGTCACATATGAAAAATATTTCCAACTTGATATTCGATGGATGAACATTTTGATTTGTATTGAACAATTTGTGTTTATGTAGTTTCATTTTTTGCATCTTTCAGATTTATGTAGACAAGTTGTTTGATGTAAGTTCTAAAAGACTGTAAATAACTGTTACTTAGTTGATTCATAAATTTACTTTATATTCATCATGTGTAATTTTATAATTAAAGTAGTTTGTCTAGAATAGACTATTTCATTATTGTTTCATTCATAGATCTAGCATAGTTCATTCCATCTGTGGCATTCATAGATCATTGTGTGTTTCCAACACCATATAAGATAACATAAATGGGAGTTCTATTTTGTGGTTCAGGAACATAGTTTGGAACAACGTCATCGGAAGAAGCATAACTAGAATATTTGTGTTCTCTTCCTAAAAATGTTTCCAAACTATTGATACCACATGAGCTGAATCTCAATTCTTCAATTCCCATATTACTATCAGGTGAAGTACCATCACATATAGAAGAGTATCATCATCTCTTTGTTGTTCTCATACGATTGGGGATAACTAAAACTCCATTATATTTGACTGATGTCCTACTTTTTTTCAAACAATTAGTGGGCTCAAATGCCTACTACTTGCCTTCCTTGGGGATGCATATGATCCGATAAATTTTGACTCTATCAAAAATATTTGAGGTTGATAAATTGAATTTTCTTCATACGTGCAATTTTTCATGAATAGGAAATATTTATACTGCTCTGTCCAGAAAAAGGAAAATCTGGTGCTCATGCTCCTAAAAGACTATCTTTGAAAGCATTTTTGAGTGTTGATTCTATTATTTTAGCCCAGACCTCCACGAATATGATTTCATCACGAACATTTACAGGCGGAAAGAAAACTATAAGCAATGTTTGTTGTCAAAAACTTTAGAATTTTACAATTTGTTTTATATTTTATTGGATTTCTACTGTTCATAGTAGGACCATTTCAACACTAGATTAGAAGAAGTCGTCCATTATTAACCTGACTTTTAAATGTGAGCCCAATCTTTATTTTGCGGGAAAAACGTGAGCCCGGTCTTAACAAAGGGTGTATCATTCTCCCTCCTCCTGTCAGTATGAAGGGTTAGCTTATGTAACACCTTTGTAGATGCACTTAATAATTTAACCATAGACGATGATTGTTAAGTATAAAACTTCCAAACATAATGTGATTCCAGATCCTTCTAAAATAGTGCATGGAGATGGAAACACATTCTTCTCCAACGACACTAGTTGATGGTGTTTTTAGGCTTTGGGTCATGCGCGATGGTAGCAGTGGTAATGGAGGCCTTGTTAGTAGGGCCCCTAAAGCTTCCCTTTCCTTTCCTCTCCTGTCTAGAGAGAAACGGTGAGCTGCTTCGTGGCTATAATTCTTATCGCCAGTTGTGGTACTATTGTATGGAACTTAATTAGTACTCCTATTGTAAACAAATATAATATCTTTATATTAGTTTACAAAGGGAGTGCATACTATACAACGGTTCAAGTTGTGTTGGAATTCTCGCGACCACACTGGACCAACTGATGCATGGATGATTTTAAGGTACCATGGCCATGGCAGTTGTTTAGAAAGAAATCATGGAATCGGTTTAACTTTGACGAATGAAAAACCAACCAATAAGAGATTACTAATAACACGCGCTTACAGATGATTAAAATAACAAGGTAACGCTTATTATAACTTAATAAAAATGTTAAATTGATTGGTACCAGTTGCTTGCAGTAACAAGTCATGTAGTTTATTTATGAACAAGTTGTGCTCATAACAGAAAATTTTATCGGTGTCCGCATCTAGCCCTTTAGTGGAGCGTCTCATACGACTTGGTCGTAAAAGAAGGGGGTGTGTTGCAGTAATATGAGCACCTGCACTCGCCGTCGGCAAGGCAGTTACCAACGCCGCTGAGCTTCTTATGGCATGAGTCCCTACACGTGCGGATGGTGCAGTGGCGGCCAATGACCTTGGTGCATGTGTAATGGTTGTAATCTGCGGTGACGTCGGCCTCCTCCCTCACCAACGCTCTAACATTTTGGATGTCTGTAAGGCCACAACCACATACAACAAGAATATAAGCATAATTCAGTTGGTCTTCCATCCTGAATCAACTTCCCCGACAAAAAAGAGAGTTGTTAACCATACATGTATAGAATGGGAACTACCTGATGATAATAGAACAAGGACGATGATGGTGAGTGGTAATATCCCATGGTTGGCCATCATGGCTAGTGGAATACCTCGCACTCGTGGTTGCTCGGTAAGTTGCTATCTTCCGCCTGTATTAGCAAGATATGGTGTCTCAATCCTGATCCAGAGGCTCACCGGTTTAGGGGTTTTATAGTTGTTTCGCGGATAGATAAGATGGCAATCACTAATTGTTACTTGTATTAATGTATACTTATCGTTTTATGTATAATTGGAAACAATTGATGTTGTAATTAATGTTGTATGTAAATATAGAAACAAATTATGGTACTTCTAACCTATTTATGTGTTCAAATAAAAAAATACATATTAATGAATACACCATATTGTCGTACAAAAAGTTTATAACAAAATAATTCATTTTATGATATTGAAATTGTGCAACTTTCAAGCACTCTCAGACCATCAACATTTGCAGCCATCTAATCGGGATAGTGATACGTCTTTAACGTATCTATAATTTTTTATTGTTCCCTGCTATTGTATTATCCATCTAGGATGTTTTATATGCATTTTATGCTATTTTATATGATTTCTGGGACTAACCTATTAACCTAGAGCCCAGTGCCAGTTTCTGTTTTTTCCTTGTTTTTGAGTTTTACAGAAAAGGAATAACAAACGGAGTCCAATTAACGTGCCAATTTTTTATGATTTTTTATGGACCAAAAGAAGCCCCCGGAGTAAAAGAGTTGGGCCAGAAGAGTCCCGGGCCGTCCACGAGGGTGGAGCGCGCGCCCTACCCCCTGGGCACGCCCCCTATCTCATGGACGACTCGGAGACCACCCTGACGTGAGACCGACGCCAAAATTCCTATAAATACAGAAACCCATGAAAAGAAACCTAGATCGGGAGTTTCGCCGCCGCAAGCCTCTGTAGCCACCAAAAACCAATCGGGACCCTGTTCCGGCACCCTGCCGAAGGGGGGATCCATCACCGGTGGCCATCTTCATCATCACGGCGCTCTCCATGGTGAGGAGGGAGTAGTTCACCCTCGGGGCTGACGGTATGTGCCAGTAGCTATGTGTTTGATATCTCTCTCTTGTGTTCTTAATTTGGCATGATATTGATGTATCACGAGCTTTGCTACTATAGTTGGATCTTATGATGTTTCTCCCACTCTACCTTCTTGTAATGGATTGAGTTTTCCCTGTGAAGTTATCTTATCGGATTGAGTCTTTAAGGATTTGAGAACACTTGATGTATGTCTTGCGTGGGATACCCGTGGTGACAATGGGGTATTCTATTGATTCACTTGATGTATGTTTTGGTGATCAACTTGTGGGTTCTGTGACCTTGGGAATCTATGCATAGGGGTTGGCACACATTTTCGTCTTGACTCTCCGTTAGAAACTTTGGGGCACTCTTTGAAGTTCTTTGTGTTGGTTGAATAGATGAATCTGAGGTTGTGTGATGCATATCGTATAATCATGCCCACGGATACTTGAGGTGACAATGGAGTATCTAGGTGACTGTTACTTCTCGAGCTTGCGTTGTATTCCCTCGAAGAGGAAAGGGTGATGCAGCACAGTAGCGTAAGTATTCCCCTTAGTTTTTGAGAACCAAGGTATCAATCCAGTAGGAGACCACGCGTGAGTCCCTCGCACCTGCACAAACAAATAAGAACCTCGCAGCCAACACGATAAAAGGGGTTGTAAATCCCTTCTCGGTCACTTACGAGAGTGAGATCTGATAGATATGATAAGATAATATTTTTGGTATTTTGGTATAGAAACAGAAAGCAAATAAAGCAAATAAACAACGGCGATAGAAATTGGCAAGTTGATGGGAAAGTAATATGATAAAGATAGACCCGGGGGCCATAGGTTTCACTAGTGGCTTCTCTCATGATAGCAGAATTCTATGGTGGGTGAACAAATTATTGTCGAGCAATTGATAGAAAAGCGCATAGTTATGAGAATATCTAGGCATGATCATGGTATATAGGCATCACGTCCGTGACAAGTAGACCGAAACGATTCTACAACCACTACTATTACTCCACATATCGACCGCTATCCAGCATGCATCTAGAGTATTAAGTTCATAAGAACAGAGTAACGCCTTAAGCAAGATGACATGACGTAGAGGGATAAACTCAAGCAATATGATATAAACCCCATCTTTTTATCCTCGATGGCAACAATACTATGCATGCCTTGCTGCCCCAGCTATCACTGGGAAAGGACACCGCAAGATTAAACCCAAAGCCAAGCACTTCTCCCATTGCAAGAACTATAGATCTAGTAGGCCAAACCAAACCAATATATCGAAGAGACTTGCAAGGATATTATAATCATACATAAAAGATTTCAGAAAAGAATCCAATATTGTTCAAAGATAATCTTGATCATAAACCCACAATTCATCGGATCTCGACAAACATACCGCAAAAAGATTACATCGAATAGATCTCCTCTAAGATCGAGGAGAACTTTGTATTGAGATCCAAAGAGAGAGAAGAAGCAATCTAGCTAATAACTATGAACCCGAAGGTCTGTGGTAAACTACTCACAACTCATCGGAGAGTCTATGGTGTTGATGTAGAAGCCCTCCATGATCGATGCCCCCTCCGGCGGATCTCCGGAACAGGCCCCAAGATGGGATCTCATGGGAACAGAAGGTTACGGCGGTGGAATTAGGGTTTCTTGGTGATCCTCAATGTTTTCAGGGTACGAGGGTATATATAGGAGGAAAAAGTATGTTGGTGGAGCAATGTGGGGCCCACGAGGGTGGGGGGCGCGCCCTGCCCCCTCGTGGGAACCACATTTCTTCCCTGGCTTGTACTGCAAGTCTCCCGTGAAGATATCGTTCCAAAAATAACTCTCCCGAAGGTTTCATTCCGTTTGGACTCCGTTTGATATTCCTTTTATGCGAAACACTGAAGTAGGCAAAAAAACAACAATTTGCACCGGGCCTTGGGTTAGTAGGTTAGTCCCAAAAATAATACTCCCTCCGTCCAAAAATACTTGTCATCAAAATGAACAAAAAGGGATGTATCTAGAACTAAAATACATCTAGATACATCCCCTTTTGTGCATTTTGATGACAAGTATTTCCGGACGGAGGGAGTATAAGTGTATAATAAAGCCCATTAAACATCCAAAACAGAATATATAATAGCACGGAACAATAAAAAATTATAGATACGTTGGAGACGTATCAAGCATCCCCAAGCTTAATTCCTGCTCGTGCTCGAGTAGGTAAATGATAAAAACAGAATTTTTGATGTGGAATGCTAACCAACATAATTCTCAATGTAATATTCTTTATTGTGGCATGAATGTTCAGATCCGAAAGATTCAAGACAAAAGTCTATATTGACATAAGAATAATAATACTTTAAGCATACTAACAAAGCAATCGTGTCTTCTCAAAATAACGTGGCCAAAGAAAGTTATCCCTACAAAATCATATAGTCTAGCTACGCTCTATCTTCATCACACAAAATATTTAAATCATGCACAACCCCAGTTTCAGCCAAGCAATTATTTCACATTTCAATTCTTTCAAACCTTTCAACTTTTACGCAATACATGAGCATGAGCCATGGATATAGCACTATGTGGAATAGAGTGGTGGTTGTGGAGAAGACAAAAGAGGAAGATAGTCTCACATCAACTAGGCGTATCGATGAGCTATGGAGATGCCCATCAATAGATATCAATGTGAGTGAATAGGGATTGCCATGCAACGGATGCACTAGAGCTATGTAATAGCCTGGTTTATTAGAAATGATAGACTACTCATATCAATAAGGAATTCCTTCTTTTTCGGGATCCCATTCGGACAGAACTCCAAAGTTAAGCGTGCTCAGCTTGGAGTAGTTTCAGGATGGGTGACCGACCGGGAAGTTGGTCCCGGGTGCGCACGAGTGAGGACAAAGTGCGCAGTAAAGACTAGTATTGATATGTGAGGCCAGTTTAGATCCCTCCAGGAGTAACGACCACCGACGGGTGTGTCCGGGGCGTTACAAGATATAAGTGTATGAAAGCTCAACAAAAGAAACTAAGTGGGTGTGCATCCAACTTGCTTGCTCACGAAGACCTAAGGCATTTGAGGAAGCCCATCATTGGAATATACAAGCCAAGTTCTATAATGAAAATTCCCACTAGTATATGAAAGTGACAAAACAAGAGACTCTCTATCATGAAGATCATGGTGCTACTTTGAAGCATAAGTGTGGAAAAAGGATAGTAACATTGTCCCTTCTCTCTTTTTCTCTCATTTTTTTCTTTTTGTTTCTCCCTTTTTTTCTTTTGGGCCTTTTCTCGTTTTTTCCTTTTTTTTTCTTTTTCATCCGGAGTCTCATCCCGACTTGTGGGGAAATCATAGTCTCCATCATCTTTTCCTCACTGGGACAATTCTCTAATAACGATGATCATCACACTTTTATTTACTTACAACTCGAAGCTAGAACAAAATATGACTCTATGTGAATGATAATGATGAAGCATGTCATATGAACGAAACGGTGGAAAGTTGCATGGCAATATATCTTGGAATGGCTATGGAAATGCCATGATAGGTAGGTATGGTGGCTGTTTTGAGGAAGGTATATGGTGGGTGTATGGTACCGGCGAATGTTGCGCGGTACAAGAGAGGCTAGCAATGGTGGAAGGGTGAGAGTGCGTATAATCCATGGACTCATTATTAGTCATGAAGAACTCATATACTTATTGCAAAAATCTACGAGTTATCAAAACAAAGTATTCAACGCATGCTCCTAGGGGAAGGGTTGGTAGGAGTTAACCATCACGCGATCGCGACCTCCACACAAAGGATGACACTCAATAAATAAATCATGCTCCAACTTCATCACATAACGGTTCACCATACATGCATGCTACGGGAATCACAAACTTTAACACAAGTGTTTCTCAAATTCACAACTACTCCACTAGCATGACTCTAATATCACCATCCTTATATCTCAAACAATCATCAAGTATCAAACTTCTCATAATATTCAATGCACTTGTATGAAAGTTTTTACTATACTCATCTTGGATGCCTGTCATATTAGGACTAGTTTTATTACCAAAGCACATTACCATGCTGTTCTAAGAGACTCTCAAAAAGATATAAGTGAAGCATGAGAGATCAAAAATTTCTACAAAATAGAACCACCACCGTGCTCTAAAAGATATAAGTGAAGCACTAGAGCAAAACTATCTAGCTCAAAAGATATAAGTGAAGCACATAGAGTATTCTAATAAATTCTAAATCATATTTATCTCTCTCAAAAGGTGTTTCCAGCAAGGATGATTGTGGCAAACTAAAAGCAAAGACTCAAATCATACATGACGCTCCAAGCAAAACACATATCATGTGGTGAATAAAAATATAGTCTCAAGTAGAGTTACCGATAGACGAAGACTAAAGAGGGGATGCCTTCGCGGGGCATCCCCAAGCTTAGGCTTTTGGTTATCCTTGAATTTTACCTTGGGGTGCCTTGGGCATCCCCAAGCTTAGGCTCTTCCTACTTTTTGTTCCATTGTCCATCGAATCCTTACCCAAAACTTGAAAACTTCACAACACAAAACTTAGCCAAAAATCTGCAAAAAGAATCAACTAAAAAGCACTCTCCAGTAAAAAATGACAGCTAATCTCGTGAGCTATAAAGTTTCTGTTTTTTACAGCATGATCGCATAAACTTCACACAAGTCTTCCCAAAGGTTCTACTTGGCACAAACACTAACTAAAACACAAAACCACATCTAAACAGAAGCTAGATGCAATATTTATTCCTAAACAGAAGCAAAAAATCAAAGAAAATAAAATTGGGTTGCCTCCCAACAAGCGCTATCGTTTAACGCCCCTAGCTAGGCAAGATACAAGAATAGATCTAGGTATTGCCATCATTGGTAGGCAATCCATAAGTGGCTCTCATAATAGATTCATATGGTAATTTGATTTTATTTCTAGGAAAGTGTTCCATGCCTTTCCTTAACGGAAATTGGAATCTAATATTTCCTTCCTTCATATCAATAATTGCACCAATTGTTCTAAGGAAAGGTCTACCAAGAATAATAGGACATGTAGGATTGCAATCTATATCAAGAACGATGAAATCTACAGGCACATAATTCCTATTTGCAACAATAAGAAAATCATTAATCCTTCCCAGAGGTTTCTTAATGGTAGAATCCACAAGATGCAAATTTAAAGAACAATCATCAAGTTCATGGAAGCCTAACATATCACACAAAGCTTTTGAAATTGTGGAAACACTTGCACCCAAATCACATAGAGCAAAGCATTCATGATCTTTAATCTTAATTTTAATAGTAGGTTCCCACTCATCATAAAGCTTTCTAGGGATAGAAACTTCTAATTCAAGTTTTTCTTCATAAGATTGCATTAAAGCATCAACTATGTGTTTGGTAAAAGCTTTATTTTGACTATAAGCATGAGGAGAATTTAGCACGGATTGCAACAAGGAAATACAATCTATTAAAGAGCAATCTTTATAATTAAATCCCTTGAAATACAAAATAGTGGGTTCATTGCTATGTAAAGTTTTGACCTCTTCAATCCCACTTTTAACAATTTTAGCATCAAGATCTAGAAACTCCGAATCATTGGTACGCCTTTTAACTAAAGTAGACTCATCTCCAGTCCCATCTTTATCAAGATTCATACTAGAAAACAAGGATTTAATAGGAGATACATCAATCACTTTCGGATCTTCATCTTTATTTTCTAAATCTTCCGGTTTAGCGGCCATCTTATTAACTAAGGTGGCTTGCTTATCCGAAATTTGGGCTATTAAGTTCTCAAGATGAGCAAACTGAGATTTCAAACCATAAAATTCTTTAGACATATCATCAAGCTCTTTATTCATGTATTCCTTAAAAAGTTTTCTGTTCTTTAAGCTCGTTTCTGAAGAAATCATTATGCTCAAATTGTACAGACATAAAACTTCTAACATTGTTTTCAATCTTCTCCAACCTCTTAAGGTGGGGATCAACACTAATAGGAGGATCCATTGTGACGAGCAAGCAGTCCAACACACAAGCAAACAAGAGGCAAGCGAACGGTAAACACACGGAAAAAGAAGGGCGAATAAAACGGCAAGGGTGAAGTGGGGGAGAGGAAAATGAGAGGCAAATAATGTAGTGCGAGGGATAAGGGTTTGTGATAGGTACTTGGTATATGACTTTTTGCGTAGATCTCCCCGGCAACGGCGCCAGAAATTCTTCTTGCTACTTCTCGAGCTTGCGTTGTATTCCCTCGAAGAGGAAAGGGTGATGCAACACAGTAGCGTAAGTATTTCCCTCAGTTTTTGAGAACCAAGGCATCAATCCAGTAGGAGACCACGCGCGAGTCCCTCGCACCTGCACAAACAAATAGGAACCTTGTAGCCAACTCGATAAAAGGGGTTGTCAATCCCTTCTCGGTCACTTACGAGAGTGAGATCTGATAGATATGATAAGATAATTTTTTTTGGTATTTTTGGTATAGAAACAGAAAGTAAATAAAGCAAATAAACAACGGCGACAAAAATTGGCAAGTTGATGGGAAAGTAATATGATAGAGATACACACGGGGGCCATAGGTTTCACTAGTGGCTTCTCTCATGATAGCAGAATTCTACGGTGGGTGAACAAATTACTGTCGAGCAATTGATAGAAAAGCGCATAGTTATGAGAATATATAGGCATGATCATTTTATATAGGCATCACGTCCGTGACAAGTAGACCAAAACAATTCTGCATCCACTACTATTACTCCACACATCGACCGATATCCAGCATGCTTCTAGAGTATTAAGTTCATAAGAACAGAGTAATGCCTTAAGCAAGATGACATGATGTAGAGGGATAAACTCAAGAAATATGATATAAACACCATCTTTTTATCCTCGATGGCAACAATACTATACGTGCCTTGCTGCCCCAGCTGTCACTGGGAAAGGACACTGCAAGATTTAACCCAAAGCCAAGCACTTCTTACATTGCAAGAACTATAGATCTAGTAGGCCAAACCAAACCAATAATTCGAAGAGACTTGCAAGGATATTGTAACCATACATAAAAGATTTCAAAAAAGAATCCAATATTGTTCAAAGATAATCTTGATCATAAACCCACAATTCATCGGATCTCGACAAACACACCGCAAAAAGATTACATCGAATAGATCTCCTCGAAGATCGAGGAGAACTTTGTATTGAGATCCAAAGAGAGAGAAGAAGCCATCTAGCTAATAATTATGGACCCGAAGGTCTGTGGTAAACAACTCATCGGAGAGGCTATGGTGTTGATGTAGAAGCCCTCCGTGATCGATGCCCCCTCCGGCGGAGCTCCGGAACAGGCCCCAAGATGGGATCTCACGGGAACAGAAGCTTACGGTGGTGGAATTAAGGTTTCTTGGTGCTCCTCGATGTTTTCAGGGTACGAGGGTATATATAGGAGGAAAAAGTACGTCGGTGGAGCAACATGGGGCCCACGAGGGTGTGGGCGCGCCCTGCCCCCTCGTGGGCACCATGTTTCTTCTCTGGCTTGTACTCCAAGTCTCCCGTGAAGATATCGTTCCAAAAATAACTCTCCCGAAGGTTTCATTCCGTTTGGACTCCGTTTGATATTCCTTTTCTATGAAACACTGAAATAGGCAAAAAAAACAGCAATTTGCACTGGGCCTTGGGTCAGTAGGTTAGTCCAAAAAATAATATAAAAGTGTATAATAAAGCCCATTAAAATCCAAAACGGAATATATAATAGCATGGAACAATAAAAAAATTATAGATACGTTGGAGACGTATCAGTGACATTAGGGTTTTGGTTGATATGTGTCTTAAGGTGTTATTCAAGTACGAACTCTAGGATAGATCGACCGGGAAGAATAGCTTCGTGTTATTTTACTACAGACTCTTGAATAGATCAATCAGAAAGAATAACTTTGAGGTGGTTTCGTACCCTACAATAATCTCTGTGTTTGTTCTCCGCTATTAGTGACTTTGGAGTGACTCTTTGTTGCATGTGGAGGGATAGTTATATGATCCAGTTATGTTATTAATGTTGAGAGAACTTGCACTAGTGAAAGTATGAACCCTAGGCCTTGTTTCAAAGCATTGCAATACCGTTTGTGCTCACTTTTATCATTAGTTACCTTGCTGTTTTTATATTTTCAGATTACAAAAACATATATCTACCATCCATATTGCACTTGTATCACCATCTCTTCGCCGAACTAGTGGACCTATACAATTTACCATTGTATTGGGTGTGTTGGGGACACAAGAGACACTTTGTTATTTGGTTGCAGGGCTGTTTGAGAGAGACCATCTTCATCCCACGCCTCCCACGGATTGATAAACCTTAGGTCATCCACTTGACGAAAATTTGCTACTGTCCTACAAACCTCTGCACTTGGAGGCCCAACAACGTTTACAAGAAGAAGGTTGAGTAGTAGACATCAAGCTCTTTTCTGGCGCCGTTGTCGGGGAGGCTAGGTAAGCGGCACTCACATCCCGTCAACGAAGCTCTTTTCTAGCGCCGTTGCCGGGGAGGTGAGTGCTTGAAGGTATATCTTTAGATCTTGCAATCGAATCTTTTAATTTCTTGTTTTATCACTAGTTTTATTTTATAAAAGAAAACTACAAAAAATGGAATTGAGATTGCCTCATATGCTTCATCTTTTTAATATCTTTCGTGAAAATGATGGAAAGGAAAATTGTGCCCAAGTACTAGAAGAAGAATGCATTAAAATGTTTGGCACTAAATACTTGAATGATGAGCATGATTGCAATGTTGTTAGTGTGAATCTTTTTAATATCCATGATGCTAATGATATGCAAAGGCCCAAGCTTGGGGAAGCTATGTTTGATGAAGATGGTATTTTTAGTCACCCAAGTTTTGATGAGCAAATTTATTTTGATGATAGGATGCCTCCTATTTATGATGATTATATTGATCAAAGTGGGTTTGGAAGAGTTTCAACGTTAGGAAGTAATGATCCCACTATTTTGGAGGGTGTTAAATCTTATTGTGATAATTATGAAAGTGGATTTGGAGAGGTCATGACTTTATTTAGTGATGAATCCACTATTTCGGAAGAGGTTCCAATTGATTATGAGAACAAAGTTGCTATCTATGATGATTATTGTGATGACTTGTATGCTATTAAGAATAATGATAACCATTAAACTTGTCATCATGATTTTAGTTTTCAATTGGATTATGCCTCACATGATAATTATTTTGTTGAGTTTGCTCCCACTATTATTCATGAGAAGAAATCGCTTATGTGGAGAGTAATAAAATTTATATGCTTGGGGATCATGAAAAGAATGCTTTATGTGATGGTTGTATTGTTGAATTCATTCATGATGCTACTGAAAATAATTATGAGGGAGGAATATATGCTTGTAGGAATTGCAATAATATCAAGTTTCCTCTCAATGTGTTGAAAATCTTGAAGCTATGCTTGTTTTGCTTTCCTATGCTAGTTGATTCTTGTTCCCATAAGTTGTTTGCTCACAAAATCCCTATTCATAGGAAGCGGGTTAGACTTAAATGTGCTAGTCATATTCTTTATGATGCTCTCTTTATGTTTCTATTCTTATCTTCTATGTGAGCATCATTGAAATTGTCATGCCTAGCTAAAAGGCATTAAAGAAAAGCGCTTGTTGGGAGACAACCCAATATTTACCCCTACTGTTTTTGTTTGTTCACATGATTAAGATACTGTATTAATCATGTTTTATAGCTTTTGTTTCAATAAAGTGCCAAGTAGAACCTTTGGGAAGACTTGGGTGAAAGTTAATGTGATCTTGCTGTAAAAAACAGAAACTTTGCGCTCACAAGATTAGCTGCCATTTTTTTTACTGGAGAGTGCTTTTAAGTTGATTATTTTTGTATAAGATTAATAGACAAATTCCTCACGTCCACCAATTTATTTCATAATTTATTGAGATACACAAGTATTCGAAAGTTACAGATTGCTACAAACTGTTATGTTTTTGACAGATTCTGTTTTCTATGTGTTGTTTGCTTATTTTCATGAATCTATGAGTAGTATCAGAGGGTATGAACCATAGATAAGTTGGAAAACAGTATATATAACACCAATATGAATTTAGAATGAGTTCACAATAGTACCTAAGTGGTGGTTTTATTTTCTTATACTAACGGAGCTTACGAATTTTCTGTTGAGTTTTGTGTTGTGAAGTTTTCAAGTTTTGGGTAAAGATTCGATGGACTATGGAATAAGGAGTGGCAAGAACCCAAGCTTGGGGATGCCCAAGGCACCCCAAGGTAAAATTCAAGGACAACCAAAAGCCTAAGCTTGGGGATGCCCCGGGAAGGCATCCCCTCTTTCGTCTTCGTCTATCGGTAACTTTACTTAAGGCTATATTTTTATTCACCACATGATATGTGTTTTGCTTGGAGTGTCATTTTGTTTTATTTTGTTTTGCTTACTATTTGAATAATATCCCAAGATATCAAATTCTTAAAAGTTAGAGAGTCTTCACATAGTTACATAATTATCCAACTACTCATTGATCTTCACTTATATCTTTCGGAGTAGTTTGTTATTTGCTCTAGTCCTTCACTTATATCTTTTTAGAGCACGGCGGTGGTTTTATTTTGAAGAAATAGATGAAATCTCATTCTTCACTTATATTATTTTGGGAGTCTTTTAGAACATCATGGTAATTTTCTTAGGTTATGAATTTAGTCCTAATATGATGGGCATCCAAGAGGGATATAATAAAAACTTTCATATAAAGTGCGTTGAATACTATGAGAAGTTTGATGCTTGATGATTGCTTTGAGATATGAGGATGGTGATATTAGAGTAATGCTAGTAGAGTAATTGTGAATTTAAGAAATACTTTTGTTGGGGTTTGCAAATCCCGTAGCATGCATGTATGGTAACCGTTGTGTAACAAATTTGAAGCATGAGGTATTTCTTTGATTGTCTTCCTTTGTGTGGAGGTCGGGATCGCGCGATGGTTAACTCCTACCAACCCTTCCCCTAGGAGCATGCGTGTAGTGCTTGGATTTTGAAGGCTTGTAGATTTTTGCAATAAGTATGTGAGTTCATTACGACTAATGTTGAGTCCATGGATTATACGGACTCTCACCCTTCCACCATTGCTAGCCTCTCTAGTGCCGCGCAACTTTTGCCGGTACTATACACCCAGCATATACCTTCCTCAAAACAGCCACCATACCTACCTATTATGGCATTTCCATAGCCATTCCGAGATATATTGCCATGCAACTTTCCACTTTTCCGTTTATTATGACACGTTTCATCGTTGTCATATTGCCTTGCATGATCATGTAGTTGACATCGTATTTGTGGCAAGGCCACCATGCATAATTTTTCATGCATGCCACTCTTGATTCATTGCCTATTCCGGTACACCGCTGGAGGCATCCCTACAGAGTCATATTTTGTTCTAGTATTGAGTTGTAATCTTTGAGTTGTAAATAAATAGAAGTGTGATGATCATCATTATTAGAGCATTGCCCCCCCCCCAAAGAAAGGCAAAATTAAAAAAGGCCAAAAAGGCCAAAAAAGGGACAATGCTACTATATTTTTTTCCACACTCGTGATTCAAAGTAGCACCATGATCTTTATGATAGAGAGTCTCTTATTTTGTCACTTTCATATACTAGTGGGAATTTTTCATTATAGAACTTGGCTTATATATTCCAACAACGGGCTTCCTCAAATGCCCTAGGTCTTCGTGAGCAAGCAAGTTGGATGCACACCCACTTAGTTTCTTCTGTTGAGCTTTCATACATTTATAGCTCTAGTGCATCCGTTGCATGACAATCCCTACTCACTCACATTGATATCTATTGATGGGCATCTCCGTAGCCCATTGATACGCCTAGTTGATGTGAGACCATCTTCCTATTTTTTGTCTTCTCCACAACCACCACTCTATTCCACCTATAGTGCAATGTCCATGGCTCACGCTCATGTATTGCGTGAAAATTGAATTTGTTTGACAAAATTAAAGTATGAAACAATTGCTTGGCTGAAACCGGGGTTGTGCATGATTTGGGTATTTTGTGTGACGAAGATGGAGCATAGCCAAACTATATGATTTTGTAGGGATGAACTTTCTTTGGCCATGTTATTTTGAGAAGACATAATTGATTTGTTAGTATGCTTGAAGTATTATTATTCTTATGTCACTATTAATTTTTTGTCTTGAATCTTTCGGATCTGAACATTCATACCACAATAAATAGACTTACATTGAAAATTATGTTAGGTAGCATTCCACATCAAAAATTCTGTTTTTATCATTTACCTAATCGAGGACGAGCAGGAATTAAGCTTGGGGATGCTTGATACGTCTCCAACGTATCTATATTTTTTATTGTTCCATGCTATTATATTATCCATCTAGGATGTTTTATATGCATTTATATGCTAGTTTATATGATTTTTGGGACTAACCTATTAACCTAGAGCCCAGTGCCATCTGTTTTTTTCCTTGTTTTTGAGTTTTACAGAAAAGGAATACCAAATGGAGTCCAATTGATGTGCCAATTTTGTATGATTTTTTACGGACCAAAAGAAGCCCCTGGAGTAAAAGAGTTGGGCTAGAAGAGTCCCGGGCCGTCCACGAGGGTGGAGGGCGCGCCCTACCCCCTGGGCGCGCCCCCCTATCTCGTGGACGACTCGGAGACCGTCTGATGACCCACAAGTGTAGGGGATCTATCGTAGTCCTTTTGATAAGTAAGAGTGTCGAACCCAACGAGGAGCAGAAGGAAATGATAGGCAGTTTTCAGTAAGGTATTTTCTGCAAGCACTGAAATTATAGGTAACCTATAGTTTTGTGATAAGATAATTGGTAGCAAGTGACAAAAGGTAAAAGTAAATAAGGTGCAGCAAGGTGGCCCAATCCTTTTTGTACCAAAGGAAAAGGCTGGACAAACTCTTATATAAAGGAAAGTGCTCCCGAGGACACATGGGAATTATCGTCAAGCCAGTTTTCAACGCGGTCATCAGATTCGCGTTCGGTACTTTGATAATTTGGTATGTGGGTGGACCAGTGCTTGGGTGATGTCCTTACTTGGACAAGCCTCCCACTTATGATTAACCTCTAATGCAAGCATCCGCAACTACAAAAGAAGTATTAAGGTAAACCTAACCATAGCCTGAAACATATGGATCCAAATTAGCCCCTTACGAACAATGCATGAACTAGGGTTTAAGCTTCTGTCACTCTAGCAACCCATCATCTACTTATTACTTCCCAATGCCTTCCTCTAGGCCCAAATAATGGTGAAGTGTCATGTAGTCGACGTTCACATGACACCACTAGAGGAGAGACAACATACATCTCATCAAAATATCGAACGAAGACCAAATTCACATGACCACTAATAGCAAGACTTCTCCCATGTCCTCGGGAACAAAAGTAATTACTCACAAGACATAATATTGTTCATGATCAGAGGGGTATTAATATGCATAATGGATCTAACATATGATCTTCCACTAAATAAACCAACTAGCATCAACTACAAGGAGTAATCAACACTACTAGCAACCCACAGGTACCAATCTGAGGTTTGTGTACAAAGATTGGATACAAGAGATGAACTAGGGTTTGAGAGGAGATGGTGCTGGTGAAGATGTTGATGAAGATAGCCCTCCCCAAGATGGGAGAGTTGTTGGTCATGACGGCGGTGACGATTTCCCCCTCCCGGAGAGAAATATCCCCGGCAGAACAGCTGTGCCGGAGCCCTAGATTGGTTTCCGCCCCGGTTCCGCCTCGAGACGGCGGTGTCTGGTCCCGAAAGCCTCCTTATGATTTTTTCCAGGTCAAAGCACCTCATATAGGAGAAGATGGGCATCGGGGGACCGTCGGTGGGCCCATGAGGCAGGGGGGCGCGCCCCCACCCTCGTGGACAGCCGGTGGCCCCCCTCGTGAACTTCTTTCGCCAGATATTTTTTATATTTTCTGAAACGGAGTTCTGTGGAGTTTCAGGGCTTTTGGAGTTGTGCAGAATAGGTTTCCAGAGTTTGCTCCTTTTCCAGCCCATAATTCCAGCTGTCGGCATTCTCCCTCTTCATGTAAACCTTGTTAAATAAGACAGAAAAGGCATAAATATTGTGATAAAACAAGTAATAACAGCCAATAATGCAATAAATATCAACATATAAGCATGATGCAAAATGGACTTATCAACTCCCCCAAGCTTAGACCTCGCTTGTCCTCAAGCGAAAGCCGATATCGAAAAATATGTCCACATGTTTAGAGATAGAGGTGTCGATAAAAATAAAATACAGACATGAGGGCATCATGATCATTCTCATAACAGCAACATATATATATTGTCATATGATTCTTATGCTAAAGTAACAATTCATCCACAATATTAAGCATGAATCATAAACTTCATTGGAAACTAACAAACTTTGATCTCGGTCATTGAAGCAATTGCAATTTATCGTACCATCAGAAAGAGTCAATATAAGAGCTTTTCAACAAGCCTACATGCTCAACTATCATATAGTCTTTCACAATTTCTCAGACTCATGCAATACTTATGTTTATGGAGTTTTAGTCGGACACAGAGAAAGATAGGGGCTTATGGTGTTGCCTCCCAACCTTTTACCTCAAGGGTAATGTCAACAGTAATAGATCATGAAAACTTACATCCAAGTGGGTATATATATCAGGATCTTTCCAACACAGTGTGCTTGCCAAAGGATAAAATGTAAAAAAGGAAAGGTGAAATTCACATTGACTCTTATAGAGGAATAATAGACAGGCCCTTCACAGAGGGAAGCAGAGGTTGTCATGTGTTTTTATGGTTGGATGCACAAAGTCTTGGCATAGAAGAACGACACTTTATATTGCCATCTGTGATATGGACCTTTATTATGCAGTCCATCGCTTTTATTACTTCCATAACACAAGATCGTATAAAGCTAATTTCCCCCACACTAATAAATCATGCATATTTTAGCGAGTTTGCAACATGACAACTTACTTGGAAGGATCTTTATCAATCCATAGGTAGGTATGGTGGACTCTCATGGCAAAACTGGGTTTAAGGATGTATGGAAGCACAAGTAGTATCTCTACTTGGTGCGGGGAGTTTTGGCTAGCATGAGGGGGAAAGGCAAGCTCAACATGTTGGATGATCCATGACAATATACTTTATTTCGGATATAAGAAGACATAACCCATTATGTTGTCTTCCTTGTCCAACATCAACTCTTTAGCATGTCATACTTTAATGAGTGCTAGCAATCATAAAAGATGTCCAAGATAGTATATTTGTATGTGAAGCCTCTCTTCTTTTATTACTTCCTATTTATTGCAACGATGACCAAAACTATGTTTGTCAACTCCCAACAACTTTTATTTATCATACTCTTATATGTGAAGTCATTACTTCCCATAAGATCGATATGATCTCTTTGATACTCTTTATGTTTTCTTTCTTTTTATCATGACCCAAGTGAGGAAATCAAGCCCTTGACTCAACACTAATCTTTATTATATAGCTCACGAACTCGATTACAAAGGGTAAAGATCATAAGGCAAAAGCTCACAACTAGATCATGCTAATTTTATTCTACTAGATCAAGATACTACCAAAAGGATCGAACTAAGAAAAACTGTAAAGATAGGAGTGATGGTGATACGATACCGGGGTCACTCCCCCAAGCTTGGCAGTTGCCAAGGGGAGTACCCATACCCATATGATTATGTCTCCTTCTTCGGAGGTGGTGATATAGGAGTTGTTGATGATGTAGGCTTGTTGTCCACCTTCCAAGGCATGGGCTCACCATCGTAGAAGGATGATCGAGTCTCCGGGATACTCAAATCTGTAGCCAAACTCATCTTCTTGAATCTATATTCATACTCACAGTTTTGGTTTTACAGGTCATAGATCTGGGCTTGGAGGTGTTCGATTTTCTCTTGAAGATTGGATATAGCTTCCCCGAAGATCCTTGAGTCCAGCTTGAGGTTGTTGGCGAGCTCCGAGATCATCATGTGGTTTGTGTTGAGTTCTCGTTCCACCATACCTTGGCACTTGAAAACTTGCTGCTCCATTGCTTCGAGTCTTGTCTCCACGCTTCCGTTCCTCCTCGGCCCCTCAACATCACGGATGTGCAGCACCCACTCATGCAACTCCATGGTTTTAGGGTGATGCAGCACCTCCGCAAGGTAGGGGTTGATGACCTTCTCGAAGAACATGTCCTTGGGGATGTTGGAGGACGCCATGATGATCTAGATCTGTCAAAAATAGCAGCTTGAAACGAAAACAGAGGATTTTTGCGTGATACAGAGGTCAAAACCTTCGGGAGTATATATAATGTATTTTTACCGACCAAAAGGAGTAACCCACAAGAAAACGGAGTCCGGGAAGCACACGGGGTGCCCACGAGGCAGGGGGCGTGCCCAGGGAAGGGGGGCGCGCCCTTCACCCTCGTGGACGCCTCGTGTCTCTTCCGGACTGCTACTTATTTTTCTATTTTTCTAAATATTCCAAAACGGAGAAAAATTGACTTTATAACTGTTTTGGAGTCGGTTTACTTACCGTATCACATACCTCTTCCTTTTCAGAGGCTGTATCGTTCTGGAAAGTGTCCCTTATGTATTCCTCCGGAGTTACGGTTTCAATAACATTGGTTTCAACATTTATAGGATTACCTGAGATATAATGTTTGATTCTTTGACCGTTCACCACCTTCGGATTTGTGCCTTCGAAGTTGTTGATTTTTATGGCACCGGAACGATAGACCTCCTCGATGACGTAAGGTCCTTCCCACTTGGAGAGAAGTTTTCCTGCAAAAAATCTTAAACGAGAGTTGAATAGCAAGACATAATCACCTACGTTAAAATCACGCTTTTGTATCCTTTTGTCATGCCATCTTTTAACTTTTTCTTTAAACAGCTTGGCATTCTCATTCACTCTGTGCATTCGGTTTATTCGGTTTACAGGGTTCGGTTTATACGGTTTTTCGGTTTATACGGTATTAATACTTCGGTAAATACGGTATGATATGAAAATACGGTTCGGTTTCGGTATATACCAAATTATTTCGGTATGGTTTCGGTATATACCATAAAAACCAAAGTTGACGCGAATTTGAAATTGACGTAATAATAATTTACAAATTTATGACTCAAAACCAATCAAAACACATACTATTTTACATAAATAGTATATAACTATATATATAAGTATATATGCATGCATATATTCATCCCTTAATGATTATTATGGACGTGCTTAGCATCTTTTAAAGAGAAAAATAGCTATGTTACAAGAAAAATGTACATGCTTAGTAGTGAATTTGACTCATGTACAAGAAAAATGACAAGTTGTATGGTTGTTTGTCTCAAGAAATATAAATTTATTTTTTACTTCGGTTTATTCGGTTAACCGTTCGGTTTTTCGGTATATACCATAAAAACCAAAGTTCAAAATTGTATGAAAATTCCATACCATACCAAAACCATAAACCATAAAAACCATAAAATTGGTTCGGTTCGGTTTATTTTCGGTATGGTTTTTCGGTTCGGTTTCAAAATGCACAGCCCTAATTCTCATAGGCCTGGGTTCTCCATTCATCAAGGCAGCTAATGTCAAATAACCTCTTCTCACCGGCATGTTTTAAATCGTAATTGAGCTCTTTAATAGCACAATATGCCTTATGTTCTAGCTGAAGAGGTAAGTGAGAAGCTTTTCCGTATACCATCTTATATGGGGACATACCCATAGGATTTTTGTATGCAGTTCTATAGGCCCATAATGCATCATCAAGTTTCTTGGACCAATTCTTTCTAGACCTATTAACTATATTTTACAAGATTAATTTCAACTCTCTATTACTTAGTTCTACTTGACCACTAGTTTGTGGGTGGTACGGGGATGCAATTCTATGGTTAACATCATACTTTGCAAGCATCTTACGGAAAGCACCATGAATAAAGTGTGAACCACCATCAGTCATTAGATATCTAGGGACTCCAAACCTCGGGAAAATAATTTCTTTAAGCATCTTAATAGAGGTGTTGTGATCAGCACTACTAGTTGGAATAGCTTCAACCCACTTAGTAACGTAATCAGCAGCAACTAGAATATGAGTGTACCCATTGGAGGCAGGAAACGGTCCCGTATAATCAAAGCCCCAAACATCAAATGGTTCAATAACAAGTGAATAATTCATAGGCATTTCTTGACGTCTACTAATATTACCAATTTTTGACATTCATCACAAGATAAGACAAACTTACGGGCATCCTTGAAGAGAGTAGGCCAATAAAAACCGGATTGCAATACCTCGTGTGCAGTTTTATCTCCCGCATGGTGTCCTCCATAAGCTTCGGAGTGGCACTTGCGTAGGATCTATTCCTGTTCATTCTCAGGTACACAACGTCTAATAATACCATCTACTCCTTCTTTATAAAGATGTTGGTCATCCCAGAAGTAATGTCTCAAATCATAGAAGAACTTTTTCTTTTGCTGGTATGCGAAGCTAGGAGGTATAAACTTAGCAACAATATAATTAGCATAATCAGCATACCATGGAGCAGTACGAGAAATATTTATGACAGCTAATTGTTCATCAGGAAAGCTATCATCAATAGGTTGTGGGTCATCAAGTATATTCTCTAACCTAGACAAGTTGTCTGCAACGGGGTTCTCAGCTCCCTTTCCATCAATAATATGTAAGTCAAATTCTTGCAGGAAGAGAACCCATCTAATAAGTCTAGGTTTAGCATCTTTCTTTTCCATAGGGTATTTGAAAGCAGCATGATCAGTGTGAATAGTTACTTTAGAATCAACGATATAGGGTCTAAACTTATCACAAGCAAATACAACTGCTAAAAATTCTTTCTCGGTAGTAGCATAATTTCTTTGGGCACTGTCTAGAGTTTTACTAGCATATTGGATAACATTCAATTTATTATCAACTCTTTGTCCTAAGAGAACACCTACAGCATAATCACTAGCATCGCACATAATCTCAAAGGGTAAATTCCGGCCAGGAGGCTGGACAGTAGGTGCAGAGATCAATGCTTTCTTAAGTATTTCAAATGCTTCTAGACAATCATCATCAAAGACAAAAGGAATATATTTTTGTAAGAGATTAGTCAGAGGCCTAGAGATTTTGGAGAAGTCCTTAATGAACCTCCTATAAAACCCAGCATGACCAAGGAAACTTCGTATACCTTTGATGTCCTTAGGGCATGGCATCTTTTCAATAGCATCCACTTTAGCTTTCTCAACTTCAATACCTCTTCAAAAAAATTATGTCCCAAGACAATGCCTTCATTAACCATAAAGTGGCACTTCTCCCAATTCAAAACAATATTAGTGTCTTCACATATCTGCAAAACTCGATCATGGTTGCTTAAGCAATCATCAAAAGAAGTTCCGTAAACGGAGAAATCATCCATGAAAACCTCAACAATCTTTTCACAAAAATCAGAGAATATAGCTATCATGCATCTTTGAAAGGTAGCAGGTGCATTACATAAACCAAAAGGCATACGTCTATAAGCAAAGGTACCGAAAGGACAAGTGAAAGTGGTCTTTTCTTGATCCCCTTTTGACACAGGTATTTGAGAGAAACGAGAATAACCATCTAGAAAGCAAAAATGAGTATGCTTGGATAACCTTTGTAGCATTTGATCAATAAATGGCAAGGGGTAATGATATTTCTTAGTAGCTTTATTTAACTTACGGAAACCAATTACCATCCTATAACCTGTAACTATTCTTTGCGGGATCAATTCATCTTTATCATTAGGAACGACAGTCATACCTCCCTTCTTAGGGACACAATGGATATGACTTACCCACTGGCTATCAGCAACTGGATAGATAATACCTGCCTCTATAACTTTTAGTATTTCCTTCCTTACCACTTATTTCATCTTAGGATTTAACCGTCGTTGATGATCAATAACCGGTTTAGCATTTTCTTCCAATTTTATCTTGTGTTGGCATATAGTGGGACTAATGCCCTTAAGATCATCCAGAGTATATCCAATAGCAGCACGGTGCTTCTTCAAAGTTTTCAATAATTTTTCTTCTTCCTGCTCTGAAAGGTTAGCACTAATAATAACATGATATATCTTCTGTTCATCAAGATAAACATACTTAAGATTATCAGACAAAGGTTTAAGTTCAAACACGGGATCACCCTTGGGTGGAGGAGGATCTCCTAGGATTTCAACAGGCAAGTTGTTTTTCAATACGGGTCCCTGTTTAAAGAATGTTTCATCTATTTCCCTTCTCTCATTCATATGCATATCATTTTCATGGTCGAGCAAGTATTGTTCTAAAGGGTCATTAGGAGGCACAGCAATAGAAGCAAGACTAATAATTTCATCTTTACTAGGTAGTTCCTTATCAAGGGGTTGTCTACAAAATTTAGCAAAGTTAAAATCATGAGACATATCCCCTAATCCAACTGTAACAATATCTTTCACGCAGTCTATTTTGGCATTGACAGTATTCAAGAAGGGTCTACCAAATATGATGGGACAAAATTCATCTTGTGTGGAACTAAGAATAAGAAAATCAGCAGGGTATTTAACCTTCCCACACAAGACTTCAACATCTCTAACAATCCCAACTGGTGAAATAGTGTCTCTATTAGCAAGCTTAATAGTAACATCAATCCCTTCTAACTCAGCAGGTGCAATACCATGCATAATTTCTCGATATAAGGTAAGAGGGATAATACTCGCACTAGCACCTACGTCACATAAACCATGATAGCAATGATCTCCTATCTTAACAGAGATAACAGGCAAGCCTACAACAGGTCTATGTTTATTCCTAGCATTGGGTTTGGCTATTCTAGCAGACTCTTCTTGGAGGTAAATAACACGTCCATCTAAATCTTCTACGAAGAGATCTGTAACCATAGCAACACTAGGTTCAACTTTAATTTGCTCAGAGGGTGTAGGTGTTCTAGTATTACTCTTACAAACTATAGTTGAAGCTTGATCATGATCCTTTATCCTAACAGGGAAAGGTGGTTTCTCAATATAAGTAGTAGGAATAGTAGGATCAACATTATAAGTGATAATCTTTTCTTCAACTTTAACATGTTCAACTACTTTTACTTCAATAGGGGGATAGTATTTAAACCACTTCTCCTTGGGGAGATCAACATGAGTAGCAAATGATTCATAGAAAGAAGCTACTATCTTAGAGTCAAGTCCATACTTAGTGCTAAACTCACGGAAAACATCGGTATCCATAAAAGCTTTAACACAATCAAACTTAGGGGTCATACCTAACTCCTTACCTTCGTTGAGGTCCCAATCTTCAAAGTTGCGTTTAATTCTTTCCAATAAATCCCATTTGAATTCAACAGTCTTCATCATAAAAGAGCCAGAACAAGAATTATCGAGCATGGTGCGATTATTGAGAGAAAGCCGAGCATAAAAATTTTGAATGATCATTTTTCTTGAGAACTCATGATTGGGGCATGAATATAACATTGACTTAATCCTCCCCCAAGCTTGAGCGATGCTTTCTCCTTTGCGAGGCCAGAAATTATAAATATAATTACGATCATGATGAACCTGGTACATAGGGTAGAACTTCTGATGAAATTCCAACTTCAGACGATTATTGTTCCATGATCCAATATCATCACATAGCCTACACCATGTCAATGCATCTCCCTTAAAAGATAAAGGGAAAACCTTCTTTTTGATAACATTCTCGGGCATACCTGCAAGCTTAAATAATCCAAAAACTTCATCCACATAGATTAGATGTAAGTCGGGATGCAGTGTTCCGTCTCCTGTAAAAGGATTTTCAAGAAGTTTCTCTATCACACCCGAAGGAATCTCAAAGCAAACATTTTCAGTAGGTGCAGTAGGTTGAGGAGCAACTCTTTGCTCTTCTGGTCGGGGTTAAGATACCCCAAACAAGCCCCTCAAAGGATTTTGAGTCATAGTAACAAGTGACAATAAATTTCAGCACACTATATAAATTTTTCCTTACCAAATTCCACTTACCAAAGGCGCTTCACTCCCCGGCAATGGCGCCAGAAAAGAGTCTTGATGACCCACAAGTGTAGGGGATCTATTGTAGTCCTTTCGATAAGTAAGAGTGTCGAACCCAACGAGGAGCAGAAGGAAATGATAGGCAGTTTTCAGTAAGGTATTTTCTGCAAGCACTGAAATTATATGTAACAGATAGTTTTGTGATAAGATAATTGGTAGCAAGTGACAAAAGGTAAAAGTAAATAAGGTGCAGCAAGGTGGCCCAATCTTTTTGTAGCAAAGGACTATCCTGGACAAACACTTATATAAAGGAAAGTGCTCCCGAGGACACATGGGAATTATCGTCAAGCTAGTTTTCATCATGATCATCTGATTCGCATTCGGTACTTTGATAATTTGGTATGTGGGTGGACCGGTGCTTGGGTGCTGTCCTTACTTGGACAAGCCTCCCACTTATGATTAACCTCTAATGCAAGCATTCGCAACTACAAAAGAAGTATTAAGGTAAACCTAACCATAGCCTGAAACATATGGATCCAAATCAGCCCCTTACGAAGCAACACATAAACTAGGGTTTAAGCTTCTGTCACTCTTGCAACCCATCATCTACTTATTACTTCCCAATGCCTTCCTCTAGGCCCAAATAATGGTGAAGTGTCATGTAGTCGACGTTCACATGACACCACTAGAGGAGAGACAACATACATCTCATTAAAATATCCAACGAAGACCAAATTCACATGACTACTAATAGCAAGACTTCTCCCATGTCCTCGGGAACAAAAGTAATTACTCACAAGACATAATATTGTTCATGATCAGAGGGGTATTAATATGCATAATGGATCTGAACATATGATCTTTCACCAAATAAACCAACTAGCATCAACTACAAGGAGTAATCAACACTACTAGCAACCCACAGGTACCAATCTGAGGTTTGGGTACAAAGATTGGATACAAGAGATGAACTAGGGTTTGAGAGGAGATGGTGCTGGTGAAGATGTTGATGAAGATAGCCCTCCCCAAGATGGGAGAGTTGTTGGCGATGACGGCGGTGACGATTTCCCCCTCCCGGAGGGAAGTATCCCCGGCAGATCAGCTCTGCCGAAGCCCTAGATTGGTTTCCGCCTCGGTTCCGCCTCGAGACGGCGGCGTCTGGTGCCGAAAGCCTCCTTATGATTTTTCAGGGTCAAAGCACCTCATATAGGAGAGGATCAGCATCGGGGGACCATTGGTGGGCCCACGAGGCAGGAGGCGTGCCCAGAGAGAGGGGGGGGCGCCCCCCACCCTCGTGGATAGCCGATGGCCTCCCTCGTGAGCTTCTTTCACCAGATATTTTTTATATTTTCTGAAACGGAGTTCTGTGCAGTTTCGGGGCTTTTGGAGTTGTGCAGAATAGGTTTCCAGAGTTTGCTCCTTTTCCAGCACAGAATTCCAGCTACCGGCATTCTCCCTCTTCATGTACACCTTGTAAAATAAGATATAAAAGGCATAAGTATTGTGATAAAACAAGTAATAACAGCCCATAATGCAATAAATATCAACATATAAGCATGATGCAAAATGGACGTATCACCGTCCTAATGTGAGACCCACGCCAAAAATTCCTATAAATACAAAAACCCCCCGAAAATAAACCAAGATCGGGAGTTCCGCCGACAAAAGCCTCTGTAGCCACCAAAAACCAATCGAGACCCTGTTGCGGGACCCTGCCGGAGGGGGGATCCATCACTGGTGGCCATCTTCATCATCCCAGCGCTCTCCATGACGAGGAGGGAGTAGTTCACCCTCGGGGCTGAGGGTATGTACCAGTATCTATGTGTTTGATCTCTCTCTCTCTCTCTCTCTCTCTCTATCTCTCTCTCTCTCTCGTGTTCTTGATTTGGCACGATCTTCATGTATCGCGAGCTTTGCTACTATAGTTGGATCTTATGATGTTTCTCCCCCTCTACCTTCTTGTAATGGATTGAGTTTTCCCTTTGAAGTTATCTTATTGGATTGAGTCTTTGATAACCCACAAGTGTAGGGGATCGCAACAATTTTTAAGGGTAAAGTATTCAACCCAAATTTATTGATTCGACACAAGGGGAGCCAAAGAATATTCTCAAGTATTAGCAGTTGAGTTGTCAATTCAACCGCACCTGGAAAACTTAGTATCTGCAACAAAGTATTTAGTAGCAAGGTAATATAGAAGTAACGGTAGCAAAAGTAGCGATAGTAGTTTTGTAGTTATTGTAACAGTAGCAGCAGAAAAGTAAATAAGCAACAAGCAATATGTGAAAAGCTCGTAGGCATTGGATCAACGATGGATAATTATGTCAGATGTGATTCCTCATGTAATAGTTATAACATAGGGTGACACAGAACTAGCTCCAGTTCATCAATGTAATGTAGGCATGTATTCCGAATATAGTCATACGTGCTTATGGAAAGGAACTTGCATGACATCTTTTGTCCTACCCTCCCGTGGCAGCGGGGTCCTAATGGAAACTAAGGGATATTAAGGCCTCCTTTTAATAGAGTACTGGACCAAAACATTAATACATAGTGAATACATGAACTCCTCAAACTATGGTCATCACCGGGAGTGGTCCCGCATATTGTCACTTCGGGGTTGCCGGATCATAACACATAGTAGGTGACTATTGACTTGCAAGATAGGATCAAGAACACACATATATTCATGAAAACATAATAGGTTCAGATCCGAAATCATGGCACTCGGGCCCTAGTGACAAGCATTAAGCATGGCAAAGTCATAGCAACATCAATCTTAGAACATAGTGGATACTAGGGATCAAACCCTAACAAAACTAACTCGATTACATGGTAAATCGCATCCAACCCATCACCGTCCAGCAAGCCTACAATGGGATTACTCACGCACGACGGTGAGCATCATGGAATTGGTGATGGAGGAAGGTTTATGATGACGATGGCGACGATCTCCCCTCTCCGAAGCCCCGAACAGACTCCAGATCAGCCCTCCCGAGAGAGATTAGGGCTTAGCGGCGGCTCCGTATCGTAAAACGTGATAATTCCTTCGCCTTGATTTTTTTCTCCCCGAAAGTGAATATATGGAGTCGAGGGAGATGTCGGTGGAGCAACAGGGGGCCCACGAGGCAGGGGGCGTGCCCAGGGGGCGCCGCCACCCTCGTGGACAGGGTGTAGGCCCCCTGGTCTGGTTCTTTCCGTAGATATTTTTTATGTATTCCAACATAAATCTCCGTTGATTTTCGGGTCATTTCAAGAACTTTTATTTCTGCACAAAAACAACACCATAGCAGTTCTGCTGAAAAGAACGTCAGTCCGGGTTAGTTCCATTCAAATCATGCAAGTTAGAGTCCAAAACAAGGGCAAAAGTGTTTGGAAAAGTAGATACGTTGGAGACGTATCAACTCCCCCAAGCTTAAACCTTTGCTTGTCCTCCAGCAATTCAGTTGATAAACTGAAAGTGATAAAGAAAAACTTTGACAAACTCTGTTTGCTCTTGTTATTGTAAATATGTAAAGCCAACATTCAAGTTTTCAGCAAAGATCATGAACTAACCACAATCACAATAACTTTCAGGTCTCATGTCTACTCATATCAATGGCATAATCAACTAGCGAGCAATAATAATAAACCTCGGATGACAACACTTTCTCAAAACAATCATAATATGATCTAACAAGATGGTATCTCGCTAGCCCTTTCTGAGGCCACAAAACATAAATGCAGAGCACCTTTAAAGATCAAGGACTGACTAGACATTGCAATTCATGGTAAAAGAGATCCAGTCACAATCATACTCAATGCAAATTAATAGAAATACATGCAAATGACAGCGGTGCTCTCCAACTGGTGCTCTTTAATACGAAGATGATGACTCAACATAAAAGTAAATAGATAGGCCTTCACAGAGGGAAGCAGGGATTTGTAGAGGTGCCAGAGCTCGATTTTGAAATAGAGATGAATAATATTTTGAGCGTTATACTTTCATTGTCAACATAGCAACCAAGAATCTCGATATCTTCCATGCTACACACATTATAGGCGGTTCCCAAACAGAATGGTAAAGTTTATACTCCCCCAACCACCAACAAGCACACTCCACGGCTAGCCCGAAACAACGGGTACTGTCCAAACCAGCAACAACCCTGGGGGAGTTTTGTTTAATTATTATGATTTGAGCATGGGACTGGGCATCCCGGTTACCAGCCATTTTCTCATGAATGATGAGCGGAGTCCACTCATCGTGAGAATAACCCACCTAGCATGGAAGATATAGACAGCCCTAGTTGATACATGAGCTGTTCGAGCTTATAAAACACAATTTCATTTGAAGGTTTAGAGTTTTGCACATATAAATTTACTTGGAATGGCAGGTAGGTACCGCATGTAGGAAGGTATTGTGGACTCATATGGAATAACTTTGGGGTTTATGGAAGTGGATGCACAAGTAGTATTCCTGCTTAGTACAGGTGAAGGCTAGAAAGGGACTGGGAAGCGACCGGCTAGAGAGCGACAATAATCATGAACATGCATTATAATTAATCAACAATGAATGCAAGCATGAGGAGGATATAAATCACCATGAACATAAATATCGTGGAGGCTATGTTGATTTTGTTTCAACTACACGCGTGAACATGTGCCAAGTCAAACCACTTGAATCGTTCAAAGGAGGATACCACCCTATCATACCACATCACAACCATTTTAATATCATGTTGGCACGCAAGATAGACCATTATAAACTCTTAGCTAATTATAAGCATGGCATGAGCAGCTATGATCTCTAGTTGTCATTGCAAGCATGTTTCATCCATAACAAGCTGAATCAGGAACGATGAACTATCATATTTACAAAAACAAGAGAGGTCGAGTTCATACCAGCTTTTCTCATCTCAATCAATTCATCGTGTATCGTCATTATTGCCTTTCACTCGCATGACCGAACGGTGTGGATAATAATAATAGTGCACGTGCATTGGACTAAGCTGGAATCTGCAAGCATTTAATACAAGAGAGAAGACAAAGTAATATGGCTCATGGTTAAATCAACAGTAATGCATATAAGAGCCACTAAACATTCTCATTATGGTCTTCTCCTCTTGACCCCCAAAGAAAAGAAACTATTTACACGGGAAAGCTCCCAACAAGCAAAAGAAGAACGATATTTTTTTGGGTTTTGTTTTAATTACTACCACTACAGGCATGGAAAGTAAGCTAGCTAAAAATCTACAACTAATTTTTTTGGTTTTTTCTTAAGGTTTTTCTAACACACAAGAAAAAGACTAAGAAAAGAAATGAAACTAGCATAGATGGTACAATGAAAGAGTGTGAGCTCCCACTACTGGAATAAGTGTGTGAACATGAATGTAATGTCGGTGAGAAATACATACTCCCCCAATCTTAGGCTTTTAGCCTAAGTTGGTCTATGGCCAATATTGACCTGATGGATATCCGGAGTCGTAGTTGGGGTTGTACTGAGATGCAGCGGCTACCGCCTGACGAGCTGCATCCAGAAGACGAGCTACCCTCGTCGTCTCTTGATAGTCATTTGCCTCCTCCCTAGTTATAGTATATGTCCCTTTTGCCTGGAAGTCAAAGAAGGTAGGAGCAGGGAGAGCAATATGGACAGTGCGACGCTTGTCAAAGATTAGTCGATACTGGAGGGATTGTTCATCCCTCTCAATGAATTGATGGCGAATCATGGCATTAGAATCTAGAAAAGCATTACGCAACTCCGCATCATTCTCGTGTATGGGCACATGAAGATAATTAGCCAAGTGAGTTGCATAAATTCCGCCAAACAGATCGCCATTTAAACCATTATGATGTAACCTATGTGCAACAATGGCCCCCAAATTATATTGTCTATCACCCAATACCGTACTTTTGAGGACACTAAGATCTGGTACACACATGTGGCAAGCTTCATCTTTACCGCTAATGCATCTACCAATGAAGAGAGCAAAATAATGTATAGCAGGAAAATGAATGCTCCCTATGGTAGCTTGGGTGACTTCTCTAGATTCCCCCACAGTGATACTAGCTAGAAAGTCTTTATACTCAGATTTGCGAGGTTCACCAACACTACCCCACTGGGGGAGTTTACAAGCATCATTAAAATCTTCTAAGTCCATAGTATAAGATTTATCATAGAGATCAAACAAGACAGCGGGAGAATTACGTGAAGATGTAAATTTAAACCTTCTCACAAAGGTATCAATTAGGTACTGGTATTGAGGGCACTTATCTGACTCGAAGTTCTCAATATCCGCATTACGCACATATGTGTAAAATTCTTCCTTGATACCTGCCCAAATCATAAACTCCTCCGACGGCCATTCACAAGGCCGCACTTGAGCTTCCCTTGGTAACTCATCGTCTGGCTCGCGTATCGCGAGCCTTAGTCCTTGCTTCCTTGAGGAACCACCTTGATAGATTTTCCTATGCATTTTTCTGAAACATTTCTGAAATTTTTAGTGACTCAAAATAAAAGTGAACCAAACTCAACAAGATTGATAATAACTACTCCTACAAGTGCCTAGAGACTATATCATGCATTAGAACTACTTGGAACCACATAAATTAGACATGCAAGCTCAAGAACAGGGTCACTTAAGCAGCAAAAATTTGCAATAAATAAAGCACTAGAACAAAAACTAATTAGACCGATGGAGGAGTCACATACCAAAGAACAATCTCCCCCAAACAGTTTTGTGAATGGAGCTTTGAGCAAGGAGATCAAAAATGGCAGCAAGATGAGCTAGAACTCGTGCTTGAGCTGGATAGTGATTTTTTTGGGAGGAAGAAGGAGTGTGTGGGTGCTAAAGTAAGTGGAGGGGGGCCACGTGGGGCCCACGAGGCAGGGGGCGCGCCTAGGGGGTGGGCGCGCCCTGCACCCTTGTGGCCAGGTGCTGGCTGCCCCTGCTGTGTTCTCAGTGCCAAATATTCTAAAAAAAATCATATTTCATTTTCGGGGCATTTGGAGAACTTTTAATTTTGGGGTATTTTTTTATTGCACAGATAACTCTGAATACAGGCAGAAAATACTATTTTTGCTTTATTTAATCTAATTATCAGAAAGTAAAAGGAGGGTACAGAAGGTTGTGCTTTGTAAATTCAACCATCTCATGCTCATCAAAAGGAATCCCTTAACAAGGTTGCTCAGGTCTTGTCAATAAACTCTTTCCGAATGACATGAAACCGGAGAATTTTCGAATAACACTAGGTTACCTCAATGGGGATATGTATGTCCCCAACAATAAGAATATTGTCGGTGCACTAGAATAGGGGTACCCTAGTATCCTGTACTTGTGCACGGGCAGTCGCAGCACCCCGCGACAAAGCTTGCCGGGTGACCGCCAAGGTCCTCCGTGGTTCCTTTGGAGCCATTCAAGAACAAAGTATTTAAGCCAAGGAGACAAGGCCCTGGCAAGAGGAGCTTGCCGAGAAGGCCACTCAAGGCACAAGACCCCGGCGAGAGGAGCTTGCCGGGAAGGCCAACCAAGGCATCTCAAGGAACTTGCCGCGACGCGCCGCGCGTCCCGGCAAGGCCCGGTGAGCGGCAAGCTCCCGGGCGCGACAAGACAACGACCGCGGCAAGGCGCTTGCCGCGGTAAGCTACCACTCTGTACCTGCGCTCCAGCACATCCACCAACGTGTCGCTCTGGGACCCTTCTAGGCGTACGTGGGGGGAGGCTGTGCAGCTAGCGGTGCACAGTGGCAAGCGGTGCTGACAAGATTGCCATCATGGCGAACGGTGGCGTCCCTGACGGTCCCTTTTTGCACTGTTTGGGCGACGCCGATGGGCATTTAATGCCCTTGTACCCTGCCGTCAAGGTTAGGTATGATGCACTGTACAGGTAGTTGTACCAACTACAACACCTTTCCATTTTTACCCTTATCTGCGTTGCCACCTGTCGGTGACCCCTTGAGCATATAAAAGGAGGCCCATGCGCAACGTAGAGGGGGGTTCGAAACGGACGGACTCACTCATGCTCGGTCTCGTTAGCTGCTGGTGTGTACTGTAGCATTCAGCGCTCCCGAGCAAGAACTCAGTACAAACCACAAAGCAGGAGTAGGGTTTTACGCATCCATGCGGCCCGAACCTGGGTAAACTGCTCGTGTGCTTCGCCTCGATCCACTCTTCGTGCGATCTCCGCCCCCCGCCGAACCGAAAGGGATCGGTCCGCCGGTCCCATAGGTGTTCGTGGATCAGTTTCCCCGACATCTTTGGCGCGCCAGGTAGGGGGCGTCGAGGTTGTGTGAACCTGATCCGGCGTCCAAACGAGCTAGATCTTCATCATCTTCATCGACATGCCGCCGAAGAAGAAGGCTTCGGAGGCAGCTGCTCCGTCCGCGTCGATCCCACCACCGCCGGAGCCAACGGCTGGTGGGGTAGACGCCGGCGGAAGAACGGGCGTCGACGAGGGGGCTCACGGTGCTGCCAAGTCCAAGGACAAGGCTGCGCTGCCCATCGGCGGCGTAGACGGTTCCCACAACGACCGAGCGCACTCCAAGACCTCAGCGTCCGTACATGCACCGCACCCATCTCAGGAGGCGCGGGACCGTCAGCGTCATGGTACTCATGGTACCATACGTTTGCTGGACCAAGATCGAGCTGGTGGATCTCGGGATGCTCAAGACCAGCATGCACGCCAACATGCCGGCACGAGCAAGGCACGGTCGCCTGGACGCGATACTGCTCCTTCTAACATAGTTAGAAGTCTGAGCATATCCCGTTCCTCGCACCGTTCGCCACCGCTACCCGCCACTCCAGCAGAAGCTTTGGCGCGAGCTCAACTGCTCCTAGATTTCCCTCCAACGGCAGACAAGATCGACGACTGGAGGGCCACCATTCAAAGTCTCATCGGTTTCGCCAACGGCGACACTCCGTGGCAGCCGAATACATCGCAGCCGCGGCAAGTCTGCCAGGCACGAGCCGATGGCGACAAGACCAGTGGGGGTGCAACCACCGTGCACTCTCCGCCCCGAAGGCCAAGATCGCCGACTCGTCGGATCCACCTCGATAGCGACTCCACCGCGTCATCAGATCCACGAGCTCGTCGTGATCAGCGCCAAGTTCTTCACGAACGACAGCAAGAGGACACTCGTACTCGCATCGAGCGCCGAAGAGAAGCGCAACATCAATCAGACCAGCGCGCTGGGCCCGCTGTCAACATGCATGCGCCAGGGGGACCAGGCGACTTGCCGTACGCGGTAGGTTGTCCTGCGTTTACTCGTGAGCTGCGCCAAGTCTAGTGGCCCAGCATGAAGAATTTCAAGCCAGACGTACTAGAGAAGTACGATGGCAAGACGCATCCGTCGGAGTTCCTCACCATCTACACCATCGCGGTGCAAGCTGCCGGGGGGCGAGACGACAAGATCCTTGCCAACTACTTCCCGCTGGTGCTTAAACCCAACGTCAGGTCCTGGCTCATGCACTTGCTGGACAACTCCATATCCTCCTGGGCAGACCTATGCCATCAGTTTGTCGGCGCCTTTACAGGCGGCCACAAACCTCATGGCCAAGAGAGTGACCTTCACCTGCTTGCCCAGAAGGAAGGAGAGCCCCTGCGCAAGTACATTCAGAGGTTCAGCCGTGTACAGCACATCATCCCAGATGTCCACCCTGCCGCGGTCATCAGCGCGTTCCATCAGAACGTGCGTAACCGCAGGATCCGAAGGAGATGGCGATGTGCAAGATCAGAGACGTCAGTGAGCTGTACGCCCTGGCCGACAAGTGTGCACGTGCTGAGGAAGGGAGGAAACTACCCGGAGAGGATACAGGAGCAGGAGGATCTGACAGCGAGGATGCTGCCCCGGCAAAGAAAAACCAGCGGCGGAACAACAGGAAGAAGAAAGGCAAAGATGTGCTAGTCGTTGAGCAGTCCGACAACGAAGGTGGCGCCAAGAAAGCCAAGGCTGGTAGCTCCGGCAAGGAGATTGCCGCTTGCGCCAACTGCCAGGCTGTGGCGGCCGCCGACACGCAGGACGGCACCGACAAGCAGTACTGCAAGATCCACCGCACCAAGGGTCATGACCTCCAGAACTGCAAGAGGGTCGAACAGCTTGTCGAGCAGCAAAAAGTTGAATACGAGTGACACGACAAGGAGAAGGCCCAAGGAGGTACTAGAGGATCTGGCACGAAGCGTCCGGGCCGGGGAGGACGCTGCGGCAAGGCCAAGCAGCGGCAAGGAGACAGACCTCCCCGCGGCCGCGACAAGGATGAAGATGACGACGACGATGAAGACATGGATGATGTCGAGACCAGTGAGCAGGAGTTCCAGAAAGCTACAGAGGTCTTGTGCGTTGACGGTGGTGCTTCTCTGCATACTTCACACCGCCAACTCAAGCAGTGGGTGCGGGAAGTTAATGCAGCAGAACCACCTGTCGAGTCACGCAAGCTTCTGAAGTGGTCCAGCACGCCTATCATCTTTGATATTGAGGACCACCCTGATCGCACAACTGCGGTCGGGTGCTTGCCGATGTTGGTTTCACCAACTATCCGCAACCTCAAGGTCACTAAGATGCTAGTTGACGGCGGGGCCGGCTTGAACCTGATCTCCTCCGCTGTACTCCAGAAACTCCAGATCCCTGACAGCGAGCTCGAAGAGACCGGCACATTCCAAGGAATCAACCCGGGAAGGAGCAAGCCGAAGGGGAAGATCACGCTGCCAGTGACATTTGGCGGCGAGTTGAACTTCAGGACTGAGAGGGTCACCTTTGATGTTGCCGATTTTCCATTGCCTTACAATGGGATACTCGACCGTCCAGCACTCGCCAAGTTCATGGCAGCCTCTCACTACGCATATAACATGCTAAAGATGCCAGCCCCAATAAGTGTCATCTCTGTCCCTGGCGACAAGAAAGATGCTCTTATCTGTGCCGACAAGATCTACCGAGAAGCGGCAGCCGCAACAGATAGCAAGTCACTTACCGCTGAAGCTCCCGGGGGGAAGAAGAAGACCAAGTCCGGCAAGAGTTCTGATGCCCACTCCGGCAAGCGCACCTCTTCGGAGTGCTGCACTACCATCGAGGATGCACCATCGAGCTCCACTGGCAAGTGTAAGAAGACAATGGCAGCTCCACCAGAGACCAAGAAGGTGTCCGCCAAGGAGGACGGCACCGGTGGTACCTTCACCATCAGTGCCAATCTCGACCCTAAATAGGAAAGCGCGCTCGTTACTTTCCTGCGGGCGAACGTCGACGTGTTTGCATGGCAACCGTCTGACATCCCCGGTGTTCCCAGGAAAGTAATTGAGCACCATCTCGCCGTCTGTCCTCATGCGCGGCCCGTCAAGCAGAAAGTCAGGAAACAAGCAGTGGAGCGCCAAGAATTCATCGCAGAAGAGATCAAGAAGTTGGAAGCAGCAGGCCTTGTCAGAGGAGTGCTCCATCCTACGTGGTTGGCCAATCCTGTAGTCGTGCGCAAGGCAAATGGGAAATGGAGGCTTTGTATCGACTTTACCGATGTCAATAAAGCTTATCCCAAATATCCATTTTCCTTGCCGCGCATTGACCAGATTGTTGACTCCACGGCCGGATGTGACTTGCTTTCATTTCTTGACGCATACTCAGGATACCACCAGATCTTCATGGCATAAGAGGATGAGGAGAAGACCGCATTCATCACTCCATAAGGCACGTACTGTTTCATACGGATGCCTTTCGGTTTGAAAAATGCTGGTTCAACATTTGCAAGGGTAGTCCACGGCGCTCTTGAGCCACAAATACACAGAAATGTGGAAGCCTACATGGATGACATAGTGGTCAAGAGCAAGAACAGGGCAACTCTGATTCAAGATTTAGACGAGACTTTTGCAAATCTGCGCAAGGTCAAGCTCAAGCTCAACCCCGAGAAGTGTGTGTGTGGAGTCCCTTCCGGCAAGCTTCTCGGGTTCTTCGTGTCTCAACGGGGAATTGAAGCCAATCCCGACAAGATCAAGGCCATTGAGCTGATCGAAGCACCCAAGCGCGTCAAGGATGTATGAAGACTTGCCGGTTGCGTGGCTGCTCTCAGCAGGTTTATCTCTAAGTCTGCTGAGCGCGCCCTGCCATTTTTCAAAATATTGAAAAAGGCAGGTCCAATGAAATGGACTCCGGAAGCGGAGGCTGCGCTGCAAGACTTGAAGAGATACCTGTCCTCCACTCCAATACTTGTCGCACCTAAGCCACAAGAGAAGTTACTGCTGTATATAGCGGAAACCAATCAAGTGGTTAGTGCTGCGTTAGTAGCGGAGAGAGAGGCAGATGATGAGCCAGCAACCACGGCAGGCGCATCTAGCGACAAGCAGGGGGCTTCTCCGACAAGCTCTGGTCCCGACAAAGATGGATCTGTGCAGACGCAAGAGAAGTTACAGAAGAGAATGGTGCAGCACCCAGTATACTTTGTCAGTTCCCTTCTACAGGGGGCTAGGTCAAGGTACTCTGGCGTGCAGAAATTGCTTTTCGGCCTTCTCATGGCCTCGAGAAAGCTGCGCCATTACTTCCAAGCACATGAAATCACAGTTGTCACTCGCTTTCCGCTGAAGAGGATACTGCAGAATCCAGAAGCAACAGGCAGGATTGTTGAGTGGGCACTAGAACTGTCAAGCTTTGGCCTCAAATTTGAGAGCACTTCAACTATCCAAAGCATAGGCAGAATTCATAGCAGAGTGGACGCCAACACCAGATGAAGAAATTCCAGAAACGAGCATCCCCGTCAAGGAAGCAAGCAAAGAGTGGCTGATGTACTTTGATGGTGCCTTCTCGCTGCAAGGCGCCGGTGCTGGCGTGCTGCTTGTCGCACCCACCGGAGAGCACCTCAAGTAAGTAGTCCAGATGCACTTTCCCAAGGAGCAAGCAACAAACAATACCGCAGAGTATGAAGGTTTGCTTGCCGGTCTCAGGATCGCGGCATACCTTGGGATCAAGAAGCTCATTGTCAGGGGTGACTCGCAGCTTGTCATCCGCCAAGTGAACAAGAATTATCAAAGTACGTTGATGGAAGCCTACGTTGATGAAGTGAGAAAGCTTGAAGAGCACTTTGACGGCCTACAGATGGAGCATGTTCCAAGAGCTCAGAACGATATCGCCGATGGCCTGTCAAAGTGCGCCGCACATAAGTTACCTGTGGAACCAGGGATCTTCGTGCTCAAGTTGACTCAACCATCCGTAACACCATCAACTGGACAGAGCAAGAAGAGGAAGTTGATTTCTGGTGACTATTTTCCAGCAGAGCTTCCCGAAGCCGCCGCCAGGAAGGTCCCAAAGATCAACACCAAGAGTGCTGAGGAGCAGTCTGCTCTGGCAAGCCCTAGGGTTTGTTCCGTTGAAGCAGACGCTCCCAACAAGTTTTGCTCCGGCAAGCTTGCCGGGGAACGTCAAGCTCCGGCTAAGCCGCAGGCTCTCGCCGTAGAAGCGGACGTTCCCGCAGCAGTAGATGTGCCTTTAGTCCTTGTTGTCAAGCCACAAGCTCCAGCATGGGCGCAGAAGATTGTTCGTTTCCTTCGGATAGGAGAACTTCCCGAAGAGCAAGAAGAAGCGGAAAGAGTAGCCCGGCGGTCAAGTATGTACCAGTTTGTCGACAACACACTGTACAGAAGGAGACTCAACGGTGTGAAATTGAAGTGTATTCTCCGGGAAGATGGACAAAAGTTGTTGGCATAGATACATGGAGGAATATGTGGTCACCACATTGGCGCAAGAGCACTTGCCGGCAAAGCGTTCCGGCAAGGTTTCTTCTGGCCGACAGCCCTCCAGGATGCAACTGCACAAGTAACCAAGTGTGAAGCGTGCCAGTTCCATTCCAAGCAGATACACCAGCCAGCTCAAGCTCTCCAGACGATCCCTTTATCCTGGCCATTTTTGGTCTGGGGGCTCGACATCCTCGGCCCCTTTCCCCGAGCAGTCGGGGGCTTTGAGTACTTGTACGTTGCAATCGCCAAGTTCACAAAGTGGCCGGAAGTGGAAGCAGTGAGGAAGGTGACATCACAGTCAGCAGTCAAGTTCTTCAGGTCGATTGTTTGCCGCTTCAGGATCCCTAACAGGATCATCACCGACAACGGCACACAATTCACGAGCCGCACCTTCATGCAATACGTCCAAGACCTTGGCGCCAAGGTCTGCTTCGCTCCTGTTGCTCACCCAAGAAGCAACGGTCAAGCGGAGAGGGCAAATGCTGAAGTGCTGCGTGGCCTCAAGACCAGGACTTTTGACAGGCTGCACAAGTGCGGAAGAAACTGGATTGAGGAGCTGCCGGTGGTTCTTTGGTCGATCAGGACGACGCCAAATCGAGCCACTGGACAGACACCTTTCGCTCTAGTCTATGGAGCAGAGGCAGTTCTCCCCACGGAACTCGTATACGGGTCACCTCGAGTGCTCGCTTATGATGAGCTCGAGCAAGAGCAGCTGCGACAAGATGAGGCGCTGCTCCTTGAGGAAGACCGTCTTCAGGCTGCTGTATGAGCTGCTCGCTACCAGCAAGCTTTACGCCGCTACCATAGCCGCAAAGTTAACGCCAGAAGTCTCGAGGAAGGCGACCTTGTTCTTCGGCGCGTTCAGTCCGTCAAGAATTCCAACAAGTTGACGCCGAAGTGGGAAGGCCCTTATCGGGTGAAACGAGTCACTAGGCCCGGCGCTGTCCGCCTTGAGACCGAAGATGGCACTCCGGTGAGCAACTCCTGGAACTTTGAGCATCTTCGTAAGTTTTACCCGTAAGGCGCGGTTGCCGGAACCCGTTCTGGCAACCACCTTTTGTACAAGTCTTGCCGCTATTGCATGTAATCCTTTGTACAAAGCCAGGCGCAGACCCTGTGCATAAGTAAAGCTCATGTGCCCCGCACATCTTGTCATTTCATGCTTTCTATATTTTGCATGTGTTATCTGACACTTTGTTCAGCACCTACCCCCGGTAAGCCATAACGAGCCGTAAGGCTCCATATCTTTTATTTTCTCTTCTTTCTTTCTTTTTCTCAAGGAAAGGAAGGTCCCCTCGCCCACAAGTTTGCCGGGGGGGGGGGGAGGAGAAGATAACGGTATGGACCAAGTGTCGTTCAAGAAAGTTCCGCCTTGCCAGGAAGCAAACAACAGAAAAGCTAAGTTGCCAAAGCTTGAGCGATCAGATTTTTAAATTTTTAAGTTATCTTCCTTGAACGACCGTGCTATGTATGGAAAACTGTGCGTGGAGGAAACAACTCGTAGCTAGTTGCGCCCTTACTTTGTTTCGAGTCCGCTCAACAACTTAAGTGCGCTGCGACTAGAGTCGCGCCCTTACTTTGTTTCGAGTCCGCTCAACAACTTAAGTGTGCTGCAACTAGTTGTGACAAGGTTGCTTGTCGGTAGCGGCACCACCAGCAGGCTGCTGACGTCCCGCACTCAGCGCTCGCGGCTAAGGTGCCTGCGCCGGCAAGTTCCCTAAAAGCGTAGGGCAGAAACATACAAAGGAAGGAATCAAGTAAAGGACATAGCATTGCAATCACTACCCAAAATAGAGTTATAATACAAGATAGCTTGTCGCGGCTCTAACAGATCGTTCTCATAACGTGATCAGCAGCGACAAGGAAAGAAGAAAACGGGCGAGCCTAGTCTACGCGATCGCCCTCAACTCTCTTGATCCCGCTCACCTTGTCCACAATGGGTGCGACAAGGGCCTTGAGCGCCTACAGATCAGCATCCGGCGGCAGGGACTTGAGGACGTTGGTGAGGTTGAGGCCCGGGTTGCGGAAGGCCACCTTCACCAACACCTTTTGGAGAGCTCCCGCGCAGATCTTGCGCGACTCGTCGGCCAGCCGCTTTGGAGTCGTCTCCCGGAGTCGCTCGAGAACCGTCGCCACGCCTTTTAAGAACAAAGTGAGCTTGGCGCTGGGATGGAGGTTCTCATCGGAGCAATACCCGAGATCCTCCATCCCCAGCTGCACCAGCTCGTTGTCAATATCTGCGGCAGTGTTCACGAGCCCCTCCGTCCAGTGCTCCACGGTCTCCTTGAAAGTGTTCTGGACGGCAGCAGCACTCGCTAGCAGCGCCTTCTCGGCCTTGATCTTCTCCTTCAAGGCCGCCTCCCGCTCCCTGGCGCCGTCCAGTGTCTTGGTCAAAGTGGTCAGCTTTAACTCAAGATCTGCGTTGGAGTCCTTGGCGGCGGCAAGCTCCTTGCCCTTCTCGGCGAGACGAACCTGCAGCTCTGAGTGGCTGTGGGCGTCCTTCTCCCGCTCAAGCTTGAGCGCGGCGATCTCTTCACCTCTCGCCTTGAGATCGGCCTCCAGCTAAGCCACTTTCGTCTCCAACTCCTTCTTGGCGGCCTCGGTAGCTGCGGCAGCGTCCTCTGCTTGCTTGAGGGCTCCGCCAAGTGATTGCTCGCGCGTGGCAAGCTCCTCCTCGTGGCTGTCAAGATTGACCTTCCGCTGTGCCAGCTCGCCCTCCCACGCGGACAGCTTCTCAGCGGCAAGCCGCTACTGTTCTTCGACTTCAGCCTTCTCGAGGAAGAAGGCCTGCTGCTCCTCGGCAAGTTGCTCCCGCTCCTCTGCCAGGGACCGGAGAGCTGCCTGGTTGAGACCCCGGAGGTCCTCCGTGCGTTTCTCGATGTCAGCTCCCGCCTTCGCGGCAAGCGCCTCGCGGGACTCCAGCTTGGCTTGCCGAGCACGGTAGAGCGACAACAGCTTCCACAGCAGCCGCTCCTCGTCGGGCTCGCCGCTGCTGCTGCTCGGCGCATCGATCAGGTCAGCCCAGCGGAGGCGAGCACCTCTCCGTCAAAGCTCTCTCCCTCGACCGGCGCCCTGGACATTGACGCCCAGGGGAGGTTGATGAAGATGCCATCGCCGACCTTCAGGTAGACGCCTGGCTGGGGCTCTTCGGAGCCTGGTGCTGCGGCAGCGGCGGAGGGCTCGGCGGTCGGCGTAGCGCCTGGCGCTCCTGCGGCCTCAGGGCCGTCAGTACGATCGCCGGACCCCTCGCCAGCTGCTGCGGCGGCAGCCTTGGCGGCCTCGTCGCCGGCGGGATTGTCGGCGCCGGCTGCTTCTTCGGTGGTAGCGGCGTTGCCGGTGTTGCCGCACGTGTTCTCTTCGCCAGCGACCTCCGTCTCCATCGGCTCCGCAGCGGATGAGTCTGACGGCCGGAAAGGGAAGAAAAGTCAAGCAAATATCCCAAAAAGAAGATGAAAAGAAGAAGAACCCAAGGGAAGTTTTGAAGCAAGAGGATTACCTGCGCCAGGATCTGCAGTCGTAGTCTCCGCCGGCGGGGGGCCGCTGGTGCTATCCCTTATCGGAGACTTCTCCCTTGCCGGAGACTTCTCCCTTGCCGGAGAACCCTCCCTTGGCGGAGAACTCACCCTTGCCGGGAAGACCCTTGCCGGAGAACTCTCTCTTGGAGGCGTAGTTGAAGCAGATGGCACTTCGGGGGCGGTCTCCGGGCGCTCCTGGTGTGGCTGCTCTGCTCCTACACAAATCAACAAATAAATGTCAGCAAAGAAAGAGCACCCACGCACGCCTAACAGTGGAAAGTGAACCATATACTTACGCTGGGGGCTGCTCTGAAGATTAGTTGCCGGGTCCGGCAAGGTGGTCTCAGTGGGTTCGTCCTCGACGATGATTACCTCCTCTCTCCTCGCCGGGACCTTGGCTCTCTTCGCCGCTCTCTGGGCCAGAGTCCTGAAAAAGGATAGGTTCGGAGAAAAGCAAATGAGATACAAGACAGAACAGCAAAAATTGAAGAAATGCAAGTACAACAAGAATCTTACTCTTCTTCTTCCTCATCGGAGCTGAGCGCGGAGAAGTCGAAGTCCGGCTCACATCCAGCGCGAGGAGGTGGAGGAGTAGGCTCCCTTGGCCGCTTGGCGGGAGCAGTGGTGGTGGTCCGAGACGACCCCGCTCCAGTTGCCGCAGCTGCGCGAGGTGCTCCCGCGGCAACAGTGCTTGCCGCGGTGGAGCGTGTCGCGCGGCGCAGCGGCTGTCGACCCGTCTGCCGCTCCGCTACGTCCCCGGCCTTGCGGAGACGCCTTCTTGGTGGAGCAGGGGGCTCTGCGTGCGGCGAGCTGTCTGAAGATGAAGAGGAAGAGGAGTCGATCTCCAGCGAGCCGCTCGTATCCTCAGCGGGCTCGCTCGATTCGACGTCATGCCCGGCACGGCTTGCCGCCTCTGCTGCCTCTGCCTCCTCTACGCCGGCAAGCTCCTCTCACTCGGCACGGCTTGCCGCCTCTGCTGCCTCTGCCTCCTCCACGGTGAATCCGAACTCGCCCGCGGCTGCGGCTTCCGCCGCCTCTTCCAGCCTAGTGGCGATGCACTTCAGCTCCGTATCGGTGGTGTCGCGGGTGAGGCCTTTCTTCTCGTCGGAGCGAATCGACACTTCTTCCAAGTTGTCTAAGAACTCCTGCACGGCGTCATCTGCAGGCTCTTGCCAAGTTGGGTCAATAACATGAGAGTCGCACAGCGGCATCATTGCGCGAATGCGGCTGAGCGCAGAGTTGTTGCACAGCGGAACGACACCCTGCGGCAACCTGAACACCTCGGGATGCTGCGGGTCGTACTTGAACAGCTCCTGGAGCATCGCGTTGAGTTCTATAACAGTGAAGTTGAAGTTGAGGCCCGGGCACAGCCTCATGATGTCCGCCGCATTCTCGAACTCCCAGGTGGGTCTCTTCCTCTCCTGCAGGGGGGCGATGCGGCGGCGAAGGAAATCTGCGCCAACTCGCCTACAGTGAGCCCGGCAAGCCTGAGGCATAGGATCCGGGCGACGGCAATCTTCAGCCTATCGTCTTCCGGGGCCACGTTGCTCCAGTCGCTGCCGCGCACTACTGGGGTATAGCGCCGGGCGGTAAACGGATGCGGGTTCTCCTCGACGATCCAGCACCAGTTTGCTCTCCATTCCTCCCATGTGCTGCGGAGCTCTCCCTCCAGATAAGCTTCCTTCTTGTGGGCTCTCGAGATCCAGGCGATTTCGCCGGATAAAGGCTCTCCTCTCTCAACACGAGGCATACAGAAGTGGCGAAAAAGGGCTACATTGGGATAGACTCTGACAAAGTTTTCGCAGAGATGTGCGAAAACTGCCATGGTCAGAACGGCATTGGGGGTGAAGTCAAGGAGGCGGAACCCGTAGGTGTTCATGATATCGCAGAAGAATTAAGAGAAAGGCGGGCAGAGCCCGCAGTAGAAGAACAAGGTGAAAAAGGGGTATCCAGTTGGAGCCATTTTCCAAGCGATGGCTGGGAGTACCTTGGTGTGCGGATGCGCCCGCGTCTCCCCCGACCAGAAGAGGTAATAGTACTCCCTCAGCTCCTTCGCGGCAAGCTTGGGGGAGGATTGCCCGCTCCTTTCGCAGCGCCGCGAGCCGCTGCGCCTCGGCCGACTTCACGGCCTTCCCCTTCTCGGCTTTCGGAGCCATGGCGGAAGTGGTGAGGGAGGTCGACGGCGTTGGTGGTGCTGGTGGCGATGGGGGGCGGAGCGCTGCTCTCTTTCGGCTTCGGGAAGAAGGGGAGCGGCGGAGGCTTTCGAGGTTGGATTAGCAACGGGCGGATGGACGAACTGCCCCTGTTTCCCCTGCTTATAAGGAGGGAAGCGGCGGACGTTCCGCCTTTCCGAATAAAGAAACCGCCCACGATCTCTCCCACGACGCCGCAATCAACGCGTGCCGTTCGGGGAGGGCGCGGTGGATACGGAGTAAGATACGGCGTGACCCAGGCCGCGCATGCCCGTGCCCTGTTTTGGGCCTGGCCCAACAGCGCTCGGCACCATGTATGGCCCAGGCCCGGGGGCTCCTGTCGGTGTACTAGAATAGGGGTACCCTAGTATCCCGAACTTGTGCACGGGCAGTCGCATCACCCCGCGGCAAAGCTTGCCGGGTGACCGCCAAGGTCCTCCGTGGTTCCTTTGGAGCCATTCAAGAACAAAGTATTTAAGCCAAGGAGACAAGGCCCTGGCAAGAGGAGCTTGCCGGGAAGGCCACTCAAGGCACAAGACCCCGGCGAGAGGAGCTTGCCGGGAAGGCCAACCAAGGCATCTCAAGGAACTTGCCGCGACGCGCCGCGCGTCCCGGCAAGGCCCGCTGAGCGGCAAGCTCCCGGACGCGGCAAGACAACGACCGCGGCAAGGCGCTTGCCGCGGTAAGCTACCACTCTGTACCTGCGCTCCAGCACATCCACCAACGTGTCGCTCTGGGACCCTTCCAGGCGTACGTGGCGGGAGGCTGTGCAGCTAGCTGTGCACAGTGGCAAGCGGTGCTGATAAGATTGCCATCGTGGCGAACAGTGGCGTCCCTGACGGTCCCTTTTTGCACTGTTTGGGCGACGCCGATGGGCATTTAATGCCCTTGTCCCCTGCCGTCGGGGTTAGGTATGATGCACTGTACAGGTAGTTGTACCAACTACAACACCTTTCCATTTTTACCCTTATCTGCGTTGCCACCTGTCGGTGACCCCTTGAGCATATAAAAGGAGGCCCATGCGCAACGTAGAGGGGGGTTCGAAACGGACGGACTCACTCACGCTCGGTCTCGTTAGCTGCTGGTGTGTACTGTAGCATTCAGTGCTCCCGAGAAAGAACTCAATACAAACCACAAAGCAGGAGTAGGGTTTTACGCATCCGTGCGGCCCGAACCTGGGTAAACTGCTTGTGTGCTTCGCCTCGATCCATTCTTCGTGCGATCTCCGCCCCCCGCCGAACCGAAAGGGATCGGTCCGCCGGTCCCATAGGTGTTCGTGGATCAGTTTCCCCGACAAATATCATATTCCTTCTTGACAGTAGGGAGAGGAAATTCAAAACCTCCAATAGTAATCGTTGAATCTTTTCGAATAGAATTGATACTGTGGAACTGAGGTTGTTTCCTCAGAAAGTGTACCGTATGCTCATTACCATTGACATGAAAAGTGACATTGCCTTTGTTGCAATCAATAATAGCCCCTGTAGTACTCAAAAAGGGTCTACCAAGGATAATAGACATACTATCGTCCTCGGGAATATCAAGGATAACAAAGTCAGTTAGAATAGTAACATTTGCAACCACAACAGGCACATCCTAACAAATACCGACAGGTATAGCAGTTGATTTATCGTCCATTTGCAAAGATATTTCAGTAGGTGTCAACTTATTCAAATCAAGTCTACTATATAAAGAGATAGGCATAACACTAACACCGGCTTCAAGATCACATAAAGCAAAATTTAACATAGTTTGTCTTAATGGAGCAAGGTATAGTGGGTACTCGTGGATCTCCTAGTTTCTTTGGTATTCCACCTTTAGAAGTGTAATTGGCAAGCATGGTGGAAATTTTAACTTCAGCTATTTTTCTTTTATTTGTGATAAAATCTTTCATATACTTAGCATAAGGATTCGTTTTAAGCATATCAGTCAAACGCATACGCAAAAAGATAGGTCTAATCATTTCAGCAAAGCGCTCAAAATCCTCGTCATCCTTTTTCTTGGATGGTTTAGGAGGAAAAAGCATGGGTTTCTGAACCCATGCTTCTCTTTCCTTACAGTGCTTCCTAGCAACAAAGTCTCTCTTATCATAACGTTGATTCTTTGATTGTGGGTTATCAAGATCAACAACAGGTTCAATCTCTACATCATTGTCATTGCTAGGTTGAGCATCATCATGAACGTCATCATTAACATTATCACTAGGTTCATGTTCATTACCAGATTGTGTTTCAGCATCAGAGATAGAGATATCATTGGGATTCTTAGGTGTGTCAGCTACAGGTTCACTAGAAGCATGCAAAGTCCTATCATTTTTCGTTTTCTTCTTCTTAGAAGAACTAGGTGCATCTACATTAGCTCTATGAGAATCTTGCTCAATTCTCTTAGGGTGGCCTTCAGGATACAGGGTGGCCTTCAGGATACAGAGGTTCCTGAGTCATTTTACCACATCTAGTCACAACTATAATAGCATTATCATTTTTCTTACTATTTAATTCATTGAGCAAATCATTTTGTGCTTTAAGTACTTATTCTACTTGAGTGGTGACCATAGAAGCATGTTTACTAATGAGTTTCAATTCACCTTTAATTCTAGACATATAGTCACTCAAGCGCTCAATCATATAAGCATTACGTTGCAATTGTCCACCAACATAAGCATTGAAGTTTTCTTGTTTCACAATAAAATTGTCAAACTCATCTAAGCATTGGCTAGCAGACATATAACGAGGAATATCACCTTCATAAAATCTATAAAGAGAATTTACCTTTACTACCTGTATCGGGTTATCAAGACCATGTATTTCTTCAATAGGTGGTAAATTCTTAACTTCTTCAGCTTTAATACCTTTTTCTTTCATAGATTTCTTTGCCTCTTGCATATCTTCAGGACTGAGAAACAGAACACCCCTTTTCTTTGGAGTTGGCTTAGGGGTTGGTTCAGGAAGTGTCCAATTATTTTCATTGGTCAGCATATTATTCAATAGTAATTCAGCTTGATCAACTGTTCTTTCCCTGAAAACACAACCAGCACAACTATCCAGGTGGTCTCTGGAAGCATCGGTTAGTCCATTATAAAAGACGTCAAGTATTTCATTTTGTTGAAGAGGATGACCAGGCAAATCATTAAGTAATTGGAGAAGCCTCCTCCAAGCTTGTGGGAGACTCTCTTCTTCAATTTGCACAAAATTATATATTTCCCGTATGGCAGCTTGTTTCTTATGAGCGGGAAAATATTTAGCAGAGAAGTAATAAATCATATCCTGGGGACTACGCACACAACCAGGATCAAGAGAATTAAACCATACTTTAGCATCACCCTTTAACGAGAACGGAAATAACTTAAGGATACAGTAGTAACAAATTTTTTCCTCGTTGGTGAATAGGGTGGCTATATCATTCAACTTAGTAAGATGTGCCACAACAGTTTGAGATTCATAGCCATGGAAATGATCATATTCAACCATAGTAATTAACTCAGGATCAACAGAGAAATCATAAGCCTTATCAGTAACAAAGATAGGTGAAGTAGCAAAAGCAGGGTCATATTTCATTCTAGCATTCAAAGACTTTTCTTTCATCTTAGCTAATAATTTCTTAAGATCATATCTATCATTGCAAGCAAGAAAGTCTCTAGCAGTTTCTTCATCCATAACATAACCCTCAGGAATAACATGCAATTCATATCTAGGGGGAGAATCTTCATCATCACTTTCACCAATATTATTAGTTTCAATATTTGCATTCTCCCTAACCTTAGCAATTTGTTCATCAAGAAATTCACCTAGTGGCACAGTATTATGAAGCATAGAAGTAGTTTCATCATACATAGCAAAAGTAGCATCATCAAGAACATGCGACATATCAGATTCAATAGCAGGGGTAGGTGTCGCAAGTTTACTCATAACAGAGGGTGGATCAAGTGCACAGCTAGATGGCAGTTCCTTACCTCCCCTTGTAGTTGAGGGATAAATCTTGGTTTTTGAGTCTTTCAAGTTCTTCATAGTGATCAATAGATATAAATCCCAAGTGACTTAAAGAATATAGCTATGCTCCCCGGCAACGGCGCCAGAAAATAGTCTTGATAACCCACAAGTGTAGGGGATCGCAACAATTTTTGAGGATAAATTATTCAACCCAAATTTATTGATTCGACACAAGGGGAGCCAAAGAATACTCTCAAGTATTAGCGGCTGAGTTATCAATTCAACCGCACCTGGAAAACTTAGTATCTGCAGCAAAGTATTTAGTAGCAAGGTAATATAGAAGTAACGGTAACGGTAGCAAAAGTAAAGATAGTAATTTTGTAGTGATTGTAACAGTAGTAGCGGAAAAGTAACTAAGCAACAAGCAATATGTGAAAAGCTTGTAGGCATTGGATCAGCGATGGATAATTATGTCGGATGCGATTCCTCATGTAATAGTTATAACATAGGGTGACACAGAACTAGCTCTAGTTCATCAATGTAATGTAGGCATGTATTCTTAATATAGTCATACGTGCTTACGGAAAAGAACTTGCATGACATCTTTTGTCCTACCCTCCCGTGGCAGCGGGGTCCTAGTGGAAACTAAGGGATATTAAGGCCTCCTTTTAATATAGTACCGGACCAAAGCATTAACACATAGTGAATAGATGAACTCCTCAAACTACGGTCATCATCGGGAGTGGTCCCGACTATTGTCACTCCGGGGTTGTCGGATCATAACACATAGTAGGTGACTATTGACTTGCAAGATAGGATCAAGAACACACATATATTCATGAAAACATAATAGGTTCAGATCTGAAATCATGGCACTCAGGCCCTAGTGACAAGCATTAAGCATGGCAAAGTCATAGCAACATCAACCTTAGAACATAGTGGATACTAGGGATCAAACCCTAACAAAACTGACTCGGTTACATGGTAAATCTCATCCAACCCATCACCGTCCAGCAAGCCTACGATGGGATTACTCACGCACGGCGGTGGGAATCTTGGAATTGGTGATGGAGGAAGTTTGATGATGACGATGGTGACGATCTCCCCTCTCCGGAGCCCCGAACGGACTCCAGATCAGCCCTACCAAGAGAGATTAGGGCTTGGCGGCGGCTCCGTATCGTAAAACGTGACAATTCCTTTTCCTTGATTTTTTTTCTCCCTGAAATTGAATATATGGAGTCGGGGGAGATGTCGGTCGAGCAACAGGGGGCCCACGAGGAAGGGGGTGCGCCCAGGGGCAGCGCCCCCACCCTCGTGGACCGGGTGTGGGCCCCTGGTCTGGTTCTTTCCACGGATATTTTTTATATATTCCAAAATAAATCTTTGTTGATTTTAAGGTCATTCCGAGAACTTTTATTTCTGCACAGAAACAACACCATGGCAGTTCTGCTGAAAATAGCGTCAGTCTGGGTTAGTTCCATTCAAATCATGCAAGTTAGAGTCCAAAGCAAAGTCAAAAGTGTTTGGAAAAGTAGATACGTTGGAGACATATCAGTCTTTAAGGATTTGAGAACACTAGATGTATGTCTTGTGTGGGATACTCGTGGTGACAATGGAGTATTCTATCGATTCACTTGATGTAAGTTTTGGTGATCAACTTGCGGGTTCCGTGACCTTGGGAATCTATGCATAGGGGTTGGCACACGTTTTCGTCTTGACTCTCCGGTAGAAACTTTGGGGCACTCTTTGAAGTTCTTTGTGTTGGTTGAATAGATGAAGCTGATATGTGTGATGCATATCATATAATCATGCCCACGGATACTTTAGGTGACAATATAGTATCTAGGTGACATTCGGGTTTTGGTTGATATGTGTCTTAAGGTGTTATTCTACTACGAACTCTAGGATAGATCGGACGGAAAGAATAGCTTCGTGTTATTTTACTACAGACTCTTGAATAGATCGATCAGAAAGAATAACTTTGAGGTGGTTTCGTACCCTACAATAATCTCTTCATTTGTTCTCCGCTCTTAGTGACTTTGGAGTGACTCTTTTTTGCATGTGGAGGGATAGTTATATGATCCAGTTATGTTATTATCTTGCACTAGTGAAAGTATGAACCCTCTGCCTTGTTTCAAAGCATTGCAATACCGTTTGTGCTCACTTTTATCATTAGTTACCTTGCTGTTTTTATATTTTCATATTACAAAAACTTGTATCTACCATCCATATTGCACTTGTATCACCATCTCTTTGCCGAACTAGTGCACCTATATAATTACCATTGTATTGGGTGTGTTGGGGACATAAGAGACTCTTTGTTATTTGGTTGCTGGGTTGTTTGAGAGAGACCATCTTAATCCTACGCCTCCCATGGATTGATAAACCTTAGGTCATCCACTTGAGGGAAATTTGCTACTGTCCAACAAACCTCTGCACTTGGAGGCCCAACAACGTCTACAAGAAGAAGGTTGAGTAGTAGACATCAGATGGTAAAAATGAACATAAACCAAGCCTTCTCATGACCTCCTAGTTTCTGGCCTTCCATTTGTATGATATGGACTGTTAGGTGTGTTGTCAATTCCGTTCTCCTCCATAGTTTTTTTCCTGGACCAACCTGGGCTAATTGTACTGAAGGGTTGCTACTTCAAAAGAAAAACAAAGATCTGTGGTTGCATGGCCCTTATCTCCCAGCCCATTTGGCTAACCACCACCCATTGCTAACCCTCCCGAGAGAAAAGGCTTTGATTAACAGAACAGATCAGTTGGTCATTGCTAAATGAAGGTCAATGGGGTCAATTCTGAGACAAAGAGTGTTTTTGATGGATCACCTATATACTTGATGTTATATGTTAATGATATCTTGATTGCTACCAAGGGCAATAAATAGATCATCGCTTTAAAGGCATAGTTAAGTAGTGAGTTTGAGATGAAGGATCTTGGTGTTGTTAAGAAATTTTTTGGTACGGAGATTACCAGGGACAGAAATTCTGGTTTGCTATTTCTTAGTTAGCAGAGTTACATTAAGAAAAATATTCATTGTTTAACATGCATGATGCTAAGTCAATAAGCACTCCTACTGGTCCTCATTTCAAGTTATCATCTTCTCAATGTCCTAGTACAAATGAAGAGTTTGAGTATATGTCAAGATCTCCATATTCTAGTGTTGTCAGTTTTTTAATGTATGCCATGTTGTGTTCTTGTCCTGATTTGTCATGTGCAATGAGTTTGTTTAGTAATACATGGCTAATCCTGGTAAAGAACATTGGAAGGTTGTTCAATGGATTTTCAGGTACCTTTTTCGCACTTCCAATGCATGTTTGCAATTTAGCACGGCTGGTGAGGGACTAGTTTGCGATGTGGATTCAGATTTTGCTCCCAGTTATTTGGATAAGAGGAGGTCCATAACAGGTTATGTGTTAACTATTAGTGGTTGTGTCGTGAGTTGGAGGGAAACGCTACAGCCAGTTGTTTCCTAGTCTAGCACTAAAATCAGAATACATGGCTATTGCAGAAACATTTAAAGAATCGATTCGGCTGAAAGGTTTGTACATTGAGCTTTGTGAAGACAATTCTTGCATTAATCTATTTTGTGACAGTTAGAGTTCCATATACCTTACTAAGGATCAGATGTTCCATGAGGACAAATCACATTGATGTCAAATACAATTATGTTTGAGACATTGTTACTCAAGGTAACCCGAAGGTATGTAAGATTAGTACTCATGATAATCATGCTGCTATGATGACAAAGCTCTTTCAAGTTGCTAAGTTTGAGCTTTGCTTAGACTTAGTTGGTATAACACATTAGCCATAGTGTCTGTTTTGTGCTGAAAGAGTTTTATTTGTTGTTCTGGGAGAAGGTTCTCATTCATGCTAGAAGATGGAATTTGTCTCAAGCTGCAGTTTGTTATGTTATGATCCAAATTTGTATATATAAGTATAAAGCCCAAGTTCTGACGAGTGGGGCTGAGCGGGGACCCGTCACCAGGAGGAATGGGTCGTAGATCAGTATTGACCTAGGTCGCCTCTACTATATATATCATTTGTAATCTGTCGCACAGGATAAGTTGATCAGTTATAAATCCCTCGCATTTGTAACCTCTCCTGATATAGTGAAGTTTCGCGGGCTATCGCCCGTGGTTTTTGCCCCTTCGCATTGGAGGGGTTTTCCATGTTAAAATATTGTGTCCCCTGTGATTGATTTCGTTTTTCGTCATTTCATTTGCATGTCATATATCTAACACTCCATTCGACAAAAAACCATGGACTTTGCGTGTTTATCAACTATTGTGGCCCCGGATCTGCAAGATACAAGGTGGTGATTTCTTCTACAACACGGCCATGCCTTCTCTCACAGGTTCTGCTCACCCTGGCAAGAGTCACCCTGCCTGGGATGCGCCCTCTTTTGTAGGAACCGGCGGCGGCGCATGAGTGACTAGACCCTCACGTTGGCATTTCCATCACCTGTGGTTCTAGCCAAGAAGAAGCGCATGCTACACAATGTGAGCAGACGATGAGCTCGGAGCTTGCTGCAACTATGGTGCTGAGAATGTATGGTAACCTCAATATGTATCTCGCCGACTACCTCATGAGTCAGGATTGGTATGTGCCGATGCAAGCCTATGGGAACTCAACACACGCTCCCATTTACTTTTTGCACCAACATTCATGTTAGCAAGGTACGTAAGCTCCCATGTTGTCTAAGACAATTTATTTTATCTTTTACTTTTGAGGTCATAGATGAAAATGATTTCCAAGTTGATATGGCACCGATAAGACGATAACAATTTTGATTTGTATTGAACAATTTTATTTATGTAGTTCAATTTTTGCAGCTTTTAAATTTTTGTAGACAAGTTGTTTGATTTAAGTCCTAAAAGGCTGTAAATTAGTGTTACTGAATTGCTATACAAATTTACTTTCTATTCGTCATTTGTAACTTTATAATTGAAGCAGTTCATTAAGAATAGACTATTTCATTTCTGTTTCATTCAAAGATCTAGCATAGTTCATTCTATCGGTAACATTCAGAGACCATTATGTGTTTCTAACGCCATATAAGAATATTTGTGGTCTCTTCCTGTTTTTTTCTTTCAAAACTATTGATACCGCATGAGATGAATCTCAGTTATTTAATGTTCATATTTTTGTCAGGTGAAGTACCATCATATCAAAAAATAAGTACCATCATGTTTATGTTGGACTCATGTGATTTAGGATAACTGAAACTCCATTATATTTGGCGGATGTCCTACCTTTCCATTCAAACACTGGCTAGGCTCAAAATTCCAACTAGTTGGCTTCTTTAGGGATGCAGATGATATGATGAATTTTGACTCTATCAAAAATATTTGAGGATGATGAATTTGGTTTCGGGTATGACCTTTCACGATGTTCAAGCATACTTTCTCCAAATCCCTCAATGTTGTGGACATATGTAGTCTTAGTTTTGACATAGATATTGACGTTAAGGTTCATCGCTTGTTGCATCAGCGCTTTTGCTTCAAACATTGGGAAAATATTCATGCATCTAATGTAAGGCTCAAATATGGTTTCACAACTTGTGTTTATTTTTAGCCAACACAAAATACCCCTCAACCGTAAATTTTCATGTGAATTTATATTTCTGTTTTATGTCTCCACATATTTAAAGAATTCCTATCATTATATTGTAAAATAGAAAGGCATAGCAATGCACGCCATCAATGACCTAGTATTTTAATACAACAACTTGTGTTTAAGCTGACTCTACATAGAGAGCACTAGGTATGATGGCATAACGTGTCAATGATGGACATGGAGTTTCTACACTCGAGCTCAAATGCACCCTCATGAACAGTAAAATCAAAAATTAGTTGTAAAAAATAAGATATTATTTGGCAATGGCTATTGTTGAATTTTGTGCATACCTGCAATTTTTCATGAATAAAAAACATTTCTAGTCCTCTGGGCAAAAAAAGACAATTCCGGTGCTCCAAAAATATTGCTATTTAAATCATTTTGGAGTGTTGATTTTATTATTTTTGCCCACACCTCCATGAATATGATTTTATCATGAAAAATTCCACGCAGGAAGCACACTAAGCAATGTTTGTTGTAAAAAAACAGAAATATTGTAAAAAAGGATTTCATTGTCCATAGTAGGAGCATTTGAGGTCGACATTAGAAGAACACTTTCGCGTCAATGGTCCACTATTAATATTTTCACTTTTAAATGTAAGCCCAATCTTAACAGAAGGTATGTCATTCTCCCTCCTCCTAGAAGTATTAAGGGCCAACCTATGTAACACCTTTGTAGATGCACTTAATGATTTAACCGTAGAACTTCAAAACCGAGTGTGATTCCACATCCTTATGAAACAACACATCATCGTCCCAATTTATGCACAAATATAAATATTGGATTTATTGATATTCAATTTATGAATCTATTTGTTATACATGATGATGTGACACCCGGATAATTAACCTACAGTGAACATCTTCTAATGACGCCATGTCACTGTGATTACTGTTATTAATCTCACAATGGTTCAAACACCATTCAAATTTCAAATAACAAGTCAAATTCTTATTTCTTCAAACTGTCAGATAAAAATGTTCGAGGGTTTACAAATATTCAAAAAGTATTTAACATGTAGGAACTAACATTAAATGGACTTTTGAATTGCCCCTAGGGATAATTTATGTAGACAAGCAACACTTACTATGCCCATTTAAATATAAACCTGTTTCATACATTTTCGGAACAACCCCAAGCCTATTGGTCAACAGCAAAATATTAGCAGGTAATTTTGTGGGAAGTTTCGACTTTAACTAAAATCATTTAGTATTTAAGCTAAATATAAAACAATAACTATTTAAGAAAAACAGTAAACAAAAACGAATTTATATAAAAAAATCTATACTACTGGGCACTTGGCCCATATGGCAAAATGGGCAGCCCATTGCATCGGCCCAGCCCGACCTCACCTCTTTCCCTTCTCACTGCTCATCCATGGCGCGTTGGCCGCACACGCGCCGACCGCGGCCACGGATGGCCACGTGCCGGCCATCCGGTGGCTCACCGACAACCTACAAGGCCGCCCGCGCCCTCCCTTAACCCAAGGCGCCCCCAGTTCCCCCTCTGTCCCTAGATCCCCTTTCCCAGCGCACCTCCGACGTCACTGCCGCCATGGCCGCCGTCGCCCTCGCGGCCACCGTTCTCCCCATGTCCATCCGACGTGCCCGTTAGCTTCGCCGTGGACCTCCACTTCGCCTACGACCGTCACCTCGAGCTCGGAGCTGCTACATCGCCGGATCCCCGTCTTCTTCTTCCTTCGACAACCGCTGCTTCTCCGTCGACTCCGGCCACGTCGAGCCTTCCGCGAGCCTGCTGCCATCCCCTACGGCTTCATTGTGAGCTCCCCTCCGTTTCCCCTCTCTTCCCATCGTTGTTTGTGAGCTCTAGCTAGCCCTCCCCGACACAACCGAGCTCCTCGTCGCCAGGCATGGCGCAGTCGCAGCCACAGTCACTACCGCTCGCGTCCGAGCACGGCGTTGAGCTCATCGCCTTCACCTCCTTCCAACGCGACCCCTACCTCCTCTCCCCGTTGCCTCTCGCAACGCCGGTCCGCCCTGGCCGCGCCGGTACCGCGTCGGACCCCCTCACCGCCCGCTCGCTCGGCCGCTTCCGACGGCCTCAGTACCTGCCTCCAGCCTCGCGTCGCCCTGCTCGGTCGCCGTCGCTCGTCTTCGCCGCCACAGCGCGCCGCCCTAACCTCTTCGTCACGACCGGCCCCGCTCAGCGCCGCCCCGCCGCGCTCCAGCCCGCGTGCCTCCCGCCGTCGCCGTTTGGAGCAACTGCTGCCCCGCCACGCGCCTCCCCTGCACGCCTGCCCTCGCACCGGCGCCGCCCCCTCCTCCGGCGCCGCCCTCCGCCGGCCACCTGCGCACCACCACTGTCGGGCCTCCGCCCCCGCTGCGCCGGCGTCCCGTCGCCCTCCTGGTTGCCTCGCCCCGCAACCCCGGGCGGGAGCGGCCTCTCGTCGGGCACGGGCGCCACACCCGGGCATCCTTAGCCCACGCCCGTTATGGCCATGGGCCACTGGTCTATGGGCCCCCCTCACCTTAAAAAAAAGAAGAGGTTTTAAAAAAATGCTTAATAATAAATAAATAAATTAATTAATTAATTAATTAATGGGTTAATTAATTTAGTTAATTGTGCTTAATTTGCCTAATGAACTAGGTTAGCCTAATTAAACCTATAAATTAATCTGTACCTATGACAGACGGGTCCCATCTACCAGGTTTGACCAGTCAACCAGTCAAAGTTGACTGTTGACCCTGCTGACGTCAGCATGACGTCATGCTGATGTCATAAATCCTTTTTCAAATTAATTTAATTAATATTAAATTCCAGAAATTAATAAAAACTTTAGAAAATCATATCTTTTAATCCGTAACTCAGATGAAAATACTTTATATATGAAAGTTGCTCAGAATTTCGAGACGAATCCGAATACGCGGTCCGTTCGCCCGCCACACATCCCTATCATAGCAAACATGCAACATTCCCTTCCGTTTCGTCTGTCCGAAAATGTCAAACACCGGGAATACTTTCCCGGATGTTTTCCCCCTTCCTCGGTATCACCTATCCCTGCGTTAGCTCAGGCCTGGCGCCGCGTATTGCCTTGTTATATTTTGTGATGCTATTGTTTGCTATGTTATTTATTTGTTTCCCCTTCGTTGCTTATTTTCGGTAGATTCCGATACTGTGATAGACCCCGAGACCATTGATGCTTCGGTGTTCGACTACGGCTATGCTTCCAAAGATTCCTTTCGTCTGCAGAGCTTCCAGGCAAGCCCCCCCCCCCCTTGATCAACCCGATATCGCCTATTCCTCTCTCTACTGCTTGCATTAGAGTAGTGTAGCATGTTACTGCTTTCGATGAATCCCACTCTGTTGCATAGCCTGTCATTGTTGCTACATCTGTTGATACCTTTACCTGCTATCCTAATGCTTAGTATAGGATGCTGGTATTCCATCAGTGGCCCTACATTCTTGTCCGTCTGTCATGCTATACTATCTGGTCGTGATCACTCGGGTGGTGATCACGGGTATATACTATACTATTACATACACATGATGATGATTCGGAGATGGGGGCTGAAGGGGCAGGTGGTTCCACACAGGTAGTGGTGGGCCTGGGTTCCCGGTAGCCCCCTGATGGTTACTTTGTGGTGGAGCGACAGGGCGGGTTGCAACGACCTAGGAGACAGGTGGGCCTGGCCCTGGTCGTTGTCCGCGGTTATGTCATAATAACATGTTTATCGAGATCTTGGTATTTGATTTGAGTCTGGCCATCGGCCTATGCGCAGGAACCAGCTACGTGGGAATAGTTATGGGCACTCGACGTCGTGGTATCAGTCGAAGCCTTCTTGACGTCAGCGACTTAGCGGCGCGCGCCGGATTGGACCGGAACGCCTACTCTGGTATTAGGAGAGGCTATGTCTGCTTACCGGCCGCCCTCGCAACGTGCAGGTGTGCATTGGGCGATTGGCCCAGACCCCCGTGTGCTTAGGGTTTAGACCGGCGTGATTACCTCTCTGTTGTGCTTAGGTAGGGCTGCGACGTGTTGATCTTCCGAGGCCGGGCATGACCCTGGAAAGTGTGTCCGGTCAAATGGGATCGAGCGTGCTGGATTATGTGGTGCACCCCTGCAGGGAAGTTAATCTATTCGAATAGCCATGTCCCTCGGTAAAAGGACGACCCAGAGTTGTACTCTGACCTCATGACAACTAGAACCGGATACTTAATAAAACACACCCTTACCAGTGCCAGATACAACTCGGTGGTTGCTCTCTCACAGGGTGATGAGCGGGAGGATCGCCGAGTAGGATTATGCTGTACGATGTTACTTGGTGAACTTACCATCTACTCCCTTCTACTGCTACAAGACGGAGGCTGCGAGAAGCGAGGATACTTGTTACTTTCCAGCTACCCTCATCTTCTGCTGCAAGATGGAGGTTACGAGAAGCGTAGTCTTCGATTGGATTAGCTATCCCCCTCTTATTCTGCTTTCTGCAGTTCAGTCCACAGATATTACCCCATTTACACAGATACCATTGCATATGTAGTGTAGATCCTTGCTTGCGAGTACTTTGGATGAGTACTCACGGTTGCTTTTCTCCCTCTTCTCCCCTTTTGTCCCTACTTCTCGGATGACGCAACCAGATGGTGGAGTCCAGGAGCCAGAGGATCCCGAGGATGTTTCTACGTGGAGTTCGGCATCGAGAAGTAGTTAGGAGGTCCCAGGCAGGAGGCCTTGCCTTTTCGATCGTTGCTACTTTTGTGCTAGCCTTCTTAAGGCAAACTTGTTTATCTTATGTCTGTACTCAGATATTGTTGCTTCCGCTGACTCTTGTGTTTTTCGAGCTTATGTATTCGAGCCCTCGAGGCCCCTGGCTTGTAATATAAAGCTTGTATTATTTTAATTTGTGTCTAGAGTTGTGTTGTGATATCTTCCAGTGAGTCCCTGATCTTGGTCGTACACATTTGCGTGCATGATTAGTGTACGGACAAATCGGGGGCGTCACAAGTTGGTATCAGAGCCGACTGCCTGTAGGAATCCCCTTTCCAACTCCTTGGCCGAAGTTGAGTCTAGTCTTTGAAAAACAAATTTACTAACTTGTTGTGTGGCTTACGGGCCCACCTCACCCTTGGGTGGTATTAGGATCTTTTACTCCTCGTCTGTACTCTCGGACTCTTATCTCTCTTCTATTCGGGGTAAATGAATTTTGCTAAATCTAACATTAGGATCTCGTTATCACTTTTACCCGGAGAGCACCTTATGATCGATGATCGTCCGCTGCACCAGAAGACCCTGAAGATACTCTCCGCTGTTAACCCGAGAACTTGTGTTCATCGCATTTGTAATTCACTGCCACCGATATATCCCTATGGATATCTGCATGCACATGTCATTCTCATGATCATTCCTCGTCGCTCTTGTCGTTACAAGATGCCTCGAAATATTCTCCGTTGTCTCGAGAATCCTTTGAGTTTATTGTCTTGCAGTTTTGTTTCGCGTAAAAATCCTTACGGTTATTTCGTCACATTTATGGAGGATCCGTGCTTCTCAATTGTTCATGTGTCTCACAAAATTCTTCTGAATACTTTTCGATCTTTCGAAAATCCTCTGCAGCCATTTACTCTTGAAATTCTTGCCGGCTTGCATTATGGTTAATTCCATGTGACTAGTAGTCTTCGTTAGCATCCCTTGTCTTAGCCATTTTGAGCCTATTGATTCAATGTGTGCGTATGCACGCAGTCATCGAGTTATCCTTTTTGAAATTATCTTTCCGACTCAGACGTCATTCCGGACATGAGTTGGTTCTTGGCAATTCAAACCTTAATTTATTGTCCAACTAAGTGTTTTCTACTTATCCATCCTTGATCAGAGCGTCTGGTTCTGATCCTTCATTTTGGAAACCATAATTTCTTTCTATTTAAGCATCATACTAATCAGGTGATTCTTGAATCTGATGCCTCTGCATTCTTTCTTCCTCTAAGTGAGTATCGATACTCACATCAGCTCCGTTGTGGATTGCCCGATCCATTGTTGGATTGTTATCCGACAGTGTCCTTCATATTCAATCACCTTGTGAGTTCTTCCCATGATACATAATGCCTTTGGTAAATTATATCCTCTTCTTCCGAGCTTGTGTTTTTACTGTTGAAACTTGTGGTATATGTTACCCGATGGGTTGAACCTATGCCTTCCCCTAATTCGTGAGAACCCGAAAGTTTTCACAAGTCATACTCTTCCGATGTTCTACCAGACAAAATTCCAACACTACAGTTTTATCAAAGCGAGAGGTGAATGAAATGATATGCATTGAAGAAGTGGGAGTCGACCTTGAACTTTGTGTTCATGCCCATGAATATGATGTAGACCGTCTCGGAAGCTTCTTGCAAAATGATTATCCAGCTGTATGATTTCTTCGGTATTCTTGAATTGATTCCTTACAGTTATGGTTCTGACCATGCTGTCTTGATCTGAGATACCTGATGGGAATTCATTCCCCGTGCCTCGTCTATTTTGGCAAGGTTGAAGTATCTACTGTCATAGGTCAATGACCCGGTTCTACTTCTATCGTGTTCTACCTTCGAGTTTTACCCTCTGATATCTCGAGGATATCATGCCTTTGCACTACACCTTTTGAACTTTTGATGAAGTAATACCTTTGCTTGTCGTAATCACTCTACGGGTTCTAGGTTGCCGTCAACCGAGGACACCGTTTAGTAAATCAAATCCGCTCTAAAAATTCAACACCCCTAGTAGATGTTACTGGGAAATTTTTAAACTCAATCTGGTTTTATTCCTAGACTATCGGGTACATCCCTTGTCTAGCTATCTTTGACTGTGCTACCTCGTCCTTCTTTGGTGCACGAATTCTTCAGAGATTGAGCACGATTTACGTCGAGCTTTCAACATCATGTTGCTTGTCTTGAAAGGCAACTTTGGTTCCAAGCTTTCATCTTATATATTGATCCTATAACTTGCCACTTCGTCATTCCCTTGCTTGTTGCCGTTGTTGTTAGATTGCATCCTCTTGAAACCTCCCGGCAAATGTGTCGGATCTCCTTCAACATTTTGACTTCTTCCGAGATGTCAATTGTGTTCATGATGAGAAATACCCTCCTTGCCCTCGATGATTTTATTATCATCGACAACACCCTTGACTTCCTTTCATCGCGAACTTGTCCACATTATGAATACAACTTGCTCTCCAGCTAGTGTTGTGTTCTGCATTGAAGTATTACTGTCTTTTATGTCGAGAATAATGTGGGGATTGCTCCACCTCTTAGAATTTCTCGGTATGATGATACTTCTCACCATCACCATTCTTCCTTGGTCCCCGTGTTGTTTTTAACCGGGATACGAATATGCTAACGATGCTGCTTGAGTTATGTATTTCTAGCAACCCTATTGCTTTGAAGTTAACGACCACAGTTCATTCTTAGACTGTTGGTTATTGAATCGTCACTCTAACATTGATCTTGCTGCTAAGGTCATATTTTGGGCACACCTTTCAACTAATGATTAATGGTGTATGTTTTCCTCGAGCATACAACATTATTATCAATTGAATTGACAAGTGTCATCTTCATGTTCACATTATTGTGGAAATCCATCCGTTTAGAATTCTCGATGGATTGTCGCTGAGCCCATCAGCCACCTCATCATCCTCTCCTTGGTTTAATGATGAACTATTGTTTCGGGAACCCGCTCCCATAGTTCATTTCCCGAGAATCTTGCAATGTCATTTCGTCGATTTGTGTTGCACCTTTTCTTCTCGAACGTCGTGAGTCTAAGGTATCATGACACCATTCGGATCAGAATCTCGGTCAGATATGATGGTTGGGATAACTTTCCACGAGTTATAATGTTGTTCCTTAGATGACCTGGTAATATGATGTCATGCCCAGCACCCCTGGCTGGAGGACCTATCATTATAATTTCTTTTGCAACGAAAACCATTCTTCCAGGAGAAAATTGTAAGACTTATTTTATAAGTTGCTCCTGATGAATCATTTGTGTATCCAAGTCTGACCTTTGCTTCAAGACCATGCCAATGCTATCTTGAAGCATGTCTGTGGTACTCCAATTCTCAACAAAGGCATTTGAAGCCCAATGCTAAATGTTTCTTGGTCAGTTATCCAAACACCGTCGTATGGGTAACATCTTGATTAATCCTTGCCTCCTTATCTGAATGGTTGGGTACTTTCTCTCCTACCCTGTATGCCATGTTCTGCTTGTCCATGTGAAGGATATACTCCTAATGATTGTGTGTAATCACAATTTTCCTTTCCATTTGTTTGTTTAACATTTCTTTGATCTACATATAATCTAAGCAGTAATAATTCTCTGCTTATGTAAACACCTTGATTGTACAACTCTGTCGGTAAGATCCTGTTACTATGGTTGGTAACATTCCGGTAACCACCGATGGAAGAAAACTTTTCCTACCGGTCCGCCTCATTTCAACGAGCAAGAAAATGGTTCTCTTCGTCCCCGTCCTTGGTACCGACATTGTTGCCGACATAGCCGACAAGCTATCCACTAACATGCCTCCCTATCGCGGCTGTGCAAGATGCCAACACCCTTCCTATTTTCAACCCACATGGTGGGCCCATAACCCACAGGTCCACTGGATCGAAACCTAACTCTTCTTTACAACCAGGATTCTAATGTATCAATTGCACCTGACTTCTTATGTGATTCACGAGCTAAATTCTATACCATTATTCATCCTGGAATCAAACACCATGTTATTCTCTTTGTTCAAGCCCCCATTCCAGCTTCTGTCTAGGCATCGAATGATTGCCTACCCATTTAAAACTTTGGTACCATCGCGTATTGCACTCAACGAATTCACGGAAATACAACTCGTGAGGTACCTCGTGTATTTCCCATTGAGTTCACCGTCAAATGCCCAACTTTATGGAGATGCGTTCTTTCGGAGTTTCCCCCCTTTTCGCATTCGTAGGACGATGGAGATCCCGAAGAAAGGATGACAACTTGATCACGATGGCTTGAAGTAGAGAAATGAAGACATCAATGAAAGGGATCAACCTCTTCGAAAGGGCAGCCAAGACCGAGAAGACTCTTTAGGTTTTCGTTACCAACACTTCCCCCTCGACTCCACCGCTTAAATCTCGGGACGAGATTTCTTGTAGTGGAGGAGAATTGTGACGCCCAGATAATTAACCTACAGTGAACATCTTCTAATGACGCCATGTCACGGTGATTACTGTTATTAATCTCACAACGGTTCAAACACCATTCAAATTTCAAATAACAAGTCAAATTCTTATTTCTTCAAACTGTCAGATAAAAATGTTCGAGGGTTTGCAAATATTCACAAAGTATTTAACATGTAGGAACTAACATTAAATGGACTTTTGAATTGCCCCTAGGAATAATTTATGTAGACAAGCAACACTTACTATGCCCATTTAAATATAAACCTATTTCATACATTTTCGGAACAACCCCAAGCCTATTGGTCAACACCAAAATATTAGCAGGTAATTTTGTGGGAAGTTTCGACTTTAACTAAAATCATTTAGTATTTAAGCTAAATACAAAACAATAACTATTTAAGAAAAACAGTAAACAAAAACGAATTTATATAAAAAAATCTATACTACTGGGCACTTGGCCCATATGGCAAAATGGGCAGCCCAGTGCATCGGCCCAGCCCGACCTCACCTCCTTCCCTTCTCACTGCTCATCCATGGCGCGTTGGCCACACACGCGCCGACCGCGGCCGCGGATGGCCACGTGTCGGCCATCCGGTGGCTCACCGACGACCTACAAGGCCGCCCGCGCCCTCCCTTAACCCTAGGCGCCCCCAGTTCCCCCTCTGTCCCTAGATCCCCTTTCCCCGCGCACCTCCGACGTCACTGCCGCCATGGCCTCCGTCGCCCTCGCGGCCACCGTCCTCCCCATGTCCGTCCGACGTGCCCGTTAGCTTCGCCGTGGACCTCCACTTCGCCTACGACCGCCACCTCGAGCTCGGAGCTGCTACATCGCCGGATCCCCGTCTTCTTCTTCCTTCGACAGCCGCTGCTTCTTCGTCGACTCCGGCCACGTCGAGCCTTCCCCGAGCCTGCTGCCATCCCCTATGGCTTCATTGTGAGCTCCCCTCTGTTTCCCCTCTCTTCCCATCGTTGTTTGCGAGCTCTAGCTAGCCCTTCCCGACACAACCGAGCTCCTCGTCGCCGGGCATGGCGCAGTCGCGGCCACAGTCACTACCGCTCGCGTCCGAGCACGGCGTTGAGCTCATCGCCTTCACCTCCTTCCAACGCGACCCCTACCTCCTCTCCCCGTTGCCTCTCGCAACGCCGGTCCACCCTGGCCGCGCCGGTACCGTGTCGGACCCCCTCACCGCCAGCTCGCTCGGCCGCTTCCGACGGCCTCAGTACCTGCCTCCAGCCTCGCGTCGCCCTGCTCGGTCGCCGTCGCTCGTCTTCGCCGCCGCAGCGCGCCGCCCTGACCTCTTCGTCACGACCGGCCCCGCTCAGCGCCGCCCCGCCGCGCTCCAGGCCGCGTGCCTCCCGTCGTCGCCATTTGCAGCAACTGCTGCCCCGCCCCACGCCTCCCCTGCAAGCCTGCCCGCGCGCCGGCGCCGCCCCCTCCTCCGACGCCGCCCTCCGCCGGCCACCTGCGCACCACCACTGCCGGGCCTCCGCCCCCGCCGCGCCGGCGTCCCGTCGCCCTCCTGGTTGCCTCTCCCCACAACCCCGGGCGAGAGCGGCCTCTGGTCGGGCACGGGCGCCACACCCGGGCATCCTTAGCCCACGCCCGTTATGGCCATGGGCACTGGTCTATGGGCCCCCCTCACCTTAAAAAAAAGAAGAGGTTTTAAAAAAATGTTTAATAACAAATTAATTAATTAATTAATGGGTTAATTAATTTAATTAACCGTGCTTAATTTGCCTAATGAACTAGGTTAGCCTAATTAAACCTATAAATTAATCTGTACCTATGACAGACGGGTCCCATCTACCAGGTTTGACCAGTCAACCAGTCAAAGTTGACTATTGACCCTACCGACGTCAGCATGACGTCATGCTGATGTCATAAATCCTTTTTCAAATTAATTTAATTAATATTAAATTCCAGAAATTAATAAAAACTTTAGAAAATCATATCTTTTAATCCGTAAATCGGATGAAAATACTTTATATATGAAAATTGCTCAGAATTTCGAGACGAATCCGAATACGCGGTCCGTTCGCCCGCCACACATCCCTATCATAGCAAACATGCAACATTCCCCTCCGTTTCGTCTGTCCGAAAACGTCAAACACCGGGAATACTTTCCCGGATGTTTTCCCCCTTCCCCGGTATCACCTATCCCTGCGTTAGCTCACGCCTGGCGCCGCGTATTGCCTTGTTATATTTTGTGATGCTATTGTTTGCTATGTTATTTATTTGTTTCCCCTTCGTTGCTTATTTTCGGTAGACTCCGATACTGTGATAGACCCCGAGACCATTAATGCTTCGGTGTTCGACTACGGCTATGCTTCCAAAGATTCCTTTCGTCTGCAGAGCTTCCAGGCAAGCCCCCCCCCCCCTTGATCAACCCGATATCGCCTATTCCTCTCTCTACTGCTTGCATTAGAGTAGTGTAGCATGTTACTGCTTTCGATGAATCCCACTCTGTTGCATAGCATGTCATTGTTGCTACATCTGTTGATACCTTTACCTGCTATCCTAATGCTTAGTATAGGATGCTAGTATTCCATCAGTGGCCCTACATTCTTGTCCGTCTGCCATGCTATACTATCGGGCCGTGATCACTCGGGTGGTGATCACGGGTATATTCTATACTATTACATACACATGATGATGATTCGGAGATGGGGGCTGAAGGGGCAGGTGGTTCCACATAGGTAGTGGTGGGCCTGGGTTCCCGGCATCCCCCTGATGGTTACTTTGTGGTGGAGCGACAGGGCGGGTTGCGACCACCTAGGAGACAGGTGGGCCTGGCCCTGGTCGTTGTCCGCGGTTATGTCATAATAATACGTTTATCGAGATCTTGGTATTTGATCTGAGTTTGGCCATTGGCCTATATGCACTAACCAGCTACGTGGGAATAGTTATGGGCACTCGACGTCGTGGTATCAGCCGAAGCCTTCTTGACGTCAGCGACTTAGCGGCGCGCGCCGGATTGGACCGGAACGCCTACTCTGGTATAAGGAGAGGCTAGGTCTGCTTACCGGCCGCCCTCACAACGTGCAGGTGTGCATTGGGCGATGGGCCCAGACCCCCGTGCGCTTAGGGTTTAGACCGGCGTGCTGACCTCTCTGTTGTGCTTAGGTAGGGCTGCGACGTGTTGATCTTCCGAGGCCGGGCATGACCCTGGAAAGTGTGTCCGGCCAAATGGGATCGAGCGTGCTGGGTTATGTGGTGCACCCCTGCAGGGAAGTTAATCTATTCGAATAGCCGTGTCCCTCGGTAAAAGGACGACCCGGAGTTGTACTCTGACCTCATGACAACTAGAACCGGATACTTAATAAAACACACCCTTACCAGTGTCAGAAACAACTATGTGGTTGCTCTCTCACAGGGTGATGTGCGGGAGGATCGCCGAGTAGGATTATGATATACGATGTTACTTGGTGAACTTACCATCTACTCCCTTCTACTGCTACAAGACGGAGGCTGCGAGAAGCGAGGATACTTGTTACTTTCCAGCTACCATCATCTTCTGCTGCAAGATGGAGGTTACGAGAAGCGTAGTCTTCGATTGGATTAGCTATCCCCCTCTTATTCTGCTTTCTGTAGTTCAGTCCACAGATATTACCCCATTTACACAGATACCATTGCATATGTAGTGTAGATCCTTGCTTGCGAGTACTTTGGATGAGTACTCACGGTTGCTTTTCTCCCTCTTCTCCCCTTTTGTCCCTACTTCTCGGATGATGCAACCAGATGGTGGAGTCCAGGAGCCAGAGGATCCCGAGGATGTTTCTACATGGAGTTCGGCTTCGAGGAGTAGTTAGGAGGTCCCAGGCAGGAGGCCTTGCCTTTTCGATCGTTGCTACTTTTGTGCTAGCCTTCTTAAGGCAAACTTGTTTATCTTATGTCTGTACTCAGATATTGTTGCTTCCGCTGACTCTTGTGTTTTTCGAGCTTATGTATTCGAGCCCTCGAGGCCCCTGGCTTGTAATATAAAGCTTGTATTATTTTAATTTGTGTCTAGAGTTGTGTTGTGATATCTTCCAGTGAGTCCCTGATCTTGGTCGTACACATTTGCGTGCATGATTAGTGTACGGACAAATCGGGGGCGTCACAGATGATTTCTTCCACGTGGTAATTTTTGCTTTACTAATGAATAATTTTTTACTTCGCTGAAAAAGTTGTGGAATATATGTTAGTATGAACTTAATTAGGCATATATATAAATTTTAATGCTCACAGTAGTCCACAAATGTATAGAAACATGTACCATGTGCCAATAAAACTAAAGGTGAATAATAAGAAAGAGATGCCTTGTTGAAGCTTCATTAGAATTTTTGTACTGCAAGCAAAAGCTTCAATAGAAAATAAAATAAAATAAAATGGTGTATCACATATCTCATTCTTTGCGGGAATCTTGTATATTTCTAGATTGAATAGGATACTTATTATTTAACGAAATGAGCATTTAATTCATGACTAAGATTATCACACACAATAAGAAAATAAATATTGTGCATATACTAGACAAAACACAAATGATAAAATAATGTATTTCACGCCTATCCCACACGTATGAAGATGTGACACACATGGGAGGGGGATAATAACGTATTGATTTTTCTAGTAGGGCACAAGGAAACCCACATGTGCAATTAATCAAAATTATTGTCACGGTATTCCTTTTTGTATCTTTATTATCTAATATTTTCATACATGTGCTTCCTACATAGAAAGCGCACTGAATTGGTAAACATTGTTCTGTAGTTTTATCTAGGCTTATCGACTCGTGAGGCAGAGGCAACATAGTTGATGATGTTAGAAATCGTTAAGCTTCTTGTTGAATCTTCGTTGTGGCAAACCTTAATTTACTACATAAGAGCAAACAACACGGATAATGAAAATGGACCTAGGATGTAATTTTCACATGCAACCTTGCTATCAATGATAGATAAAAATAATAGAATATAAAAGTAAACATTTGTAGCAATGAGAGATAAAATTGCACAAATGTGAATAATTCTTCACCAAGTCCAAATGACACCATGGCTGAAAACTGGAAAATGATTAATTGGCCAACCTGGTGCATACAAAACATACGAGGTTACATAGGTTAGCAATTAAGGTGCAAGCTGATGTCTGTCTTAGAATTTTGTAACTATCAAGTGACTTCCTAGGAATTGCATCGATCATCCTAATTCGCTTGACTATCTCTAGTTTCACAGTTTATTTTTCCATGCCCTCTTTTCAATTGCCTCATGCTTATACCAAACATCAAAGCATTAGTGTAATGCCCAGGATGGAGTTATACCTCCTACGTGTTGAGGCACGACTTAAAGGCATAAGTCCATCCTAGAATGATCTCAAGTTTGGTAATCTTTGCACATCTCATGTAAAAGAGGGGATTGTAAACATAAATAGTTGGCTTACACTCGCCACGTCACTCAAATACAATACATGTCTCAAACATCATACATTAAGAACATCACAACCCTCTAAGGGAAAAATCCAAATGTCAAGATACCAAACTTAAATAAATAAACCACAGGTCGGATCGAATCCTAGTAGAAGTCTCCACTACTGATCATCCGGATAACGAACATAGTACCGACTACGCTCCTCGTCGTACTCCCAGTCCAGCTCGGTGCCATCACCTGGATAGCTCACAACTGGACCTGCATCTGGTGTGGTGAAGTAACTGTGATCCACAGAGGACTCAGCAATCCCGTTCCCGGGTAACAAGACTATTTAAGCCTTGGGTGAGGATAAGGCTGAAGAAAAGAATAAGTGTCTGCAGCAGCAACTAGCAACTAGCTTACGTGAGAGAGTGCGAGAAGAGAAAGCCTCGGACGAGAGATGATCACGAAGTGATCCTAGCTACAGCTCAACAAACATAACCCCACCGTGTTCAACTCCAGAATCCCTATTCGGAAATTGACAGTCACGGTACACACGCTGGTAGTGTATTAGAAACATTATGTCAAGTTATCTACAACCGGATATTAACAAGCTCCCATCTGCCACATAACCGCGGGCACGGCTTTCGAAAGTTCATAACCCTGCAGGGGTGTTCCAACTTGACCCATTACAAGCCCACGATCCGCGGAGTCACAACTCCAAGGTGGGAAGACCCGAGTATTCTCGGAATCCCGTGCTCAAGATATACCGAAGTAAGGTAAGGCTAATCCAACAAATCCTCCCGGCGTGCCGACACCCTGATAGTAGCCGCGCGTATCTCGTCTCAGGCCACGACCGGATGAGGCGTCCTACAGGTGTATGCCAGATACCTCAGGTTGCCCCAAGGCGTCCCCGCAGTCCGCTCGTTTCGGACCAACACTCATGTGGAGCACTGGCCCGGGGTTGTTGATTAAGAAAGAGGGTTAATTACTCCCTATGCAAGTTTAGTTTGTTATTAGGCAAATAGTACCAATGTTGGGACTTGCTGGAAAAGACTTAGCACTTAGCAGTTTATCGAGGGGGTCCCATACACCCCAACCGTGTTAGGAACGCATAATCAAGGAACATAACACCGGTTTATACGGTTCCTAACGGCATGAGTGGAACAAATCACCAAGCAAAAGGCTTAGCCTTCCACCCTTGCCAATATATAGATGATTTCATTTTAAGCATATATATAGTGTGATATAACCCAACAAATCTTCAACATGAAGCAAGCATCTTCGATCTTCACCTGCAACTAACAATGCTATAAGAAGGGCTGAGCGAAGCGTACTTAGCCAAGCAACGGTTTGCATAGGTAGGGTGGTTAAACATGGTGATGGTTACAAGTAGGAGGTTGACAGGAAGAACATGGGCATCGAGGCAAAACTATAGAGCGGAACTACTAGCAATAGGCAAAGATAGTAATGTTATCGGGGTTCGGTCATCTTGCCTGAAGAGTAGTCGTTCAGATCGTAAGAAGGGTCCTCGTGCTCAACCTCGTTGGTAACCTCGTGCTCGTACTCGTACTCGGTCTCAGCTTCCGGCTCTAAACAATACAATCACACCAGGCACGAATCAACAAGATGCAATGCGCACACCAAAATGATGGATGCATGCTGGATGCACTAAGGATGCACACGGAGCACGGAAAAATAGCACTCAAGCAAAACACCTCAAAACATGATAACAATAAGAGATTATGAATCTACACGGAAAATCAATCAAGTTTCATATAAGACTCGCTGAAATCGGAGCTACGGGCTAAAAGTTATGCCCGAAACAAGAAATGAGCGAAAGCTGAAAATTACAGCAACATAGCAACTTCGGAGCACAAAATAATTAAGCTACAGCACTCAAACATCATAGCAAAGGACATAAACATAAACTAGACATATCCTACAGCAAATAAGTCCAAAGGTGCACCCCCAAAGGAGCCACGGATCAATAGCAATAAGCTTGGACATATTGAACTTGAAAATAAAATTCTGACAGCAGAATTTTATTGAAACATTGGAGCAAACGATAAACATGCTACAGCCACTTAAATAAGCATGTGAGAACATGAATGAAAAGCCAACAATATCTACTACAAGGAACAATCAAGATCCACCCCAAAACTATCATGGTTTGTCCTAGAGCAGCAAGCAAACATGGCATCGGAACGTTACAGATTTCAGACTTAGTGAAAATCCACTAAGTCTTAAAACAGCAGTTTCAACATGGCATCTAAAAGAGCAAGTTTAAGTCACCTCGAAACTAAACATGGCAAGTGGTAAGCACCACATCAAAGTACACATGATGGTGATTCCGAAACACACAAGCATGCTTCATGGAGATAAACACAACGATAGCAACGAGCTCAACAAGATGGCATTTCATAACAAGTGAAACAACATCACAGCCACATGGCACTTTGCAACGATGATAAAAATGGCAAGAATAAATCTATCATGCAACCTAACACATACAACATGTAGAGCATGGCAAGACAAACAGGTGGACATGTCATTTGCATCATTCGGACAAACGAGCTAAAAGATATCACATAGCAAAGATGGCATAAAAACATCACATAGCAGCAGTTTTATCACGATGCACTATTGCAACAGAAAAATAAGCATCTAGATGACTTCTATCATGCATGGCACACAGGAATGAAATGTAGTACAAGTCTCCACGAACGTCTGGACACCTCATTTGCGCAAAACGGTGCATCACACTAGAAGTTATTAGCATTCTAATATTGCATCAGACAACACAAAACAAAACTGGTACTTAGAGGAAAAGAGGGGGGGTTCAACCTCAGATTTGGGAAAAAAAACACGGTCAATGGGCTGGATCCGCTCGGCCCGGTGAGGAAGCAGAAGACGGGCCGCGGATCTGGGCGCCTCGGCCCAGGCGGAGTGGCGGCGGAGCGGTCCGCGCGGTCAGCCGGAGCAGAGGAGCGGCCTTCGGGCCCAGGGGGGACGGCGCTGTAGGTGGGCTCGGGCAGGCGGCCCAGTTCGCGGAGTGGCGAGGCCTGCCTGGAGGGGCGAGGAAGCACAGTCGGGATGGGCCGGGGCGGTGAGGTGGCGGCGGCCCGCGGTGGGAGGCCGGGCGCCTGGCGGACGGGCGATGCGGCTGGGCCCCGGCTCGACGGCCCAGGCCATCTCGGGGCCGGAGGGAGCGGAGGGAGGCCGGCTCGAAGCGGTGGGGAGACGGGCCGCGGGCCCGCTGGAGGCGGCGATGTGGTCCACGGCGCGGGAGAACCCGGCGGACCTGGCCAGCGGAGGTGCACCTGGGCCGCGCCTAGCTGGCGGGGGCTGGCGACCTCAGCGAGCGGGAGGCTGGGGCAATCTGGCGAGCGCTCGGGCCTGACGAGCGGAGGGAGCCTGGGATCGGCGTTGACCCTGGCGATGCCCCGATCCAACGAAGGAAGCGGCTACTTCGAGCCAGATCGGCTGCGGGATTTGAGGAGGAGATCTCCAAGTGGCTATTTGGAACTGGTTTAGCACGAAATTTGAGGAGAGGAGGGGCTAGAGGTAGGTGGAGGGAGTGGAGAAGAAACTAGGGATGCCAAAATAGACTAGGGGGTCTATTATATAGCAGATTTTTAGGGTTAGGGGGGATTTAGGTGTGTTAGGAGCCCTCCGATCGCGATCCGACGGATCCGATCGCGGGGGGAGTTAGGATGGGCCTAGAAGAGGGTAGTGGGCTGCTGTAGGGGTGTTTCTGGGCCACAAGTGGAGGCACTTTGGACCCACACGAATAACTGTTGGGATAGCAAACGGAGTCCAAACGCGACGAGATTTGAGAGGCGGGTTGCACACAACAAAACAACAACACACACAACAACCTCGCGGCACACCGGTAACGTTACACGCCCAAACACCAAAGTAGGCCTACGGGACATCACGGACACGTGAGGGAGCTCCGGAACGCGAAACGGACAACGGGAAGGAACGCGTGGAACCGGATGCAACCGACAACACAAATGCAATGCGATGCACATGTCTACATGATATGAATGAATGCCACACACTCACACAACAAAACGACGAAAACCCGAAAGACAAAGAACCCGGAATGGAAATAGATGAAGCCGGGGATATACTATATACCCAAAAGGGAAAGTATTACATCTGGGGCATTACAATTCTCCTCTACTACAAAAAGATCTCGTCCCGAGATCTAGGACTGGAAAAAGGAAGGGTACTCGGAACGAAGATGATCTTCTCATTCCCAGGTAGCTTCTCGGTCGCTGTGATGTGACCACTTGACTTTCAAGAATTTGATGGACTTGTTGCGGGTCTTGCGTTCGGTTTCTTCGAGAATAGCAACTGGATGCTCTCGGTAGGACAGGTCTTGTTGAAGATCAATCTCTTCAAACGGAATCATGCGCTCAGGTGCCTTGAAGCATTTGCGAAGTTGAGACACATGGAACACATCATGAACATTGGCGAAGTTGGGAGGGAGCTCAAGTTGATAGGCTAGGTCGCCTCTTTTGCCAAGAATCTTGAAAGGCCCGACGTATCTAGGAGCAAGCTTTCCTTTGATACCGAATCTTTGGGTGCCTTTCATCGGAGACACACGGAGATAGACATGATCATCAATGTTGAATGCCAAATCACGATGTTTGCCGTCATAGTAGCACTTCTGACGCGACTGAGTGGCCTTGAGATTCTCACGTATGACTTTGCACATTTCTTCGGCTTCTGAGATCAAGTCATTGCCAAGAAGTTGACGTTCGCCTGTTTCAGACCAGTTGAGAGGGGTACGGCACTTTCTGCCATAGAGGATTTCAAACGGAGCTTTGCCTGCACTTGCTTGAAAGCTGTTGTTGTAAGAGAACTCGGCAAATGAAAGGCAGTCTTCCCATCTCATGCCAAAAGATATGACACAGGCTCTGAGCATATCTTCTAGAATCCGATTCACTCGCTCGACTTGACCACTGGTCTGAGGGTGAAAAGCAGTGCTGAACCTGATCTTAGTGCCCATGGCGGACTGAAAGGAGTCCCAGAACCTTGAAGTGAACAAACTTCCACGGTCTGAGGAAATAACTTGAGGAATGCCATGTAAGGACACAATTTTGGAAGTATACAACTCTGCCAATTGAGCTGCATTGATGGATTCTTTGACTGGAAGGAAGTGAGCGACTTTGGTAAGCTTGTCAATCACCACGAAGATAGAATCATTTCCTCGCTTGGATTTAGGAAAACCCGTGACGAAGTCCATTTCAATGTGGTCGAACTTCTACTCGGGAATAGGAAGAGGTTGGAGAAGACCGGCTGGACGTTGATGTTCTGCTTTCACTCTTCTGCAAACATCACATTCATTCACGAATTGGGCAATCTCCCTTTTCATGCGTGTCCACCAGTAAGACTGCTTGAGATCTTGGTACATCTTGGAACTGCCAGGATGAATGGAAAGGAGAGAATCATGTGCTTCTACCATTATGAGCTTCCTGAGATCACCTTTGGGAACAACGAGTCTGGCCTCGAAGAACAAGGTATCTCTCTCATCAACACGGAAGCACTTGTATTTCGGAATGCCCTTAGCAATAGCATGTTTCACCTTCTTCACCATGGTATCACTGAGTTGGGCCTCACGGACCTGATCTTCCAAGGTAGGAGCAATTTGAAGATTTGCAAGAAAACCCTGCGGAACAACTTGGAGGTTGAGCTTCCTGAATGCTTCACAAAGCTCAGGCTGGTACGGCTTGATAAGAAGGCTGTTGCAATATGCCTTTCTGCTCAAAGCATCTGCAATCACATTCGCCTTGCCAGGAGTGTATTCAATGCTGGGATTATACTCTTGGATCATTTCAACCCAACGAGTCTGGCGGAGGTTCAGATGCGGCTGTGTGAAGATGTACTTCAAGCTCTTGTGATCAGTGAAGATGTCGACCTTTCTGCCCAACAACAGATGTCTCCACGTAATCAAAGCATGTACCACAGCTGCTAGCTCGAGATCATGTGTGGGATAGTTCTTCTCACTTGGCTTCAGCTGACGAGAAGTGTATGCCACAATTCTCTTGTCTTGCATAAGCACACCACCAAGACCTTGAAGAGAAGCATCACAGAATACTTCATAGGGCTTGGATTCATCTGGAGGAGTCAGAACTGGAGCAGAGACGAGCTTTTCTTTGAGATTTTTGAATGCCACTTCACACTCTGGAGGCCAAAAGTATTTGACATTCTTCTGAAGCAAGTTGGAAAGAGGCTTGGCAATCTTGGAGAAGTTCTCAACGAACCTTCTGCAATAGCTGGCAAGACCCAGAAAACTGCGGAGTTGCTTGACGTTCTGAGGAGCTTCCCAGTTGACAATTGCTTCAACTTTCTCGGGATTTACCGCAATGCCGTCAGCTGAGATGATATGGCCCAGGTACAAAACCTTATCGAGCCAAAATTCGCACTTGGAGAACTTGGCATAGAACTTATGCTCTCGGAGTCGATCAAGAACCAGACGTAAGTGCTTTTCGTGATCTTCTTCATTCTTGGAAAACACCAGAATATCATCCAGATACACAAGCACAAACTCGCCAGTATAGGGGTTGAAGATGTAATGCATCATCCTCGAAAAGGTAGGAGGAGCATTGGCGAGACCAAAAGACATGATGGTATACTCGTATGAACCGTAGCTCGTTCTGAAGGCCGTCTTGGGAATGTCTTCCTCGCGAATGCGAATTTGATGATAGCCCATTCGAAGGTCGAGCTTAGAGAACACTTTAGCTCCTTTGAGCTGCTCGAAGAGTTCGTTGATGTTGGGGAGCGGATACTTGTTCTTTATTGTATTCTTATTCAATGGCCGGTAATCAACGCAGAGACGCTCCGTGCCATCTTTCTTCTTGACAAACAAGACACCACAGCCCCAAGGAGACGTACTAGGCCTGATGAGACCCATACTCTCCTGTTTATCAAGCTGCTTCTTCAATTCCTTCAATTCATCCGGAGAGAGCTTGTACGGACGCCGGCATGCTGGCTCAGTACCCGGCTCGAGTTCAATAACGAATTCCACCTGGCGGTGTGGAGGCATGCCTGGAAGTTCTTCAGGAAAGACGTCTTGATATTCGTTCACCACCGGAATTTGAGATATGGCATTAATTTCGCCCTTATCATTGAGAGAGAAAAGTCTGATAGTGTTATCCCTGGAGGCGAAGATAATCACATCTTCATCAGGATGAGTCATCTTGACTTCCTTCTGTGCACAATCAATGTGAGCATCATGCTGAGAAAGCCAATCCATTCCGAGGATGAGGTCAATGTCGGAATTGCCAAGAACCACCGGAGAAGCCAAAAATCGATAATCACCCATGCGAATAAAAACATCCGGAGCATATAATCTAGAAGTCATGCATCTGCCCGGAGAAATCACTTGCAACTCCTTTGGCAAGGCCATGGTGCCCACATTATACTTGGATGCAAATGGGAATGACGTGAAGGAATGTGAAGCACCCGAATCAAATAACACTTTAGCTGGAAAAGAGTTAACTGGAAGGTTACCCAAAATGACATCAGAAGAATTCTCCGCTTGTGCTGCATTCATCAGATTGACCCTTGCAGCCTTTGGATCATGCTTGACAATAGCTGAACTCACAGGCGGAGGAGGTGGAAGACGCTTTGGGTTCGGACATCTGTTGGCATAATGACCCTTTTGGCCACACTTGTTGCACACCACTTCAGAGAGAGGACGGAAATGAGAACCACTTGACTTGGAGCCTTGAGACTGAAACTGATTCTTCGACTTGTAGCTCGTGTTGGGTGGGTGGGAGAAACCACGTCCACCAGAGTTCTTGTTGCTGTTGGAGTTGTTGGAGTTGTTGTAAGGAGCTCGAATCACTGGAGGAGGAGGAAGCCAGAATTTCTGATGCTTCGAGACCATCTGAGACGATGAGGAAGAGTGAACGGCATCTCGAATTCTCTTTTTAGAAGCCTCCATCTTGAGCTGAGCTGCCTCTTGTTTCAAAGCCATGTTATAGAATTTGTCGAATTCATCGGGCTCGAACAGAGTGAGAGCAAGTTGAAGTTCATCTTTGAGACCTCCACGGAACTGGTAGATTTTGCTCTTAGCATCAGGAATGTCTTGCTTAGCATAGCGGGCGAGGTTTTGGAACTTGACATTATACTGATAGACTGTCATAGAGCCCTGCTTCAGGTTGCGGAATTGCTCACGCATACCCTCGGTGACACTAGTAGGAATGTGGTGCGAGCGAAAGTCCTTGCAGAAATTCTCCCAAGAGATCACTTGACCTGGCCTGGAGTCTTAGTACTGCTGCCACCAGTCAGCTGCTTGGTCTTTGAGTTGGAAGGCTGCAAACTTCACATAATCATCTTCCTTCATGTTACTGCACTCAAAATGCTTCTTTATGTCGGTTAACCAATCTTCAGCATCAAGAGGGTCGACACAGTAACTGAAAGCTTTTGGATTATTGGCCAAGAACTGGTTGAGAGTAGCATGGTGCTGCTGGTTGAAGAAGTTGCCTTGATTCCCTGGAACACCCTGATTAGCTTGATTAGCTTGCATCTATTGCATCATCTGCATCAACAACTGGGTGTTCTGAGCTGTAGTCTGCATAATCGCTCTCCAAGCCTCAGACGGAGGAGGAGGGGAAGGAGGACGTTCTGGGACCTCTTCACCCTCTGGGTTAGCGTTGGGAACCCTTTTCGGAGCCATCCTGAAATAGATGACCACGAATCAGCAATTGATTGACAGAAGGTATAAGCTGAATCAATGGAATGAATTGCAACAAGTCTTCACAATAATCATTCGAACAATAGTAACGAATGAAATCATTCGAACAAGAGGAACGAATGAAATTCTCAGTTAAATGATAACATCAGTTTTCACGAGAAGCCACATAGGGGACAAAAGGTAAAATAAGAAAAACAACAAGGTACAGACGGGAACAAACACAAGATAGGAGCTTCGTTCTAACATCTTTGTGCTGAAAGCGTATGAACGCGTTACGAAAAGGTTTTGCAATCCACGGATCAGCATAGCCAAGGACCCTTTAAGATGCAACTCCTGATAGTAACATCGGTCATAAACCACTTCACTCAATGTAGAACCCCGAACTCGCTAACCTGCATTCGTTGGAAGAATGCCTACGATCTACTGGATAAAACCCACCTATTAATTTCCGAAAGATTCCAGTTATGCAATCAGGTGTTGGGGATACACGGGAAGCACCGCGCAATCAACTCTAAACCTACATCCAGGTGTATCCATCCTTCAACACATAACCAGTCTTTCTCGGAAACTGTGTACCTCGGACCTTCGAAAAGCATCCACTATAACAAGCTATGGCAATACTCCCGAACTACCTCCCCAGTACTGGGTGATGTCGGGGTTATCTTGCCACTGGCCGTATAGGAGAGATTTTCGATGTCGGCCGTCTTAAGTATTTAGTACTGCCGTGATATGCTTGTGACGACAATACCCCGAAGCTCAACTCCCCGGGACACTGCCACAACCCCTAATGTCAGGAGGCATCGAGAACAATATCCTCGTCACAAGAACATCGAAACAATCCCAGAATACTCGCGAGATTCCTAAAAAAAAATTGGTGCAATTTTTGAAGATAGAAGAGACAAGAGTAGACGTCAGGAGTCCTCACCAGAGAGAAAAGGAGATGAGAAGCAAAGAAATCCTACTCTCCGATATAATATAGGACTCAAAAATATTTTCAGTGTGTGCCTAGACTCGACCGTCAACGATTCGATCAAATAGTGGGCGCTCCTAGGTCGGAGAAGGCTCTGAATACCAACTTGTAATGCCCAGGATGGAGTTATACCTCCTACGTGTCGAGGCACGACTTAAAGGCATAAGTCCATCCTAGAATGATCTCAAGTTTGGTAATCTTTGCACATCTCATGTAAAAGAGGGGATTGTAAACATAAATAGTTGGCTTACACTCGCCACGTCACACAAATACAATACATGTCTCAAACATCATACATTAAGAACATCACAACCCTCTAAGGGCAAAATCCAAATGTCTAGATACCAAACTTAAATAAATAAACCACAGGTCGGATCGAATCGTAGTAGAAGTCTCCACTACTGATCATCCGGATAACGAACATAGTACCGACTACGCTCCTCGTCGTACTCCCAGTCCAGCTCGGTGCCATCACCTGGATAGCTCACAACTGGACCTGCATCTGGTGTGGTGAAGTAACTGTGAGCCACAGAGGACTCAGTAATCCCGTTCCCGGGTAACAAGACTATTTAAGCCTTGGGTGAGGATAAGGCTGAAGAAAAGAATAAGTGTCTGCAGCAGCAACTAGCAACTAGCTTACGTGAGAGAGTGCGAGAAGAGAAAGCCTCGGACGAGAGATGATCACGAAGTGATCCTAGCTACAGCTCAACAAACATAACCCCACCGTGTTCAACTCCAGAATCCCTATTCGGAAATTGACAGTCACGGTACACACGCTGGTAGTGTATTAGAAACATTGTGTCAAGTTATCTACAACCGGATATTAACAAGCTCCCATCTGCCACATAACCGCGGGCACGGCTTTCGAAAGTTCATAACCCTGCAGGGGTGTTCCAACTTGACCCATTACAAGCCCACGATCTGCGGAGTCGCAACTCCAAGGTGGGAAGACCCGAGTATTCTCGGAATCCCGTGCTCAAGATATACCGAACTAAGGTAAGGCTAATCCAGCAAATCCTCCCGGCGTGCCGACACCCTGATAGTAGCCGCGCGTATCTCGTCTCAGGCCACGACCGGATGAGACGTCCTACAGGTGTATGCCAGATACCTCAGGTTGCCCCAAGGCGGCCCCGCAGTCCGCTCGTTTCGGACCAACACTCATGTGGAGCACTGGCCCGTGGTTGTTGATTAAGAAAGAGGGTTAATTACTCCCTATGCAAGTTTAGTTTGTTATTAGGCAAATAGTACCAATGTTGGGACTTGCTGGAAAAGACTTAGCACTTAGCGGTTTATCGAGGGGGTCCCATACACCCCAACCGTGTTAGGAACGCATAATCAAGGAACATAACACCGGTTTATACGGTTCCTAACGGCATGAGTGGAACAAATCACCAAGCAAAAGGCTTAGCCTTCCACCCTTTCCAATATATAGATGATTTCATTTTAAGCATATATATAGTGTGATATAACCCAACAAATCTTCAACATGAAGCAAGCATCTTCGATCTTCACCTGCAACTAGCAATGTTATAAGAAGGGCTGAGCGAAGCGTACTTAGCCAAGCAACGGTTTGCATAGGTAGGGTGGTTAAACATGGTGATGGTTACAAGTAGGAGGCTGACAGGAAGAACATGGGCATCGAGGCAAAACTATAGAGCGGAACTACTAGCAATAGGCAAAGATAGTAATGTTATCGGGGTTCGGTCATCTTGCCTGAAGAGTAGTCGTTCAGATCGTAAGAAGGGTCCTCGTGCTCAACCTCGTTGGTAACCTCGTGCTCGTACTCGTACTCGGTCTCAGCTTCCGGCTCTAAACAATACAATCACACCAGGCACGAATCAACAAGATGCAATGCGCACACCAAAATGATGGATGCATGCTGGATGCACTAAGGATGCACACGGAGCACGGAAAAATAGCACTCAAGTAAAACAACTCAAAACATGATAACAATAAGAGATTATGAATCTACACGGAAAATCAATCAAGTTTCATATAAGACTCGCTGAAATCGGAGCTACGGGCTAAAAGTTATGCCCGAAACAAGAAATGAGCGAAAGCTGAAAATTACAGCAACATAGGAACTTCGGAGCACAAAATAATTAAGCTACAGCACTCAAACATCATGGCAAAGGACATAAACATAAACTAGACATATCCTACAGCAAATAAATCCAAAGGTGCACCCCCAAAGGAGCCACGGATCAATAGCAATAAGCTTGGACATATTGAACTTGATAATAAAATTCTGACAATAGAATTTTATTGAAACTTTGGAGCAAAAGATAAACATGCTACAGCCACTTAAATAAGCATGTGAGAACATGAATGAAAAGCCAACAATATCTACTATAAGGAACAATCAAGATCCACCCCAAAACTATCATGGTTTGTCCTAGAGCAGCAAGCAAACATGGCATCGGAACGTTACAGATTTCAGACTTAGTGAAAATCCACTAAGTCTTAAAACAACAGTTTCAACATGGCATCTAAAAGAGCAAGTTTAAGTCACCTCGAAACTAAACATGGCAAGTGGTAAGAACCACATCAAAGTACACATGATGGTGATTCCGAAACACACAAGCATGCTTCATGGAGATAAACACAACGATAGCAACGAGCTCAACAAGATGGCATTTCATAACAAGTGAAACAACATCACAGCCACATGGCACTTTGCAACGATGATAAACATGGCAAGAATAAATCTATCATGCAACCTAACACATACAACATGTAGAGCATGGCAAGACGAACACGTGGACATGTCATTTGCATCATTCGGACAAACGAGCTAAAAGATATCACATAGCAAAGATGGCATAAAAACATCACATAGCAGCAGTTTTATCACGATGCACTATTGCAACAGAAAAATAAGCATCTAGATGACTTCTATCATGCATGGCACAAAGGAATGAAATGTAGTACAAGTCTCCACGAACGTCTGGACACCTCATTTGCGCAAAACGGAGCATCACACTAGAAGTTATCAGCATTCTAATATTGCATCAGACAACACAAAACAAAACTGGTACTTAGAGGAAAAGAGGGGGGGTTCAACCTCAGATCTGGGAAAAAAACACGGTCAACGGGCTGGATCCGCTCGGCCCGGTGAGGAAGCAGAAGACGGGCCACGGATCTGGGTGCCTCGGCCCAGGCGGAGTGGCGGCGGAGCGGCCCGCGCGGTCAGCCGGAGCGGAGGAGCGGCCTTCGGGCCCAGGGGGGACGGCGCTGGAGGTGGGCTCGGGCAGGCGGCCCAGTTCGCGGAGTGGTGAGGCCGGCCTGGAGGGGCGAGGAAGCACAGGCGGGATGGGCCGGGGCGGTGAGGTGGCGGCGGCCCGCGGTGGGAGGCCGGGCGCCTGGCGGACGGGCGATGCGGCTGGGCCCCGGCTCGACGGCCCAGGCCAGCTCGGGGCCGGAGGGAGCGGAGGGAGGCCGGCTCGAAGCGGTGGGGAGACGGGCCGCGGGCCCGCTGGAGGCGGCGATGTGGTCCACGGCGCGGGAGAACCCGGCGGACCTGGCCAGCGGAGGTGCACCTGGGCCGTGCCTAGTTGGCGGGGGCTGGCGACCTCAGCGAGCGGGAGGCTGGGGCGATCTGGCGAGCGCTCAGGCCTGACGAGCGGAGGGAGCCTGGGATCGGCGTTGACCCTGGCGATGCCCCGATCCAGCGAAGGAAGCGGCTACTTCGAGCCAGACCGGCTGCGGGATTTGAGGAGGAGATCTCCAAGTTGCTATTTGGAACTGGTTTAGCACGAAATTTGAGGAGAGGAGGGGCTAGAGGTAGGTGGAGGGAGTGGAGAAGAAACTAGGGATGCCAAAATAGACTAGGGGGTCTATTATATAGCAGATTTTTAGGGTTAGGGGGGATTTAGGTGTGTTAGGAGCCCTCCGATCGCGATCCGACGTATCCGATCGCGGTGGGAGTTAGGATGGGCCTAGAAGAGGGTAGTGGGCTGCTGTAGGGGTGTTTCTGGGCCACAAGTGGAGGCACTTTGGACCCACACGAATAACTGTTGGGATAGCAAACGGAGTCCAAACGCGACGAGATTTGAGAGGCGGGTTGCACACAACAAAACAACAACACACGCAACAACCTCGCGGCACACCGGTAACGTTACACGCCCAAACACCAAAGTAGGCCTACGGGACGTCACGGACACGTGAGGGAGCTCCGGAACGCGAAACGGACAACGGGAAGGAACGCGTGGAACCGGATGCAACCGACAACACAAATGCAATGCGATGCACATGTCTACATGATATGAATGAATGCCACACACTCACACAACAAAACGACGAAAACCCGAAAGACAAAGAACCCGGAATGGAAATAGATGAAGCCGGAGATATAGTATATACCCAAAAGGGAAAGTATTACATCCGGGGCATTACAATTAGGTACAACCTAATCCTATGTAGAGGCGTTGCAAAAAAACAAAATAGATAATATTAATCATTCATACCATAGATCCCTTCTTTGAGGTTTACATGAATTGTGAAGCTATGACCCGCCTTTAGCCCATGGAAACTACTTGTGTATCATCGCAATCACCATAAACCCAACATACATTGTGAAATAATATTTAAAATGAACTATTGAACATGACCATAGAGTCTACAACAATCACATTTGTAGAGTATAAGGACTTGATCTAATGGAATTATGTTTATGGTGGTGAAAACGCTGGGAGCAATCGCATAGGTACTCAAGACAGTACGACATGGAAACTCCTATGCGGGTGGTGGTTGAGGAATCACGAACTCCTTCACATTTATGGTTACGTGTAGCTAGCTTTTCTCCTGGCCTCTTCACAAAAAAATATTTTTGAAATAAGGAACCTGAATACGCGTGGAACAACCTAGAACAGCACTAGAGATTGGCTTGAACTCTAGATTGGCCCCTGATGACATGCCAAATATGAAAAATGCTTTGTTTCACAAGTGGATTAATGAAGCATTTTCCTCTCTTTGTTAGATGCGCACCAACACCACCAAACCAAGAATTCACACATCCAACAATTAACTAGTCATTAGTGGGCACCTAAAAACATAATATGATATAAATCTCAAGAATATGAAGATTAAACTTATAAAATGATGAGTCCAAAATACACTATTCATTGTAGCGAATTTTTTACCATGGATGGAGCATGGACAAGAATGCAGGGGAGCACAATGACATATATCATGTACTGTGGTCTGCGGTTGAGTTAGTGAGGAGCTGAGGGCATATACCCTGTTAGACCTTGTTGGTTCATAGGATAGGAATATCATTGGAATAGGAAAAGCATAGGAAGTGAGATGATGTGTATCTCAATTCCTATAGTAAAGATATGCCATTTTATGCATAGGATAGGGCCTCCTTTTGTTTGTAGGAATTTTGTAGGTATTCTATAGGACATGATTTTCAAAGCAAAATTTCCTTTGGAACCTTTGGTTTGTAGGAATGATTCCTATTCCTATGTAGGATAGGAACCAATCCTTCACATTTCAAAGGAAAAAACAATAGCCTAGACTTAATGGAAAAATTCCTATCCTATGCATCAAATGACATCTCTTTCCCTATAGAAATTGAGATACATGTCATCTCATTTCCTATGATTTTCCTCTTCCAATGTTATTCCTATCCTATGAACCAAAGGAGGCCTAGGAATTTTTTCATTGAGTCTAAGCTAATATATTTTTCTTTGGAATATGAAGGAATAGCTCCTACCATACATAGGAATAGGAATCCATTCCTACAAACCAAAGGGCTCCAAAGGAATGTTTCCGACAAAATTCCTATACTACAGAATTCCAATGAAATTACTCCAAACCAAATGAGGCCTTATGCCATGCGTATTTGGTTGTCATGGTGTGAGTGTAGGTGTATGTGTGTGCAGTTCATCTTTGTAATCCAAAAGAAAGCAAAAGCATAACATTTTCCACCTTAGAAATTTGTATCACGTCCACCTCTCCCAGAATTAAAAATACAAGAGTAATACACTCAAATTACACTACAATGGGCTACCGAGAATTATTGAGAAATGATGTTAGATACATACTAGGTCCATTTATATAATTTAACATAAGCTACTTGCACGTTGTCTTGATGGGACAAGGAGTGCCGCAATGAAATGAGCATTGGCACCCCTTACCAACACATTTGCCAATGCCGTTGAGCTTCATGTTGCAGTCGTCACGGCACCCATCGTTGTCACATGTGCCAAAGCGAATGATTCGTGAGCATGTTGATGGTGAGTAATCCGTGGTGAAGAGGCCATCCTCCATAGGCACGACCCTAAAGTACAAATCTCTGCAAGACACTGCCACACACAAGAATAAAATTAAATGGCGCCATGATTGTTCATTAGTTCTACCATCCCAAATAAACTACCTGACCAGACAAACTGTTGTTATCATGCTTAGTCTTACCTGATGGTAACATGACAAATACAATGGCGAGTAATAATAGCTTGCTGCTAAGCCTCATGGCTGCTCGAGATGGTGCCTAATCTTCATCCGAGAGCTCATGGGTTTATAAGAATTATATATAGAGAATGAAATTAATACTAATTGTTAATGAAAATTTTAATATATACCTAAGTAATACGTTAATATATGACCAAGTCTGTTCATACATAATATTAGTACCTTCTAACTGATAGGGTGCCAATTATTGCATAGACTTAATATAAACTTTGCACTTTGTACAAATGTAGAAGTAAATAATATAGCAATTAAATCACACATAAATATGGGAATGGTATCACGGATATTGTCTTTGGAGGTCGAGCTCCATGGAGCTCGGTTTTGAAAATTTTGAGTTTTGTCGAATTTCATATTTTCTACATTTCAAAAAATTCTGAAAAAACACACATATACATGAAGGCGTAACACACATGTGTGTAAATTTTCAGGGCAAAATAAGTTGAAATGAGGGTTGTGCAAAAAAAGGCAAATCTGGGGCTTTTTAACACATGATACTATTCATCCTTCCAGGCCATGAATTTATCTTTTTTGTACAAGTCACATTTCAACGTTTTTCATTTTGAAATTTTACACACATGGACATAACATACTTGTTTACTTGCATAAATTTTTTCAGATTTTTTTGAAAATGAAAAGCTTGAATTTTGATTTGTTTTTTAAAAATGCCTCCATGGCTCCCGGGAGCCAAACGTCTGCTCTCAATGGTATCAATAGTAATTAATTCCATAGTGTACATAATATGGTTGGTGTCAATGATTTTTATCGTGACTTTGAATCTTCATAGTTTATACATCAATATTGAATAATAGCATAATTTATTTTCATAATCATTCTTTTTGTTTGACGTCAGAAATGAGGGGTGAGGAGCTCCCCCATGAATACTAATATCATTTCAGAGGAAAAAAAATTAATCCATTTTGTAAGGGAATTCATATCAAAAATAAAATAGAGCAGTCCACTTTGTAAGGAAATCGGGACGAAAAGCACACAAGCAGCTTAGCCTCGTCAACCACATGATACTAGGTTTCAAGGTACTTTTATTCCATCAAAAAAATTGTTAATATTTTTATTTAATAAATATTAAAATTTATCCCATGGTAATATTTTGGCGTGCCGAAGTATGCTTTATGAAGTAATTTAACACATGTTTGATTACCTGCATTGTTTTAGGGGTATTTGCATCTATGACTCGGCTCAACGAGGCCTAGTATTTACAGGATATACACCATGTTTGGCATATGGTTTGGTTGATTGCATTGCAACACGAGGCTGTTTTATGCATGGTGTTTGGTTGCTCTGGTCAAATGTTGTGCTCACCCCTTCTCACTCGTGATGATCATACCACACAGTTCACATAGGCAATACAAATTAACATTGTTTTAGTCCTAGCTACTAATCAAATGGTAGTTTGTCCTAGCTAGTAGAAAATAGCATTATAAATTAACAGTCATATGGCTCAATGGGGGAAAGTTCATCTATACCGAAAAAGGGGGAAGTTGATGCCTTGTTTTCATGAAGGGTGGAAGAACACCATGTCGACATGCATATCCATCATCTCCTAGGTAGAACTTACCATCGGGGATATTGATCCAATCGGTCGAGCCATCTTTTCAACAAGAATGTTGGCACATTGGCTTGATCCTTCCCAGCCAGCTGACACATATGTGAGCTTTAGATTGAAATCGACAACAACAAGTGCAATCTAGCTTGTGTAGTGCTTTCTACCCCTGTATACTGCGACATGTGACCTTGGCACTCTAGCAGTTGCATGATTAGCATTTATTGCGCCAATACAATCCTGTCATGGCTTAAAAAATTGTTATGGCTCACTCACAACAATACAATCATGTAGTGACATGAAGTCTGCTCTCGTGCTAATCTTGGGTGGAGTTTGCTTAGCTGTTGTTTTGATCATCTCTCCTCTGAGCTCCCTAATCGCATACAAGACTTGCTTGAAATACTTGGAAATTGTCTCACTAGACTCCTAAACGTGTTGTTAATCACTCTAAACCTCTGGTTATAACCCACTACGTGAAGGAACATTACTACTTTCTCTTCCACATTGGTTTGGATAATATTTTGTAGCAACCCGACCTCTTTCCCTAAATGTGTCAACAAGCTCGACAAAATGTGATCTTCACATTTGAAGCATGTTCACGACCTCTACGTCGTAGCCCATATAGATGTAGTTTAGATTAAACATCCTCTCCTTGTCTCAGGCTAACAATAGATGATACAAGTCACAATCTTTTCAATGCGATGAATTGCTATCTTGTGGATCAAAATGACTCATGCCTGAATCACATCTATGAGTGTCGATGCCTGAACTACCAGCTTCATCTATCCGCCCTAGTGAAATCATTGTTGTAGTAAGTACTGGCGAAACCAGTCCTAGAACCTGCCTAACGGTGGAGGGTGGTGGTATGCTACTTACCTCCATTGCAACCGATAACTCGCCCAGTCAGCGATGAGGTAAACAAGACAGAGACGAAGGGGACAAGCATGTCCTTGTACCAGAGATTTAACTCCCTGCCTTCGCTGCACCCATAGATCTGAATCGCTAATGTCACCGGTTGGAAGAACTAAGGTTTGATTTGTTCTACCGCTAGAGGTGAGCGAGGAATAGGGGGGGTGGGTTGGTCTCCTGCCATCTCCATGCCGATTTCTCCTGCGTCATCATGCACGTCACAGATTCAGCCTGGCTCGCTGCAAACGGTCGATTCGAGGGTTCATAGCGAGTCGGCCTATGGGATACTTTAAGCTTCATGCACGTGCTGGCCAGGCTCTCCTATACGCAACCAAATAGTTTTTTCTTGCATCCAGTTGGCCTGTTTGGGAGAGCCGAAGGCAACTAAACATGCCCTTATTAATGTTTTGCTACAACAATGAGTACATCTATAAATACATTGTGCTCCCCATTTTGGAGCTCTATCATTCAATTGAGGTGTTCTATTTTGGATTAGACTCACGATTTTGACTGGTTCAATGATTTTGATTGAGGTTATTTTGGGTTTGGGTCGTAGTTTTTATTCCATTTAGGCCTCCTTTGGTTCACAGGATAGGAATGTTATAGGAATAGGAAAATCATAGGAAGTGAGATGACATGCATCTCAATTCCTATAGAGAAAGAGATGTCATTTGATGCATAGGATAGGAATTTTTCCATTGAGTCTTAGCTAATGTTTTTTTCCCTCCAAAATGTGAAGGATTGATTCCTATCCTACATAGGAATAGGAATCCATTCCTACAAACCAAAGGGCTTGAAAGGAAATTTTCCTTTGCAAATCCTATCCTATAGAAATCCTATGAAATTCCTACAAACCAAAGGAGGCCTTAGATGTTCAATTTCATGTCTCGATTCATAATTTTGACTGGGTCAACAATTTTGATTGACATGTCCAATTTCGAATTTGGTTCATGATTTTGCCGAGTCAGTGATTTCTCAAATCAATCAGCAACAACCAGCCTATAAAAGCACACGAGGCTCGTGCAACCTCTCATTGTCTGGCAAAAAATAATCATCAACATGCGACACTGTAGTACCAATATTGTACATGTGATCGCCAACGTAATAAACTTTCCCACGTATATGTGGGTTGATTGGCAGATAGCACAAACTCACACCTCTAGAAAAGGCCCACCAAAACAGTGCATTAAAAAAAGTACAACATCATCTTCCTCACGCACCAGAACAAATAAAAAGATTATGAAATCCCGACAAAGGAAACAACACAACAAAGCACGCAAAACCCTTCTATTATAACTTACTAAACTACAAACTAGAACTAGTTAGTGTACCCATCATGGCATGCAGCTTGCCGCAATTTTACTCATCAGTACGTACATTTAACATATTTATATTTTTTCAACAAAACTCTCAATCATTCATCTTCAATCATGGCAGTACAACGAACATCATAAATAATAAAATGCACATCCAGATTCGTAGACCACCCAGCGACGACTACAAGCACTGAAGTGAGCTAAAGGCGCGTCGTCATCATTGCTGCTCCTCGCTGGAACCGGACAAAAATTGTTGTAGTACACAGCCGGAAAGACGTTGTATTAAGGCCCCATAGAACCAGCGTATCAGAACAACAATCTCCACGACGAAGAGTAGCATAGATCGAAAGGATCCAAACCGAAAACACATAAACGTAGATGATCAACGACCAAATCCGAGCAAATCCACTAAAGACATGTCCGCCAGTGACAACCTCCACAGGTTCACTTATGATGCTAAATCCAACATCAGGACGGGGGCTAGGCGGGGATAATTTTATTCCATTTTCAGGGAGCCGTCGTCGTCTAGCTTTCCTATGCAGGATACAAATCCAAACACATCTGAAACATCTAAAATAGAGCACTCCCGCCAGCAAGTGCCGGGATCCACTGTGCCCCATTGAAAGTGCAATCTTGCCGTTAATTATATTTTGATAAATGATGACAACATGCATATATGGGACTAATCATGTTTATCAAGTATATCTCAGGATTATGTCTCAATGTGTGCGTGGATCATGAATACAGACAAATCTACATTGCTCAAGAACGGACATAAAAGACGATAGTTTCTAGCTTGATTTTCAGGTTGATTCTGAGTATAGGGATCCCGCACTATTAAGAGGGGATCAATGGATATTGTGAAAGACTTGCTCAAAACATACAAAGTATCCTACCACACTGTCTCTACTCTATCCATATCAAGTATGATATTCTGTGCACCTAGAAGTATTGTAACTAAACCTATGTGTCCAGTTTCCTCCGGACGTCCGGCACTCTCCGGACGTCCGGACCTTCACAGCCTACCGGACGACCGGTACTTTCCGGACGTCCGGTCACTCAGCGCCTAACGGACGACCGGCCTCCTCCGGACGTCCGGTATTCCTCAACAGAAGCTTTACAGCGGTTTTCCGGTCTCCTCCGGACGACCGGTCCTTCAGCACCTAACGGACGTCCGGCACACTCCGGACGTCCGGCACCTTGTCACAGAAAGAATTAGCGGACGTCCGGCACACTCCGGACGTCCGGCACTTCTTTACAGAAAGAATTAGCGGATGTCCGGAATCTTCCGGACGTCCGGTCACCTGTACACACAGCAGTCTACGTGGCCCGGTCTGGTAAACTGTCAGGCTCCGGACGTCCGGCCTCCGTCGGACGTCCGGTACTAACTATGCCACCGGACGTCCGGTAATGACCGGATGTCCAACATATGCTGTACACTTTTCTGTACAACGGTCACCTCTCTCCTCTATGACTATATATAGCCCCTTCTTCCACAAGAGAGGTTGACCATTCACTTTGAGCTTACTCAAGAACACCTTCGCACTCTCTCTCACCTTGATACACCAAATCTTAGATCCCAAAAGGATTTGAAGACACTTGTGAGAAGTTGTCCAATCAAGTGATAGATCCACTCCCTCCTCTTCTTTGCACCAAAGGAATTTGTGATTTGAGCAAGTCTTGAGCTTTACTTCATTGTTCTTGTTACTCTTGGAGGTTGGAGACTCCTAGGCGGTAGGAGTCTTTCGTGAGGAATCAAACTCTGTGATTACCCCCGGAAAAGTTTGTAAGGGTTTGGAGGCCACCTAAAGGCTTACCACTAGTGGTTGGGAATCGCCTTCGTGGTGATATCTCAAAGAGAGAATAGGGTGAGCCTTCGTGGCGTTGGTGTGCCTTCGTGGTAGCACCCACCTCTCTAAACGGTGACGTAGCTTCCCTCCAAGGAAGTGAACATCGGCATACATCCTCGTCTCTCGAAGTTTCGGTTATTCCTAACCTAAACTTTCTACTTGTGGTTACTTGTTATTTAAGTTATTGCTTGTATCTCATTGTGTTACGTTACCTACCTAACCGTGTAGCTTGCCTAACTTGTTAAGCATCTTACTTGCAATTGTTAGGCTCATTTTCATATTTAGTATCATTGCCTAATAATTGCTAAGTAACAATTAAAATTTAGAATTGTACCTATTCACCCCCCCTCTAGGTCCATCTCGATCCTTTCAATTGGTATCAGAACCTCGTGCTCTATTCTTGTGGCTTAACCGCCCTAGAGCGAGATGAACCCCGATGGGACTCCCCTTGTTGTAGATCCAAAAGATCAAGTCTCGACTTCTTCGGGAGTCAAGACCTTCACCTCTGAGGATCTAGAACGGGCCCTTGCTAAGCAAAAGGAGGAGCATGATGCTTCTCTTGAGGCCTTGGTCAAAATAAGGTTAGCCGCACTAACCACAGATTCCACGATACCCCCTAGTCCGGGTGGTGTGGGTTCGAGGCAAACTGCGCCTAGTCCTTCTCTTGATCAACAACCTCCTAATAGTGATCACTCTAATGTTCCATGGTTATATGCAAAACCTAAAGATGAAAAACCAAAGTATAAGCATGGGGGTGAACCTCCCGTGCTTGATAAAAAGGCTGACTTTTCTATGTGGAGAGTTGCTATGCAGGATCATCTTAGGTTCGCAAACGATGAGATGATGGCCATCTTGGAGGATGGGTACAACCCTGTTGATCCAAAGAACCTCACTCCAAGAGAAATATATGACAAGCATCTCAACGACACTGCAATCATGTTGTTAAGGAAAGGGATGAGTGAAAAGCAAAGGAGACCTTTCATACACATCACCAGTGCCAAGGATTTGTGGGATTGCATTGTGAGATCAAAAACCGGAACCTCCTCCCTCCGGCTTGCACAATATGAGATTGCCAAAGGTCAATTGCAAAACTTCTGTATGGAGAAAGGTGAAACCCCCAACCAGCTCAACGAGCGTCTGATGACGCTTACCTCTGACATAGAGTCCTGTGACTGTGACAAGACACAAGATGGATTCAACTTGACAAAGCGGTTTCTTGTGGACAAGTTGCTACATGCTCTTGCCCCATATCACCATCAAATGGTGTGGGACATAAAGCAACACCATGGATTCAAAGAAATGACTCCAGATGACATCATATCCACTTTTCAACTATTTGAAGAATCCAAGGCAAATGCTACAAGACATCTTGCCATGCATGGAAATTCATCTTCCGGGAACAACTTAGCCTTGAAGGCTAAACAAGTGTGTGAAGAAGAAGAAAGTGAGGATGAAGATGATGAAAGTGATGAAAGTGACTCTGATGAGGGACCCTCATATGAAGACATTGCTCTCTTTGTGAAGAAGTTCAGCGCAGGAAAATTCAAAGGGAGATTTCAAAAGAAGAAGGTCCGAAGTTGCTACAACTGTGATGAGACGGATCACTTCTCCAATGAGTGCCCATATGAGAAGAGAGAAGATAAGCCCAGATTCCCCAAGAACTTTGTAAAGAAGAAATTGCCAAACCCTGTGAACTCCAAGCTTAAGAAGAAAGATGGAAGGGCTATGATTGCCCAAGAAGAATCCGATCCCGATGACGTTGGAGGTGTTGCCGGTGTTGCTCAAGATTCTCAAAGCACCTTGAGACTAGTCAACAAAAGTGGTGAGGTTGTCACCTACAACTACATGAAAGACTACAAGGGCAACGCACACAAGTGTTTGATGGCCAACGCCATTGTTGAGGACCATGAGCAACAAACCTCTTCAGACAAAGTGAAGGTAACCTCTCGTTCGGAACCTCCTCTTTTCTCTCCACCTACTCTTAATGATGCGGAGGATAATCATGAGGATAATGATGAGAATGATCCTATGTATGCTAAACTAGAAAATTTCATGTGTTCCCTCAAAGGAAAGAAACTCACTATGTTTCGTATGCTTATGGAGATGGTGGGTAAGCACACCGTCACCATTAAGGAACTCGAAACCCTCGTCACCGAGGAAAAGGAAAAATACGAAATCCTTGAGCGAAAAGTCCTATATGAGGAAGCAAAAAATGATGAACTGTGCATAAAAATTGGTACGAACCTTGATGAATATGTCAAGAAACTTGATTCCTTGGAAAAGGATGAAAGCTCCTTCAAAGAGTTGATGAATGATAAGAGCAAACTTGTGAGGTCTCATGCTACTCTCTCTAAGGAGTGTGAGCTTCTATCTGTGTCTCTTAAGACTAAGGAAGAAGAGCTCACTCTTCTTACAAAGAGCTTTGAGACGCTCAAAGCTACTTATCTTGAAACTCTAGCCAAGGCTTACTCCTCTCCTGTTATAAATGTTGATGCCTGTACTACTAACGCAAGTTATGATCTAGCATCTATTTGTGAGGAAAATCGATTTCTAAAAGCACAGCTCAAGAAAGGACTCATGACTTGTGTTCAAGGACAACAGAACCTTAATGAAGTATTGAGTCATCACAATGAAGTTTTCGCAAAGGAAGGGCTTGGGTACGACCCAAGCACAAGCAAGACAAAAACCTCCACTCAACAGTGCACCACTCCTCTCAAGGAGACGTTTGTACGTGAAGGGCAGAGGAAGAAAGGAGAGATTCGAGTCAACAAGATTATGAGTGGAAAGGCCACTAGGGACCAACCCACTCCCATCAAACCTAAGGGTTTCATGCCTCCATCCTATGTACTTTGTAAAACAAAGGATGGAGAGGTTTATGCAAAATTTGTTGGTCACCATAATGCATTTCGGTTCTATGCTATTTGGGTTCCTAAGACCCTTGTGACTAATGTGAGAGGTCCCATTGCAAAATGGGTGCCTCTAACCAAGTAATGAATTGTGTGTAGGTTGCCTTCTCCGGTGGAGTCAAATGGGTGATCGATAGTGGATGCACAAACCATATGACCGGAGACGGAAAATTGCTCTACGATTTTATGGAAGCCATCAAACCATTTATGAGCATCGTGTTCGGTGGAGGAACAAAAGGACAGGTACTGGGATTGGGTAAGGTGGCTATCACAAATGACATGTCACTTGCAAATGTCATGCTTGTCCAATCTCTAAAATATCATTTACTTTCCGTTCGTCAATTGGCTTCTGTTGGTTATGATACACTGTTTGGACTAACGGATGTGAAAGTCTTTAAGAGAGATACTCTTGAAGTGGCCTTTGTTGGAAAGTTGGATGGCAACCTTTACACGGTTGATTTCTCGAAAGAGAGTACCTTCCATGCAACTTGTCTAATGGCCAAAGCCGACAAGGGATGGCTATGGCATCGCCGGCTAGCCCATGTCGGCATGAGAAATCTTCAAGACCTCTTAAAGGGGAATCACATCCTTGGACTAACTAATATTTCTTTTGAGAAAGATCGTGTATGTAGTGCATGCATAGCCGGGAAGCAACACCAATCAAAACACCCACTCAAGAATATTGTATCTACAACAAGGCCTTTGGAGCTCCTTCATGTGGATCTCTTTGGGCCTCCTTCATGGGATAGTCTTGGTGGGAAAAAGTATGGACTTGTCATTGTTGATGATTACTCAAGATATACATGGGTGTTCTTCCTCAAATCCAAGGACGAGACGAAGTTCACCTTCATTGATTTTGCCAAACAAGCTCAACGCAAATTTGACAAAGAAATCTTGGCAATAAGAAGTGACAATGGCTCCGAGTTCAAAAATTACACCTTGGAAGAGTTTCTCAGTGACGAGGGGATTGAGCATCAATACTCCGCCCCCTACACTCCTCAACAAAATGGTGTGGCTGAAAGAAAGAACCGTACCCTTGTGGAGATGGCAAGGTCAATGTTGGATGAGTACAAGTCACCACATAGCTTTTGGGCTGAGGCCGTCAACACTGCATGTCATGCCTCAAACCGTCTTTTCCTCCGCAAAATCTTGGAAAAGACCCCATATGAGCTCCTAACCGGAAACAAACCAAATGTCAAGTACTTCCGTGTGTTCGGATGTAAGTGTTTCTTACTCAACAAGAAAGAACGGTTAGGAAAATTTCAATCCAAAACTATTGAGGGTATATTTGTTGGTTATGGATCAAACTCCCACGCCTATAGGGTCTACAACAAATCCAATGGATGTGTTGTAGAAACTTGTGACGTGGTGTTTGATGAATTTAATGGCTCTCATGGAGAGCAAGTTGATCTAAGTGATGCAGGTGATGAAGATTCCTCTCAAGATATCTTGAACATGGGTGTTGGTGCTCTTCTTCCAATGGAACAAGAACCTCATGATGATATGGAAAACGACGCACGACTTCCTTTATATCCAACCAATACAACACCCACACCACCACAAGATCAAAATCCTCTACAAATGCCTAGAACTCAAGCACCTGATGATGATCAAGTCCTTCACCATGATCATCCTCAACCAGACCAAGAGCAAGAAAGTGCAATCAGGGATGATGAACCTCAACAAATGCAACACGAAGAAGAAGATCTTCCACCTCACATCAATGATCCATATGTTGAGGACGTGGATGATGGACATGAAGTTGAACCTCGTGAAACTCTCACCTCCATCATGCCTCGTGTGGCCGGGCGTGTTGATGTTGACAAAATTCTCACTGGCATATCCGAAGGTAGGGTCACTCGTAAACAATTGACAAACTTCTGTGCTCACTTCTCGTTTGTGTCTAGTATTGAGCCAGTCAAGGTACAAGACGCATTAATGGACAACGATTGGCTCGTGGCAATGCAAGAAGAGTTGAACAGTTTTGAACGCAACCAAGTATGGTCTCTGGTGGAGAGACCAACTACAGAACACAATGTCATTGGAACAAAATGGATTTTCAAGAACAAGCAAGATGAGAATGGTGTCATCATCCGCAACAAGGCAAGGTTAGTGGCACAAGGGTACTCACAAGTCGAAGGTCTGGACTTTGGTGAGACCTTTGCTCCCGTTGCCCGTCTCGAATCTATTCGCATCTTACTTGCTTATGCTGCTTTCAATGGATTCACATTACATCAAATGGATGTGAAGAGTGCTTTCCTTAACGGTCCTCTACAAGAAGAAGTATATGTATCACAACCACCTGGGTTCGTTGATCCCGATCACAAAAACTATGTGTACAAACTTCATAAGGCCTTATATGGCCTTAAACAAGCACCTCGTGCTTGGTATGATCATCTTAAGAAGTTTCTACTCGATGATGGTTTTGTGAGAGGGGTGATCGATCCCACTCTTTTTACTAAGAGACACAAGGGTGATTTGATATTATGCCAAATCTATGTAGACGACATAATTTTTGGTTCTCCTAACATTCATTTATGCAAGAAGTTTGCGGCTTCAATGACCAAGAATTTTGAAATGTCGCTCAATGCGGATTTGAAATTCTTCCTCGGATTTCAAATTCAACAATTTCAAGAAGGAATCTTCTTGTCTCAAGCAAAATACCTCAAGGACATCCTAGCAAAGTTTGGCATGTCTGATGCTAGTCCATGTAAGACACCCATGCCAACCACAATTGCCCTCACTGAAGACACAAACGGTATCCCTTTTGACCCATCTATTTATCGCTCTATGATTGGTTCCTTGCTTTATCTTTGTGCATCTAGACCAGACATCATGTTTAGTGTATGCATGTGTGCTAGATTTCAAGCTTCCCCTAGGGAAAGCCATCATAAAGCGGTTAAGCATATTCTTAGATACCTTGTTCACACCCCAAAGTTGGGTCTATGGTACCCCAAGGATGCTAAGTTTGAGCTTATTGGGTACACTGATGCTGATTGGGCTGGTGACAAAGTGGACCGCAAGTCTACCTCCGGTGCATGTCAATTTCTTGGACGCTCATTGGTAAGTTGGTCCTCCAAGAAACAAAATTGTATCGCCCTTTCCAGCTGTGAAGCAGAATACATTGCAGCTGCCAGTTGTGGAACTCAATTACTATGGATGAGGCAGAATTTGAAGGATTACGGAATCACCTATCGACATGTGCCTCTTCTATGTGATAATGAAAGTGCAATCAACATTGCTGAAAATCCCAAAGATCATCTTCGCACCAAGCACATTGACATTAGGTATCATTTCTTGAGAGATCATGTGGAAAAGGGTGACATTGATGTTGCCCACATTGGTACAGAAATGCAACTTGCAGACATCTTCACGAAGCCATTGGATGAAGCTAGGTTTTGTCGACTTAGGCGTGAACTTGGTATCTTGGAGCTTGACAATATTATGTGAAATCTAGTACCCATTCATGCATAAACTTAATATCTCGTCTTGATGTAGGCATATATTTAGGGGGAGACACTCAACTCATGAGTACTCTACTTCCTATACAATGCATAAAAAGAACAAACACTCTCAAAGCTTACCATATCATGTGGTGCTTTAATATGATGGAGTTGTGACTATGCACCCAAGTCAACATTCTTGAGGTCTCATATCACATATGCTCAAACATGGTGACATTAACCACCACTCGTAGAGTAACCATAGTAACCAAGCAAGTTATTTTATCATCTCCAAGATTCATGCAAGCATCATCCATCATCTCCCTACAAAAATGCCCCAAGCCATCCATCATCTCAGACCCTCCGGTCGTCCGGTACTTTCCGGACGTCCGGTGTTTCGAGAGCGTCCGGTCGTCCGGTACGTTCCGGACGTCCGACAAAACTCTTCTGTCAATCCTATACCGGACGTCCGGTACTGTCGGATATCCGCTAATTAAACTAGGACCGGACGTCCGGAAACCGCCGGTCGTCCGGTATATCCCTGGCCCATATATAAGGCGGGGCGCGTGGGGAGGGGCAGTTTAACCCTAAAATCTTATTCCCCGTCCCTATCTCCTGACCGCCGCCGCTGGATCTCATCGCCTGGGCGCCGCCGCTGAACCTCCTCTTCTGGTCGCCGTCGCCGCTGGAATCCGTTTGGCCGCCGACTGGAGGGGTCCCTCGTCTGTCCACACGCCGGGCTGGTCGCCTGGTTCCCTCGCCGGCCTCTCTCCGTCTCGCATCTTCACTCCAAGGTTTCCCCCTCTTCTTCCCCTCCTCTCATCCCTCGGGCTTGCCCTCGATCTATGAGAGTAGTGTGGTGATTGTGGGTCCTTTTTCCTTATTCTATGTCGGAATGCCGAAGGTCAAACACTCCGCACGCAAGGAGGCCACCGGTGGGATTGCTCGCCCCTCTCGTCGTGGTGGCTCTGATGACTCACAAGAACATGCTCGGGCTAAGAAGCGCGTCGCTCCGCCTCGCAGCCCCACAAGCGACTCCTCATCGGAGGAATCAGATTTTGAGGATGAACTCGCAGCTATGGAGAGGGAGGATCTTGGCTCTTCCCACACTGCTGCACCCAAGCCCAGAACTCGGCGACCCACGTTTAAGCCACCTCCTCCACCAGTTCAGCCTCAAGGTGATGCTCGTCACATCTCCCTTGAGCCTCCTCTCTCTCACGGTCGAAAGATTAAGCGATTCAACACCATTCCCATCGCATCATACCTTACTCTTCGCCGTGATGTAGACCAATTTACGGTTGCGAGCGACTCCACGGATGATCGTTTTCGCACCAATTTCCAGGCAGACATTTTCACCACTGTCATTTTACCTAAAGGTCTGTCCTTACATTTGTGCATTGATCTTGAGCACATTCGTTCTCATCCGGAGAAATATCCGGGAGCCATTGAGCTCATTGAGACTTCGGGTCTCGCTGCTCCTTTTTCCTTTCAGCATGATTTTAATAATGCTGCGATCCATCAATTTTATGCCACATGTCATTTTCACCCCAACAACACTGTCACTTGGATGACCTCCGACACAGTGCTTACAGCCTCATACACTCAATTTGTGGCTGCTCTGGGCTTTCCTGATAGTGGGTTCAAAATACACAAAGATGATCCCCACCATAAGCCCAAAGGCATAAATGTTTGCATGGATCTCCTCAAACCCATCGCTGAAATGACTAAGGAGGAGAAAGAAAAAGATCTCAACCAAGTGTCAATTTGGCGCTCTCCCTTTTATATCATTTTTCAGTGTGTCATTCGCACCGTCTATCCTAAAATGGGTGACAAAGGGTCGTGCAATAGCTATTGCATTGACCTAATGCATCGTCTCTACACGGCACCTAAAGGAAAGATAAATGTTCCACACTTTCTGTGGCATGAGATCCGTCTTGCTTCATTCCAATTCAAGCGAGCCTTTCCTCATGCCCCCTATCTTCAGGCCTTTATTGAGAGTGTGGCTCCCTTTCCCATTGTCCGCACCCATTTACATGAGCAGTGGGTCATTCCATCCCACATGGCAGATGACTGGGTGAGGCCCTCCTCCTCCACTCATCCTCGTCGCACTGCTGCTCATTTTCCTCCCACTACTCATTCCGGGTCTTCATCCCTTGGACGCATTGCTCGCTTTCTTGGGAAAGCTCACTCTGCCATGATGAAGGCTATTACCTTTCAGTGTTCCCAGAACCACGATGTTGTCACTCGCATGGTTACCTCCAAGAATGCTCTGAAGGCTCGTTGTAGGATCGAAGAAGTATGTCTAGAGGGGGGGGTGATTAGACTACTTGACAATATAAAAAATCTGCCTTTTGGGTGTGCAAAGTTTTAGGCAGTTTTGCAATTAAGATCAAGTCAAGTAACACACTACACATGCAATTCTAGAGTATCGGCAGCGGAAAGTAAATTGCATATATAGTAAAGAGAGGTGGAGAAGATCAAACGCAGTTTGGTGACACGGAGATTTTTGTCGTGGTTCCGATAGGTGGTGCTATCGTACATCCACGTTGATGGAGACTTCAACCCACGGAGGGTAACGGCTGCGCGAGTCCACGGAGGGCTCCACCCACGAAGGGTCCACGAAGAAGCAACCTTGTCTATTCCATCATGGCCTACGCCCACGGAGGACTAGCCTTACTCGGGGTAGATCTTCACGAAGTAGGCGATCTCCTTGCCCTTACAAACTTCTTGGTTCAACTCCACATCTCAAAGACGGAGGCTCCCAAGCGACACCTAACCAATCTAGGAGGCACCACCCTCCAAAAGGTAATAGACGGTGTTGATGGTGATGAACTCCTTGCTCTTGTGCTTCAAGTGATAATCTCCCCAACACTCAACTCTCCTCACTGATATGGCTGTGGTGGAAGAAAGATTTGAGTGGAAAGCAACTTGGGAAGGCTAGAAATCAAGTTTCATATGGTAGGAATGGAATGGCTTGATCTCAACACAAGGGTAGGTGGTTCACTTCTCAGAAAGTGTATGGTAGAAGTGGTGGTACTTTCTGATGGCTCTCCTCACGAATGAGGAGGGGGTGGAGGGGTATATATAGCCTCCACACAAAATCCAACCGTTAAACACACATTTGACCAATCTCGGTGAGACCGATGTGAAAACTCGGTCAGACCGAAAGTTCAAATATAGTGAACGTTGGGATTTTCGGTGGGACCGAAAATACCATCTCGGTGGGACCGAAAGCGTATCTGATATGAACGTTGGAGTTTTCGGTGAGACCGAGAAAGAAAACCCGGTTAGACCGATTTGAGAAAGAGTAGGAACATGCCAGAATCGGTTTGACCGAAAATGAATTATCGGTGCGACCGATTTGAGTCAAGACAGAACCTTGCCCATTTCGGTGAGACCGATAATGCAAACTCGGATATTCCGAAATGATGTGAAGTGGTTACAGAAAGTTGGCAGTTCAGTTTCGGTGAGACCGATCTCAAACTCGGTAAGACCGATTTTTCTAGGGTTTGGAATATGGCAGAAGTGGTTCATCTCGGTGGGACTGAGTTGGAAGAATCGGTTTGTCCGAGATTACTTATGGGTGTGTATAGAAGTGAAAGGTGCTGATAGTTGAAGGAGCTAAATCACTAAGCACTTGAGCAACCAGATCATCAACACAACCTCATCCCCTTTTAATAGTATTGGCTTTCCTATGGACTCAATGTGATCTTTGATCACTAAACCAGAAATGGAGTCTTGAGCTTTTGCCAATGCTTGCCTTAGCACTTTGAGGGGTCCACTTCTTCAGTCATCTTGCCATACCAAAGTGATTGAATTTCCTGAAACATACTTGATAAAAGCATTAGTCCAACCACAAAGTATGTTGTCATTAATTACCAAAACCACCCGGAGAGCAAATGTGCTTTCAATCTCCCCCTTTTTGGTAATTGATGGCAACACACAGAAATTATACTAAACAAGACATCAAAGCTTATTGAAAGAAGGACAAAATTATCATGAAAGCTTTGACAAGCATGTAGTACACAGGCTCCCCCTACAAGTGTGCAAGATTTTCATAGTTTATGGTTTTGGACTACCACAAGCACACAAGAGAGATAAGCAAGATGTGCTACATGCAGCTTGGCTATATGCATCATAGCAGAAGAAAAAGAAAGTGAGTGATAATGCATATGTGCATGGTGATTTCTTGCAAACAAGTATTTACAAGCAAGTCACCATCATGCACATTATGCAAGATGCACATACTTACCTTGAGGTTCCTTGACATTGTACCTGAAGGGATAAACTTGAGAAAACAAGGTTAGATAACACAAGAGTATTCCTTCAACCAACTGCAAGAACATCAAGAGTACCAAGCCAGGGATGACATGTATAAAGAGTGTCTCATATTGAGCACAAGCTTGAATAAGCAAACATGTCCCTGAAACTAAAAGATTTTCAATGAACTCTGAGAGATTTTGCTTTTCATAGGATATCAATTGTGAAGATTCCTCTAAGTCTTCTCCTCCTAACTAAAAGATTCCATAAGATACCAATTGTGAGTAAGATACCAATTGTGAGAACAAGAGGTGTGACGGAAAAAGCAAAATCAAAAGAATGATGCCAAGTGTAATGTCCAATGTAAAACATGACAAAGCTTTGATGTGGTTCTCTCCCCCTTAAGATAAGATTGCTTTTCTTCTTCCCTTAAGTCTTCTCTTCTCCCCTACTCCCCTTACTCCCCCTAAGTTCTCTCCCCCTTTGACATCAAGTGCCGAAAAGGACAGGAAACTAGGTAGGACAGGAAAAGAGAGAAAGAAAGAAAGAAAGAAAGAAGTGGGATCCTTAAGAATCACAACAGGGCAAATAAGAATATTCAGAGAAACAATATAAATTTGAGTCCTCTCCCTCTTGAAGATTTAAGTCTGAGTGGAGCTGCAGAAGTTGATGTCCTGGAAATTCCAAGGAAACACAGAAAGAATCCAGCTCACTCTGCGAGGGATGTTCCAAAGGATTTGCAATGAATTTGTAAAAGATTTTCAAGGAATTGATCAGAGCCATAAAAAGATTTCCAGAGGGATATTCACAAAGAAATATAAGAAAAGAAATAAAAAGATTTCTAGATGAAGTTTTTTTTTTGTTTAAAGAAAACTCAATGAGAGAACATAAGAGAAAACAGAAAAACTCCAAAAGCATATGTACTTCATCTAGATAAAGGTCGGCGACAAAGTCACCTGTGTTTGAGTATATTGACTTAGGAGTCAAATGAGGACATTTGATCATAGGTCATACTCATCGTTTAAGCTCAAAATGGGGTTGCCATTTTTCGATTAAGCATTTGATGTGATCACATCTTATGAAGCTGCTTGTACTCATGACTTTGAGTAAAGCTCCTCGAAGATGTGAAGAACATACCTTGGGCTTGTTGATGCTTTGCTCATGTAGGTAGACTTGATGTAGGTGCTCATTGAATGTGAAGTTGGAGCGCCATTTCTACTTGTGTAGTTCATCTTCCTACATGGGTTAGGCAAGCAAGGAAATACTCAAGAATATCCAAGATGACATGAGTGAAATACTAGAAGTATAAGGTGTCAAAAAGGATATGTGGAATTTTGTTCCTTGAACTCAACATCCCAAAGGGCTAGATACTTGGTCAATGACAAGATTACTCATAATTTGAGTGTGTGTTAATCTTGTGGAATGTAGATCATCCAAGTACATGCAAAGAGTTAGATGCAATACAAGGAGGCAAATGTGTCCAAGACATATGATCATCATCATAAGAGAAATGTCAAGGATTAGTCAAGAGAGCTCATGCCTTGCATGCATCAATGGAGTTATCACTCCAAGTTTGAAGCATCAATGATGTTCAACTCACTCCTTAAGCGACAAAACACTTTCTCATCAAGAGGTTTTGTAAAGATATCAGCAAGTTGTTTGTCAGTACGAACATGCTTAAGATTAATATCACCCTTGGCAATATGATCACGAATAAAATGGTGACGAACTTCAATATGCTTTGTTCGAGAGTGTTGCACAGGATTGTGTCCAATCTTGATTGCACTCTCATTGTCACAAAGCAAGGGAACACGTCTCACATGTATCCCATAATCCTTAAGTGTTTGTGTCATCCATAGCAATTGAGCACAACACGAACCAGCAGCAATATATTCAGCTTCGGCAGTGGATAATGATACCGAATTTTGTTTCTTGGAGGACCAAGATACAAGGGATCGACCAAGGAATTGACATGTACCCGAAGTTGACTTTCTATCAACCTTGTCACCGGCATAGTCCGAGTCGGAATAGCCAACAAGATCGAAAGAGGCCCTCTTAGGATACCAAATGCCAAAGTTTGGTGTGTGTATCAAGTATCTCACTATCCTTTTAACAGCTTTAAGATGACATTCTTTAGGGGCTGCTTGATATCGTGCACACATGCATACACTCAACATTATGTCAGGACGAGAAGCACAAAGATATAGTAGAGAACCAATCATAGAACGGTAAACCCTTTGATCAACGGGTTCTCCATCTTTTGTCAAGTCATTATGTCCACTAGTAGGCATGGGGGTACTCATACCTTTGCTTTCTTGCATGTTGAACTTCTTGAAGAGATCCTTGGTGTACTTTGTTTGTGAGACAAAAGTACCCTCCTTAGATTGCTTGATTTGCAACCCAAGGAAGAATTTGAGTTCACACATCATGGACATTTCATACTTCTCCGACATGAGCTGTCCAAACTTCTTGCTAAAATGGGGGTTAGTTGAACCAAAAATAATATCATCAACATATATTTGGCACACAAATAGTTCACCATTAACCCTTTTCGTGAACAGCGTTGAGTCTATCTTCCCAATTTCAAAGCCTTTTTCAAGAAGAAAGCTAGTTAAGCATTTGTACCAAGCTCTAGGGGCTTGTTTAAGACCATAAAGAGCTTTATGCAACTTGTAAACATGATTAGGCTTTTTGGGATTCACAAATCCGGGAGGTTGTTTTACAAATACTTCCTCCTCAATTTCACCATTTAGGAAAGCACTTTTGATGTCCATTTGATAGAGAGTAATATCATGATGATTGGCATAAGCAAGAAGAATGCGAATGGACTCAAGTCTAGCAACGGGGGCATATGTCTCACCATAGTCCATACCTTCGACTTGTGTGTAACCTTGAGCTACGAGGCGAGCCTTGTTGCGGATGACTTGTCCATCTTCATCTTGCTTGTTCCGGAACACCCATTTGGTTCCAATGATGTTTTGATCATCGTTGGGCTTCTCTACCAAAGTCCACACCTTGTTCCTCTCGAAGTTGTGTAGTTCTTCGTGCATGGCGTTCACCCAATCCGGGTCTTTAAGTGCTTCATCTACCTTCATAGGTTCAATACTAGAGATAAATGAGTAATGCTCACAAAAGTTAGCTAAGCGAGTTTTAGAGCGAGTAATTCTCCCGGAGTTGATGTCGTTCATCATTTGTTCCACGGGATGATTTTTCTTGACTCTTGCTCGGACTCGGGATAGCTTTTGTTGATGTTGTTTCTCAGCTTCCTCATCATCTTCATCTTCCTCTTCTTCTTCTTCATTGTTGTTGGTGTTATCTTGAGGCGGTGGAGAAGGAGGTTGTGGTGGATCTTCTTGTTGCATTTCCTCATCTTGGTGAGTTCCACTTGTGGAGGCCTCCATATTGCCTTGAGGTTCATCTTGCCGTGAGGTAGGTGGCTCCACATATGTAGATGAGGTACTCTCCTTCACTTCCATGGGACGGATCTTTCCAATAGATAAGTCTTGGATAGCTTCCGATGGGTCCTTGTCTCCTACATCAATAGGCATTTGCTCTACTTGCGAGCCATTAGATTCATCAAACTTCACATCTACCGTCTCTTCAACCTTTCGGGTGAAATTATTGTAGACACGGTAGGTGTGGGAGTTTGATCCATAACCAAGAAGAAAGCCTTCATGAGATTTAGGAGCAAATTTAGACCGACGATGCTTATCAAGGATATAGCATTTTGAACCAAAGACACGAAAGTATCCCACTTGGGGTTTGTTACCGGTGAGAAGCTCGTATGATGTCTTGCCGAGGAGCTTATGAAGATAAAGCCTGTTGATAGCATGACAAGCTGTCTCGACCGCTTCTCCCCAAAAATGTTTCGGTGTCTTGTATTCATCAAGCATCGTTCTCGCCATCTCAATGAGCGTTCGGTTCTTCCTCTCAACAACTCCATTTTGTTGAGGAGTGTACGTAGCCGAGAACTCATGTAGAATCCCTTCCTCATCGAGAAAAGAGTCTACATTGGCGTTCTTGAACTCCGTTCCATTGTCACTCCGAACTTTCTTGATCTTCACCTCAAATTGATTTTGGGCCTTTTTGGCAAAGGTCTTGAAGATCCTCTGAACCTGCGATTTATCATCAAGGAAAAATACCCACGTAAATCTGGAATAATCATCAACTATAACTAGACCAAAGGAGTTACCACCAAGGCTTTTGTAAGCATTGGGACCGAAGAGATCCATATGAAGAAGCTCAAGCGGTCTCCTAGTGGTCATGATGTTTTTCACGGGATGACTTCCACCAACTTGTTTTCCTGCTTGACAGGCACTACAAAGTCTATCTTTGTCAAAGAAAACATCTTTAACACCAAGAATATGATCACCTTTGATCAGCTTGTCAAGGTTACGCATACCAACATGTCCTAGCCTTCTATGCCATAACCAACCTTTAGAGGATTTAGCAATGAAACAAGCTCTAGGTTGGGCTTTCTTAGTGAAATCAACAATATATAGATCACCTCTACGAATACCAGTAAAAGCCATGTTTTGATTATCACGACGAAAGACTTGGCAATCTACTTTGGTGAATAGCACATTGAATCCAAAGTCAGCTAATCTAGACACGGAAAGTACATTGTATCCAAGAGATTCTACAAGCATGACATTTTGAATAGAGCTATCATGAGATATGGCCACCTTACCAAGGCCAAGTACCTTACCCTTGGAGTTGTCTCCAAAAGTCACATACTTGCGTGGGCCATCGTTTTTTGCAAGCTCTCGAAACATGTCTTTGTCTCCGGTCATGTGATCGGTGCATCCACTATCAAGAATCCACTCTTTTCCACCGGACATGTAGTCTCTCATATTTGCCATGAGATTGAGACTCTTCATGACCTTGTCTAGCTCGGTGTCCGAATCGGAGTAATCATCATCATGCTCATGCTCATCATCATATTGACCCATAGATTGTTCATCATCAACACCTAGGTCAATTTGATAAGTACTTGCATTAGTTTGGTCAATGTGACAATAATCTTCGGAATGCAATGCAAGAGCATTTCTAATTCTAATATTGATAAGACCGGGATCACCCTTCTTTTTCATGAGATCACGAAGCTCAAAGAAGCATTTATCAAAGTTAGGATCATTGGGGTGCAACTTATCAAATTCAATAGTCTTGTATAGAATTTCATCAAGACCTCTCATAGAGTAGTCCGGATAAAGTTCTTCCAAGAATTTCCACATAGCATAGGCACACTCAAAGTTTGTAACAAGATTAAGCAAGTCATCAGGTAACCCTCTAATGATAAGATTCACAGTTCTAAGGTTACGAAGCAAATCAAGCTCTTCATCCATGGTAGGGTGCAAAGGATCAACAGGAGGCACATATGGGGTCTCAATATATTTGCACAAATTGTACATTTTAAAGATACTAAGCATTTCAGACCTCCAAGAGTTATAGAACCTTCCATCAAGAACAGGCACTCTATGGCTAACACTCCCATCCGTAGACACGTCCATCTTCCTCCAATGGTGTGTAAACCAAAGCAATGGAGACCAAAGCTCTGATACCAATTGTAGGATCGAAGAAGTATGTCTAGAGGGGGGGTGATTAGACTACTTGACAATATAAAAAATCTGCCTTTTGGGTGTGCAAAGTTTTAGGCAGTTTTGCAATTAAGATCAAGTCAAGTAACACACTACACATGCAATTCTAGAGTATGGGCAGCGGAAAGTAAATTGCATATATAGTAAAGAGAGGTGGAGAAGATCAAACGCAGTTTGGTGACACGGAGATTTTTGTCGTGGTTCCGATAGGTGGTGCTATCGTACATCCACGTTGATGGAGACTTCAACCCACGGAGGGTAACGGCTGCGCGAGTCCACGGAGGGCTCCACCCACGAAGGGTCCACGAAGAAGCAACCTTGTCTATTCCATCATGGCCTACGCCCACGGAGGACTAGCCTTACTCGGGGTAGATCTTCACGAAGTAGGCGATCTCCTTGCCCTTACAAACTTCTTGGTTCAACTCCACATCTCAAAGACGGAGGCTCCCAAGCGACACCTAACCAATCTAGGAGGCACCACCCTCCAAAAGGTAATAGACGGTGTTGATGGTGATGAACTCCTTGCTCTTGTGCTTCAAGTGATAATCTCCCCAACACTCAACTCTCCTCACTGATATGGCTGTGGTGGAAGAAAGATTTGAGTGGAAAGCAACTTGGGAAGGCTAGAAATCAAGTTTCATATGGTAGGAATGGAATGGCTTGATCTCAACACAAGGGTAGGTGGTTCACTTCTCAGAAAGTGTATGGTAGAAGTGGTGGTACTTTCTGATGGCTCTCCTCACGAATGAGGAGGGGGTGGAGGGGTATATATAGCCTCCACACAAAATCCAACCGTTACACACACATTTGACCAATCTCGGTGAGACCGATGTGAAAACTCGGTCAGACCGAAAGTTCAAATATAGTGAACGTTGGGATTTTCGGTGGGACCGAAAATACCATCTCGGTGGGACCGAAAGCGTATCTGATATGAACGTTGGAGTTTTCGGTGAGACCGAGAAAGAAAACCCGGTTAGACCGATTTGAGAAAGAGTAGGAACATGCCAGAATCGGTTTGACCGAAAATGAATTATCGGTGCGACCGATTTGAGTCAAGACAGAACCTTGCCCATTTCGGTGAGACCGATAATGCAAACTCGGATATTCCGAAATGATGTGAAGTGGTTACAGAAGGTTGGCAGTTCAGTTTCGGTGAGACCGATCTCAAACTCGGTAAGACCGATTTTTCTAGGGTTTGGAATATGGCAGAAGTGGTTCATCTCGGTGGGACTGAGTTGGAAGAATCGGTTTGTCCGAGATTACTTATGGGTGTGTATAGAAGTGAAAGGTGCTGATAGTTGAAGGAGCTAAATCACTAAGCACTTGAGCAACCAGATCATCAACACAACCTCATCCCCTTTTAATAGTATTGGCTTTCCTATGGACTCAATGTGATCTTTGATCACTAAACCAGAAATGGAGTCTTGAGCTTTTGCCAATGCTTGCCTTAGCACTTTGAGGGGTCCACTTCTTCAGTCATCTTGCCATACCAAAGTGATTGAATTTCCTGAAACATACTTGATAAAAGCATTAGTCCAACCACAAAGTATGTTGTCATTAATTACCAAAACCACCCGGAGAGCAAATGTGCTTTCACTCGTCTGAGAGAATCCGGAGTATATGATGTGAGTGTTGATGAAGGTCTTCCGGACGTTCCACCTTCTGACTTTGGCTTCCCCTAGGGTCCTGAGTGGTCTGAATTTCTTGACGAGGCTGGTGGCAGTGGTACTCACGATGATGATGCTGATGCTTTCTGATGGTCTGACACCTTTTGGGTAGTAGCTGCCAAAGGGGGAGTAGGCATTTCACTAAGAACTTATCTATTTATGTAATGATGTGAGATTTGTATCAAACCTATGATGTGAACCTGTTATGATGAACTCTGTGTTAAAACCTTATCTATTATGTGATGCACCTATATATCTATGGAACTACTGTGTTATATCATGGATATGAGGTTTATGTATGGTTTATGTATGATATCTCGTGTATAAGTTTCCTATGAAATCTGTGAAAGAGATTGTCATGATATCATATTTAGGGGGAGCTCCTCTCCTCTTGTTTATTATTGTTCATGCACCTATTGAGGGGGAGCTCGATAACATCATTTCGATACTTGAAAACCTTTAATACAATTCTTTAAGAAATGCATGCATGTTGTCATCAACTACCAAAAAGGGGGAGATTGAAAGTGCAATCTTGCCGTTAATTATATTTTGATAAATGATGACAACATGCATATATGGGACTAATCATGTTTATCAAGTATATCTCAGGATTATGTCTCAATGTGTGCGTGGATCATGAATACAGACAAATCTACATTGCTCAAGAACGGACATAAAAGACGATAGTTTCTAGCTTGATTTTCAGGTTGATTCTGAGTATAGGGATCCCGCACTATTAAGAGGGGATCAATGGATATTGTGAAAGACTTGCTCAAAACATACAAAGTATCCTACCACACTGTCTCTACTCTATCCATATCAAGTATGATATTCTGTGCACCTAGAAGTATTGTAACTAAACCTATGTGTCCAGTTTCCTCCGGACGTCCGGCACTCTCCGGACGTCCGGACCTTCACAGCCTACCGGACGACCGGTACTTTCCGGACGTCCGGTCACTCAGCGCCTAACGGACGACCGGCCTCCTCCGGACGTCCGGTATTCCTCAACAGAAGCTTTACAGCGGTTTTCCGGTCTCCTCCGGACGACCGGTCCTTCAGCACCTAACGGACGTCCGGCACACTCCGGACGTCCGGCACCTTGTCACAGAAAGAATTAGCGGACGTCCGGCACACTCCGGACGTCCGGCACTTCTTTACAGAAAGAATTAGCGGATGTCCGGAATCTTCCGGACGTCCGGTCACCTGTACACACAGCAGTCTACGTGGCCCGGTCTGGTAAACTGTCAGGCTCCGGACGTCCGGCCTCCGTCGGACGTCCGGTACTAACTATGCCACCGGACGTCCGGTAATGACCGGATGTCCAACATATGCTGTACACTTTTCTGTACAACGGTCACCTCTCTCCTCTATGACTATATATAGCCCCTTCTTCCACAAGAGAGGTTGACCATTCACTTTGAGCTTACTCAAGAACACCTTCGCACTCTCTCTCACCTTGATACACCAAATCTTAGATCCCAAAAGGATTTGAAGACACTTGTGAGAAGTTGTCCAATCAAGTGATAGATCCACTCCCTCCTCTTCTTTGCACCAAAGGAATTTGTGATTTGAGCAAGTCTTGAGCTTTACTTCATTGTTCTTGTTACTCTTGGAGGTTGGAGACTCCTAGGCGGTAGGAGTCTTTCGTGAGGAATCAAACTCTGTGATTACCCCCGGAAAAGTTTGTAAGGGTTTGGAGGCCACCTAAAGGCTTACCACTAGTGGTTGGGAATCGCCTTCGTGGTGATATCTCAAAGAGAGAATAGGGTGAGCCTTCGTGGCGTTGGTGTGCCTTCGTGGTAGCACCCACCTCTCTAAACGGTGACGTAGCTTCCCTCCAAGGAAGTGAACATCGGCATACATCCTCGTCTCTCGAAGTTTCGGTTATTCCTAACCTAAACTTTCTACTTGTGGTTACTTGTTATTTAAGTTATTGCTTGTATCTCATTGTGTTACGTTACCTACCTAACCGTGTAGCTTGCCTAACTTGTTAAGCATCTTACTTGCAATTGTTAGGCTCATTTTCATATTTAGTATCATTGCCTAATAATTGCTAAGTAACAATTAAAATTTAGAATTGTACCTATTCACCCCCCCTCTAGGTCCATCTCGATCCTTTCACCCATGCCTAAGGGAGATGAGGTGGACCAACGGTGGAGCCGACGGGAGGCAGCTGCGTGAAGAGGCGTCGTGGCACATCACATTCACCGTATACACAACTGCTGAAATTTTATGAATACACATCATTTACGGAATTCACATGTGAGCACACATATTAGAGTGGAGCAAAACACAAGATGAGTTGCGCGACCAATAGTCATGTAAACACATCAAACATTTGTTCCAACGCACCAGTACACCAACATTTGGATACCGAACATCAAGCCCTGAATTACGGGCTGCAAAGCAGTACAACGGTAGTACTACGAGATACACTATCTCTGAAGTCCTAACACGCCAGAAATAAAGCCAAGGATGAGTTGCCTGACCACACCGGGGCACAGAGGACTCCTTATTACGTGCACCGGTCGCTTGACTGGACAAAGTGACCGGAGAAGCTGAGATGGTGGTCGTGATGGTGGAAGAAGTCGTCGTCTCTGCGCGCCGCTTGAATCATGGTGAAGGCGGGAGATGGGGCGGCGACTCTTTTGATGTTCTCTTGGGAGGACATCGCCTTGGACGCCGATTTGGCTCGGTCTCCGGCTGCGCCACTGCCTAGCCATAGATGGGAGGGAATTCGCGCTAATCTTGGGTGCAGTTTGCCTAGTTGTTGTTTTGATCATCTCTCATCTGAGCTCTCCAATCGCATACAAGACTTGCTTGAAATACTTGGAAAATTGTCTCACTAGACTCTTAAACGTGATGTCAATCACTCTAAACCACTGGTTATAACCCAGTACGTGAAGGAACATTGCTACTTTGTCTTCCACATAGTGTGGATACTATTTTGTAGCAACCGAGCCTCTTTCCCTAAACATGTCAACAAGCTTGGCAAAAGGTCATCTTCGCATTCGAAGCATGTTCACGACCTCTACGTCATTGCCCAGATAGATGTAGTTTAGATTCAACATCCTCTCTTTGTCTCAAGCTAACAATAGATAATACAGATCACAATCTTTTCAATGCGAGAATCGCTCTATTATGGATCAAAATGGGTCATGCATGAATCACATCTATGAACGTTGAAGCCTGAGCTACCAACTTCATTTGTTTGCCCTAGTGAAATCGCTGTTGCAGTAAGTACTGGCGAAACCATTCATAGAACCTGCCTAATAGTGGAGGGTGGTGGTATGCTACTTACCTCCATTGCAATGCCGGAGATGAGGCGAACAAGATGGAGACGGAGACAAAGGGGACTACCAGGTCCTGGTTCCGGAGATTTAACTCGCTGCCTTCGCTGCATCCGCAGATCTGAATCGATGTCATCACCAGTTCGAAGAGCTGAGGTTTGATTTATTCTACCGCTATAGGTGAGCGAGTAAAAGGCGGGGCCAAATTTTGGTCTCCTGACATCTTCATGCTTATTTCCCCTGCACCATCGTGCACGCCACCAGTTCAGCCTGGCTCGCTGCAAACTATCGATTCGGGCGTTCATAGTGAGTCATGCTCTAGGCTACTTAAGCTTCGAGCCCGTGCTGGCCAGGTTCTCCTATATGCCACCAAATAGATCTTTCTTGCATTCAGTTGGTCTGTTTGGGAGGGCCGAAGGCAACTAAACATGCCCTTACTAACGTTTTGCTACATCGATCAGTACATCTATATACACATTATGCTCCCTATTTTGGAGCTCTATCATTCAATTGAGGTGTTCCATTTTTTTATATTATTCACGATTTTGACTGGTTCAACAATTTTGATTGAGGTTATTTGGGTTTGGTTCATAGTTTTTGACTTTTTATCAATTGAGGTGTTCAATTTCAGATCTAGCTCATAAGTTTGACTATGCCAACGATTTTTATTGATGTGGCCGATTTTTAATTTGATTCATAAGTTTGAACTGAGTCAACGATTTCTCAAATCAATCTGCAACAATCAGCCTATAAAAGCACATGAGTCCCATGCAACCTCTCATCGTCTGGCAAAAAATTATCGTCAACATGTGACACTGTAGTACCAATATGGCACATGTGACAGCTAGCGTAAGAAACTTCCCATGTATTTGTGGGTTGATTGACAGATAACACAAAATCACACCTCTAGAAAGGGCCCACCAAAACAGTGCATTATAAAAAGGAAAAAAAGAAGTACACCATCATATTTCTCAGGCACCGGACCAAATAAAAATATTATGAAATCCCGACAAAGGAAACGGCACTGAAAAGCGTGCACAACCCTTCTAGTAACTTACTAAACTACAAACTAGAACTAGTTAGTGTACCCATCATGGCTTGTAGCTTGCAGCAATTTCACTCAGCAGTACATACATTTAACGTATTTATATTTTTTCGAAAAAAAACTTTTGATCTATGCATCTTCAATCATGGCAGTACACCGAACACCATAAATAATAAAATGTACATCCAAATTCGTAGACCACCTGACGACGCCTACAAGCACTGAAGCGAGTCGAAGACGCGCCGCCATCATCACCCCTCCCTCGCTGGAACCAGACAAAACTTGTTATAGTAGACAGTCGTGACGTCGTCGTGTTAAGGCCCTATAAAACGAACGCAGCAGAACAACAACCGTCACCGGTAAAGAGTAGTATAGATCGAAACGATCCAAACTGAAGACACATAAACGTAGACGATCGACGATCAAATCCGAGCAAATCCATCAAAGACAAATCCGCCGAAGACAACCTCCACGTGTTCACTTAAGATGCTAGATGCAACATCAGGACTAGGAGAACTTATTTCATTCTCAAAGAGCCGCCGCCGTCTAGTCTTCTTGTGCAGGATACAGACGCAAACACAATTGAAAAAGCAAAAAATGAAGCCCTCCCGCTGGCAAAGGCCAGGATCTGCCGCACCCTCATGGCCCTAAGGGAGACGAGGTGGACCAACGTTGGCACCGACAGGAGGCAGCTGCGTGAAGAGGCGTCATGGCACATCGCATTCGCTGTATACGCAACTGCTGAAAAATTATGATTACACAACATTTATGGAATTCACATGTGAGCACACATATATTAGAGTCGAGCAGAACACAAGATGAGTTCCGCGACCAATTGTCATGTAAACACACCAAACTTTTGTTCCAACGCACCAACATTTGGATACCGAACATCAAGCCCAGAATAATTATGGGCTGCAAAGCGGTACAACGGTAGTACTACGAGATACACTATCTCTGAAGTCCTAACACGCCAGAAATAAAGCCAAGGATGAGTTGCCAGACCACACCGGGGCACAGAGGACCCCTTATTACGTGTACCGGTCGCTTGACTGGCCAAAGTGACCGGAGAAGCTGAGATGGTGGCCGTGATGGTGGAAGAAGTCATCGTCTTTGCGCGCCGCTTGAATCATGGTGAAGGCGGGAGCCGGGGCGGCGACTCTCTTGTTGTTCTCTTGGGAGGACATGGCCTTGGGCGCCGAGTTGGTTCGGTCTCCAACTGCGCCGCTGCCTAGCCGTAGATGGGTTGAACCCAGGGAATTCGCGCCATCCGCAATGGCCTTCGTGCAGGCACTGCCAGACTGCTGCTGCTGCTGCTTCAGCTGTTTGGAATTCAGGAAACGTCCCCCGGAACCTCTTGCCCGCTTCATCGCATGAAGATGGCGAGACTCGTGGAGGTAGGGCTGCACATGGAGATTGCGTTCAAAGTCAGGCCAAGCAGAAACGAGCAGCGACACAAATGTTATTTTCTTAGAAATACATAAGTTTTCATTTCACATAACATAGACTCTATATGAGGCCATCAGCTTCTTATAAGTTGCGAGAGGCAAGAAATACTAATGAACAATGGCAAAGTAAACAAAAGGGACAAGCGACAAGAACCTTTCTGTTTTTGGTGAGTTTATTCTGGGCCTCTAACTTAGCGCGGAGCTGCCTTCGCCGGAGAATCCCGTTGTATTGTTTGGGATTGACAAATATGGGCTCGTCCGCTGCTAATTCCACAGGCAATGGAACTCTTGCCGTTGCAGATGCCCCTCCTCCCGCCATGAGGGGTTGGAACTGTTCAATGTACAGCTGGTCAGTCAATATCCATGAAAAATTGAAAATGTACATTGGAATGCCATGTAGTAGTGCCAATAATTATGATTTTTTACATATGGCCTTGCCGATTCTCTTTGCCTGTCTAGCTGCTGATATAGTACCAACCTAGGAAATTTGTTAAAGGCATCTTCCGTACCGTATGACAAGGTGACACTGCACAAGTACTATTGGTACTAAGGGCATGGCCAACGCTCCAGGTTGGACAGCTGCTCCAGCACTCCACGTAGGATCGGATGGTCCAGTTTGCTAAAACGTATGGCTTGCAGACACAAGCGGGATCCTGCAGAGGAGGTCGCTTCTTCACTGCCAAAAGTCACAGGACCACGCCAACCCTCGCCTGTGAAGTAGTTGGAGGGCGCCTTGGCTCCTCTCATCTTGCGGCTGCAGTTTGATAAAGTGAAGTAGAGGACCTTGGCTCCTGTCATACCTCAAACCAGTGCTACCATTGGGTGGTAAATGTTCAAACGATGGTCTTATAGTTACAAATCTATGTGGATGGGATGAGACCACCGTTTGGTGCTGCTACCTCTGTACATGCCCTAAGGATGTACATGATTGCAATAACAGAACCGTAGCAGCAATATATGCAGATCTGGCTGATCACTATACTGGAGCGGGACAGGTCACTTATTCACTTTCTCTAAATATAACTAGTGCCTAACAGGACGCCACATGCGTCTCAGGGAGTTGCAGCTACACTACTGGTGCAGCCATAGATATGTGATTACGAAAGCAAGGTTTGGTCCAGGATGCACCAACCAGCAGCCTTCCAGAGCAATTACCACTGCTCTGAAAACCTAGGAATTACTCCCTCCGTTCCTAAATGTAAGTCTGTTTAGACATTCCAAATGAAATACAACATACGGATGCATCTAGACATATTTTAGAGTGTAGATTCACTCATTTTACTCCGTATGTAGTCATTTGGTGAAATCTCTAGAAAGACTTATATTAAGGAACGGAGGGAGTACCTACGAGCTGGTACCGCATACATCCGGGCACTACATAACTACATGCACAGAGCCTTTACAAAGCCACGAGAGTTCACATAAATCAGGAGCACATGGCATTGTTTAACGCATAAGGAAGAACGGCCTGAGGCAACGAATGAGTATATAAAACTAGTTGGTACTCCCTCCGTCCGAAAATACTTGTCATCAAAATGAACAAAAAAAGATGTATATAGAACTAAAATACATCTAGATACATCCCCTTTTATACATTTTGATGACAAGTATTTCCGGACGGAGGGAGTATGTGGATGAGAATAAATTGAAATCTGGTTCGTGCAAACGAATGATATATGTTAAGATGAAAAGATAATAAAACACATGCATGCTTATGTTAAGATTAAACCAGGCCGTCTCTACATGAAAAAATTGCAAACTACTAACCCATCTTAACCTTCTACTCCTACATATATAATATCGTGGGAAGATAAAGGATTCCACTCAGCGTGTATTGAGTTTATTATATGCGATGATTACACTGTTATAGGTTTATAAGTTCCCCGGGGCTGAAGTTCAAATATCACCGGAGTCGACAACTTGATGCTAGTGTGCAAAAACTTATTCGAAAGACATACCATAGTCCGTGACCCATAGGCTGCCCAAACTCCAGAACCAGAATCGTTGAACGGGTACGAAATGCAAGCCTGAATGATATGTGGAAATATGTTATCAGTCATGCATAAACCCCAGAACCAAAGAACGTGACTGAATCTCTTTAGTTTGGTGTTTCCCGAACGAAGTTCAGTTCGCCTTGAGAGCTTACCATTGGGTGGCCATAACCATTGTTTTGACCTGCAAATACAGACTGCTTGTCACCAAAAGTCAAAGTTGACCTCATATGATCGTCAACCGATTTCCCAAAGGAGTCACCTGATGAAAGAAGGGACGCTATATTATTTATTTGTAGAATGCATGCTGGATAACCAGATGAATCAGCAGTAATAATCCAACGCATCCGGACCAGATAAACGGCAAAAAGGAAGTATCACAGAGCAATCAACCAAACTATTTGGTGTATTACTAGCTTCTTGAAATTTCTCATGCTAACCAACTGAAGGTCCAGAACGACATCAGAATGCTAAGTTCATCTCTATTACACTATGGTTGCTTGGTTAGTGAGAAATAACAAGGCCAAATTAAACAAACAGAGAAGCCAGCGCACGGTGTATATGCCGGCGGGCAAGTTTGTTACACTTAACTGTCTCTGCTAACTCTGGTAAACAAAAAGAAGGGGCCTCAATTATTTGCCGGCCAAGCGATAATTGATGGCGATGATGGCATCCCAATTCCCAAGGACATGCATGTAGACAAGGAGCTGCCCAAGGCGAAAAGTCAAGAGCAGCTCCCAGCGACTACTACAATGAAGGGAAGGTTGACTGTCAAGAACCACCATCACATAATGCACACACCGTAAAATTAACAGACCATTGTGTGAGAGTGGAAGATCCCGAATGACATGCAACCGAACCAAATCCACCCAAATACTATCCTCAAAAAAAAAATCCACATAAATATACAGAGCCTCCACAGATCATGCAAGATTCTCCCAGCTGAAAACCACCAGTACAATCATAGAAGAAAGATATATTCACGTTTTGACCATGAGAAACACTCCTATCTAGCAAGGCGACTGAGGAGGGGAGAAGCAGCCTGGCAAGCAAGCAAGCAAGAGATTACCAGCGTCATACATGGCGGAGGCTGAAACAAGAAGAGGGCTATTGGTGTTGCTAGCTAGCTAGGGAGGGGGCGGGAGACGGGGAAACCTTGGGGAGCGTAGGAGGAAGACGAAGGGGGGAGAAGCATGGCTCCCACGCCCACGCCCACGCGCCTCCTCTCTCGGTGCGTCCGCCCCGGGGAGCTCGCCTCCGCCGTCCCTTGCGCTTCCTCTCTGGCCCCCGCACGCCCCTCCTCGACCGCGTCACTCCCTCGCCCACTTGGGCTGCTCCTTTTATCCCCTTGTTGCAGGGAGCTCCCGCGGCTCTTATTATATTGCAAATCTCTAGTCGTGTGTCTGCATCTGGTGCGCCATTTGCACTGTTGCATTGTATATGCTGCTGCCCAAGTGGGAGAGAATATTGGCAATAGAGAATTGCAAATGGCTTGGCTCCCCCCACGCAGCAAATTCCAAGTTTGCAATGCGCATGAGCTGGTTTTTTGTGTGGAGAAAAGGGGTGGTTTTATAGTTTAACCCATGGAGGGAACCGATGTGTTTCCTAGTTCTATGTTGTGGTTATATACTATACCATTGCTATTCGCGAGGACTGGTTAACTGTGATAGAGACAGACATTATCATGACCATGTATGGTTGTTCCAGGATGATGTTGGTCTGCTCGAGAGATAGTAATGGGTGAATTTGTAACTATGCACGTTGATGCTAGTGACAACATAGTGGCGTGGAGACTTTTTACTGCTTAGTTTACTTTTTACCGTAGTTGTGTATGAGTTATATTATTTTTATGAAGGTGAGCCCTATGGTTTTATAGTTTAACCCAGAGAGGGGACCAATTCTTGGTTGTACAGAAATGACATAGGTGTTCGCGAGGGTCGGTGAAACAGTGATGGAGACAGACATTATCATGACGATGTGTGATTTGATTGGTTGTCTATAGAATTTTGGTTTCCTCGAGAATAAAGTGACATGTAAATTGATAACTGTGCAAGTTGATGCGAGCGACAATGTAGTGTCGCGAAGATATTTTGGTGTTTAGTGTACTTTTTGTTTACGAGGACTGACATAAAAGCAACGACGGAGGCTAACATTACCATGACCATGCATGATTTGATTAGTTTGTGAAAACAAATATTTTTTATGATCATTTTGTTTGAATAAGTAACAGGTAAATTGATGACAGCACAACTTGACGCAAGTGAAAGCATAGTAGCGTAATGGGTTTTACAATGTGTTTTTTGATGAGTGCAATGCTTGTAGTAGAGACAAGCCATGTGAGACCTTCTTCTCCATGGAGCGTACGTCGTATAGAAAACACTTAACATGATGTCAGCTTTTATATTTGGCATAGTTAATTCGTTGCAAATTAGAAAATTAAATGTGCATACCTTTACTTACACGGCTGTCTGAATCATACCACATACAACTTGATCGACAAAATCATTTTGTCGAATGTACATATATATACTATCAAGCAAATAGTATAGCCACCTAAAAACCCTTATTTTGAGAAAAACCTAAAATATAAAGAGAAGTGGTCCAAGTCCATGTACCCATAGCAAGAAGCATTGTGGATGTCATGCATGCCACTCATGGTAACCGAGGAGGGAGAAAAATATATGTGCACTAAACACCATGACTTGCCAGAATTTCCTGTTGGCTACGTCAAGCCATGGCCCACCCGTGACCCGGCTACCATTCATGAAGCCACCGTTGCTGCCGAGGGCCTGTGGTCGCGCATCCAATGCGGCTGCCTGCTGTGGCCCGGGAAGGTCCTCCGATGGACGGTGTAGGTTGGTCCGCGTTATTTATGCCCGGGAACGATGTGCTGTGCATAGTCTCACTAAATAAGCTGCTGTTCTTTCGAAAGAAAAAAAACTGCTCCTGGGAATGCATGGGGCCGGCGACTCTTCTTCTGCATAAAAAAATTCGGGTCATCCATGCCATGGTGTGTGCAACGTACTCCATGGAGAAGCAACGTGAACCACAGCACCGTGTATATACCAACGTTTATGTACGTGAACCGCGCGCTGCCAAGCCAGGGTCTATTCTAGTCCTGCAACATAAAGTATCTGGCCCACTTGGTGTGGAAAATAGCAACAGGGCGGCATGATGTTGAATACGAGTGCCCTCGCGTATAGCAGCACCACGCCTTTCTGCAACTAGAACCGTCTAGAAACCTAAAGATCGAGACATTTTGACAAGTCGTATTTGGTGGAATTATTAAAGCGGTGTGCGTGCACTTTGATTAGTAGTACAGTACTATTCCTTTGCTGTTTCCATGGTGTTCTGCCTACGAGATGCCCTGTCCCCGCAAAGTGTGTGTGTGTGTGTGTCTGATGCATGCCCACTCGATACATACTTTTTTCTTGACACATACGAGTACTCGATAGGTACATGCTTACTTCAACTTGTTCCTCTCTCCGGAGAGGGGAGAGAGCCCATATGTGAATATTGTACAGCGCCGAATCGGGCATTCTTGTTCTCTCCTGGCCCCCGGACCACCTGAGCGGCCAAAAGCGGAGCGAGCATGCATGCCGGAGATTAGATCATGCTATCCACCTTGAGAAGCCGGCAGTACAAGGCCCGGCGTGCTGGGATTCCCAAAGTGGAATTATTCTCCCCGGCACTTGCTGTTTTTATCAAAGTTTATATACCCCTTTGATCTTTCTTTTCCCCGGAAAAAATACCCTTTTTTAGCTTTCATGATACTCGTGGTCCAGTCCAGTTGAGTTATTAGATGTAGTGTAGCCAGGCTCCATTTATGTATGGAAAGGGCTGCGGCTAGGTAATGAGATGTTGCGGTGGGCATCACGGCACATTTACATGACGTGCCGGCCCATCTACAAGACACTGTCGAGTGGCGTAGCTATGGGAACCAATGGTTGCGACGTTCTTTTCGGACAAGGGCATCTCCAACAGCAACTCTAAATTTCCTCTCGCATTTCGTCCACAGGAATCAATTCATGAACACGGATGTGGAAGACCGTCATCCAACACTGCCCGCATATATCCAACAAATAATTCGAACTAACCGAACGAAAATCATTCAAACCAGATGGATTTATTGAAGTTTGGGCGTAGTTTATATAAAAGGTCGATATTTCAACCGTTTAAAAAACATTAAAAAACATAAACTCTATACCGGATGACCACCTCGTATGCGTGGCTGCCTTGCCCAGCTACACCGCCGTCTCCGTCGGTTTCGTTGTCATCGTTGTCCCTCCGGCGGTGGAATGACGCTCGAGGGCCGTGACAACCTTGTCTGATGGCTGCCTGCCACTCACGTAGGAGCCGCTCCGCCTCCTGCTGCGTTGGCGGAACAGTCCCTAAGCGACTACTACTAGTCGGTCTTGGCGAGCTCCCCGTCAAGGCGACGGCGGCACCTGGCGGCCGTCTCCGTGATGCTCACTGGGCAGTCGAGCCCCACGTGGGAGCGGGGTAAGGGTCGTTGCGGACCCAATCTGATGCCACATCACTCTTGGCGAACGCGGAGCGGCAACAGAGATTGCACTAGTCGTACCTCGCCTGCTGCCTCGTCGCGCGCTCCGCCTAGGATACGACGGCCCTCGAGCTCGAGGCACCGCCGTAACTGCCTCCTCAGAGGTAGTGGAGTAGGCGGCCCTGCTCCTTCTTGGTAGTGGGCGGCAACTCCTTGAAGGTGAGGCGATGGCGGCACGATGGCGATGATGGTGCATCCACGCTGCCGTACCGGTTGCGCGACAGGTACTTCGGCTCCTCCTTAACCCGGCGTCCGATCTGGATGCTGCGGTGCTGCGGGGGCGAGGCCGGCTCCTCCTTCACGCGTCGTCCGATCTGGACGACGCAGCGGTGTGTGTGGGG
>LR738714.1:619136383-619180257 GCA_902687465.1 Secale cereale
GGGGGGGGCTCATCTTTCACGCATCGTCTGATCTGGATGCCGCAGTGGTGCTGGGGCGAGGCCGACTCGTCCTTCACAGGACAGAGTGGGGATGCAGGCCTGCGCTTCACACGTTGGCGCGACGAGGACGACCTCTCCTACTTGACGCACGCCGGTGATGGTCGCGACGGGCCCATGCAACGGGGCGACCGCTCTGTCATATCTCAATCTGACTAACGGAATCTTCGTCCGTCAGAGCGGCCCCCTTGAGGAGTCGGGGGAGCTGTTGCGGCGGCTGGTCCTTCTCGTTACCGAAGGAGATGACGATGTCCTCCTTAGAGGAGGAGCCGACCACCATGGACGCTGACGGGCTCGGAGAGCGTGGGCGGTGGCGTAAAGAACCGACTGAGGAGGAGCTTCCGCCTAGCCCGCCTGCTACGCGGAGCACCATGACTTCGACATCACCGAAACTGAGCTCGGTGATGGCAAGGGGCCTGGGCATGGAGACGGGGGTGGGAGGGGTAGTGCTCGGTAAAGGGGAGTGCGGCTTTGTGCGTCGCCAGCGCACGACTTAAATAACCGCGGCCAGGCCAGCCGAAGGTGCGGTCAGCCCGCTTCAATGTGGCACAACAGGCATAGTTGGTTCCTTGGGACGCGGTGTCCACATTTAATCAGCGATGCCCCAAAGGTCACACCCGTCAGCGCCGCCCTCCCGTCCTGGACGCGGTGGGAGGGGTAGTGCTCGGTAAGGGGGAGTGCGGCTTTGTGCGTCGCCAGCGCACGACTTAAATAACCGCGGCCAGGCCAGCCGAAGGTGCGGTCAGCCCGCTTCAATGTGGCACAACAGGCATAGTTGGTTCCTTGGGACGCGGTGTCCACATTTAATCAGCGACGCCCCAAAGGTCACACCCGTCAGCGCCGCCCTCCCGTCCGGTCAAATCGCATCATCAATGTCGACCGTTGCATGCTCTAGACCGGCATGAATACGATACGGCAAGCGGCACGGGCGTTCGATGAAAAGAGCTGGAGAGCGGGTGGGGAATTTTCGGTGGGCCAATGTAGTCAAAGGGGGTTTGGAGCGGTCCGAACGCCCGTAAATTCCCTTATATTTGTGTTTAATTTGCAGAAGAAAGTACATCCAAACCATCCCGCAAATTAATATAGATCTGTGTTAAATAGCGTAACACATTCATACAACACAATCCAAACGAATGCGGACAGCTACCACCATTCGCTGCTGAAAACAGCTGCGATGTATAGTAGGAGTAGACGACTTGTCAAAAGACGATCGATATTTAAAACACAAAATGGTCCCAGCCATCACGAGTTTCAATAGTTAAAATTCTGTTTATTTTTCTTTCTAAAGTGTCTCTACGTACGAACCGAAAATAGACCAGCGCATATTCATAGAGGATTGGGCCACGCAGGCGCGGGGCACCTAGTCCTTGCTTTTTTTGGCTTTTGATTTTCAAATTTTCATATCTTTCGAATAAAAAGTTCAAAGTAAGTTCTGTTTTTATGTTAGTGTTTTTCGTGACGAGGGCTTTCAAACAAGATCCATTTGAATATGTTTTGACGAATTTTTTAAAACAAAATTGGGAAATCTCATCTCTTGAAACTTATTATGAGCGATCAATAAAATCACGACTTTAGTATCTCCGGCCGACAAAAATACTTCATTTGTAAATAAATATAAGAGTGTTTAGATAACTAAAATAGAGATCTAAATGCTTTTATATTTCTTTACAGAGGGAGTATCGCTTAAAGTTTCAACTCAGAAACTTGATACTCACGACCAAGAAAATCAGCATATTCAGAAGCAAAACCGGAAGTTGCAACGATTAAATGTTAAAACTTATTGTGCCCTCGTGTAGGATCCAACTAATTCACGAATCACGAGCCAATCGAGCGTCAGGCAAGGCTTGGCAGGTGTGTGCCCTTGCACCTGTATGCCCCTACAATTTCCCGAAATATTCAATGTGTTTTTCGCATATATCACTAAAAACTCGGCAGGTTTCATCGAAATTTATTCCTCTTGTTTATTAGGAGAGACTAGAGGTTTTCTTGCAAATGTGAAGCAGAGTGGCAGGTCTTGTTGGAAAGATACCACATATCATCTCACAAGTCGTTTGATGCATATTGAGAAGTTGGAAATGATGGATGACGGATACACCACATCAAAAAGTTGGTTTTTATAAGAGTAGACAAACTTATTTGTACTAAAAACATTTCCATAAAATATGTATATATTAAATAAAATGCAACCAAATCTATTTCTTAAAATATATCAATGTTGGAAACAACTTTGTCTTGAAAAAAAAAGATTATTCTTTACATGTACAATTTTAAGACTTTATGTTAAGCCGTGTCCCTTTAGGGTTTCGATTCATTAAAAAGTAAAAGAGAGTTGCCCAGTTAATTTACAGAATAGCTGATGACAGAGCTAAATCCGACAGATCTCGGGTAGGGAGTCCCGAGCTAGTGATCTCGGCTAGATGGTAACACGAGAGAAAGGGACACGGTTTACCCAGGTTTGGGCCCTCGAAGAGGTAATACCCTACTCCTGCTCTTGTTTATATAATGTGGATGGAGTATAAAGTAGATGATGATCTACCTCGAGATCATATGATTCTATCTAACTTGTCTCTACAGACTAAACCCCTTGACACATACAGGGACCGAGGGGTACCTAGGGTTACATATGATTGGTTGCATCTAGAGATTAAACATGTTGAATATTTGAATATGACTTGAAGTCTTCGCCAAGTCTTAGGAAGCTTCCATCTTGAGTGCGCCACCTGTCATGGTAAACATGGCCCCATATTTAGTTGTTGGTGGGTCCTCGGCGTGGCCCACAAATGATGAACCGACATGGTTAGCAACCCCTAATTCAGGACACCATAAGTAGCCGTGAACTGTTCTTCAAGCCGAGGACATTGGCGCACTCCTCGGAACGTCTCCGCCTTCCAGTTTTTGGCTTTGTAGGTGAGTTCCACCATCTTCCGGTCCGGTCTTTATGTCTAAGGACTCCTCGAGATCTGAAGTCTTTGCAATCCTGTTTCACCTTTTGGCATTCTTGTTTATAGCGCAGCCATGTGTAAACCCTAAGTTATGATGTACTCTAGGTAACCGAGGTGTCCTTTGACAAGGCCCTTTCTTAAATCTTTTTACACTCATCCGATCTGAAGACCCTTTTCAGTTTATTAGAGAAGGCATGCCATGTGGGGTAGTGGACTGATTGGGTCACGTTCTGAAAACTTTCAACTGAAAACTAAACGCCGCCACTTACCACGGAACTGAAAGGTCCCATCAATAGCCATCATGTCGGTTTTATCGTGACTCGAGGTCATTTTTATTGGGACATCCCATCGATAAAGGGACTGTTCTTTGGATTTTTGGCAAAATCATCAATGAAATTCCTTGGATGGCACACACATATATCACACGTCGCATCGGGAACTGGTGAATTTACTGTATGGTGCTACTTCTCGAGCTTGCATTGTATTCCCTCGAAGAGGAAAGGGAGATGCAGCACAATAGTGTAAGTATTTCCCTCAGTTTTTGAGAACCAAGGTATCAATCCAGTAGGAGACCACACGCGAGTCCCTCGCACCTGCACAAACAAATAAGAACTTCGCAGCCAACGCGATAAGCGGTTGTCAATCCCTTTACGGTCAATTACGAAAGTGAGACCTGATAGAGATGATAGTTTATATTTTTGGTATTTTTGTTTATAAGAAGAGAAAGTAAAAGCGGAAAAAGTAAAGTAGATGTAGATTGATATGTTGAGAATAGACCCGGGCGTCATAGTGTTCTCTAGGGGCTTCTCTCATGATAGCGATATTCTACGGCGGGTAAACAAATTACCGTCGAGCAATTGATAGAAAAGCGAATAATTATGAGACTATCTAGGCATGATCATTATATATAGGCATCACGTCCGAGACAAGTAGACCGACTCCTGCCTGCATCTACTACTATTACTCCACACATCGACCGATATCCAGCATGCATCTAGTGTATTGAGTTTATAAGAACAGAGTAACGCCTTAAGCAAGATGACATGATGTAGAGGGATAAACTCAAGCAATATGATATAAACCCCATATTTTTATCCTCGATGGCAACAATACAATACGTGCCTTGCTGCCCCTACTGTCACTGGGAAAGGGCACCACAAGATTGAGTCCAAAGCCAAGCACTTCTCCCATTGCAAGAACTATAGATCTAGTAGGCCAAACCAAACCAATAATTCGAAGAGACTTGCAAGGATATTATGAGCGCACATAAAGAGTTCAGAAAAGAACCAAATATTTCTCGTAGATAATCTTGATCATAAACTCACAATTCATCGGATCTCGAAAAACACACCGCAAAAAGAGATTACATCGAATAGATCTCCTCGAAGACCGAGGAGAACTTTGTATTGAGATCCAGAGAGAGAGAGAGAAGAAGCCATCTAGATACTAGCTATGGACCCGAAGGTCTGTGGTAAACTACACACAACTCATGGTGAGGGCAATGATGATGATGTAGAAGAACTCCGTGATGGATCTCCCCTCCGGTGGAGCTCCGGAATAGGCTCCAAAATGGGATCTCACGGGAACAGAAGGTTACAGCAGTGGAATTAGGGTTTTCTCTCTGTTGCTGATGGTTTCGGGGTACGTAGACTTATATAGGAGGAAGGAGGACACCGGTGGACGCTTGAGGGGCCCATGAGGCAGGGGGCGCGTGGGCACCTCGTGGCTCCCATGACGTGGTTCTCAAGTCTCCCGTGCGTGATTTTCTCCAAAAATATCTCTCGCGAAGGTTTCATTCCGTTTGGACTCTATTTGATATTCTTTTTTGCAAAACCGTGAAACAAACAAAAAAACAGCAATCTGGACTGGGCCTTTGGGTTAGTAGGTTAGTCCCAAAAATGATATAAAAGTGTATGAAAAAGCCCATTAAACATCCAAGACTTCGTAAATAATAGCATGGAACAATAAAAAATTATAGATACGTTGGAGACATATCAAGCATCCCCAAGCTTAATTCCTGCTCGTCCTCGAGTAGGTAAATGATAAAGAAAGAATTTTTGATGTGGAATGCTAACCAACATAGTTTCTAAATGTAATTCTATTAATTGTGGCATGTATGTTCAGATCTGAAAGATTCAAGATAAAAAGTCTATATTGACATAAGAAATAATAATACTTCAAGCATACTAACAAAGCAAGCATGTCTACTCAAAATACTATGGCTAAAGAAAGTTATCCCTACAAAATCATATAGTCTGGCTATGTTCCATCTTCATCACACAAAATATTCATATCATGCACAAGCCCGATTTCAGCCAAGCACTTGTTTTCATACTCTATTCTTTCAAACCTTTCAACTTTCACGCAATAAATGAGCGTGAGCCATGGACATAGCACTATGGGTGGAATAGAGGTGATTGTGGAGAAGACAAAAGGAGGGAGATAGTCTCACATAAACTAGGCGTATCAACGGGCTATGGAGATGCCCATGAATAGATATCAATGTGAGTGAGTAGGGATTTCCATGCAACGGATGCACTAGAGCTAAATATGTATGAAAGCTCAACAAAAGAAACTAGTGGGTGTGCATCCAACTTGCTTGCTCACGAAGACCTAGGGCATTTGAGGAAGCCCATCGTTGGAATATACAAGCCAAGTTCTATAATGAAAATTCCCACTACTATATAAAGTGACTAAGCATGAGACTCTCTATCATGAAGAACATGGTGCTACTTTGAAGCACAAGTGTGGAAAAAGATAGTAGCAATTGTCCCTTCTCTCTTTTCTCTCTTTTTTTTGAGGGGCTTCTCCTTTTTTTTATTAGCCCCTCTCTATATTTTTTTTGGGCCATCTCCTTTTTTTATTGGCCTTTCCTCACATGGGACAATGCTCTAATAATGATGATCATCACACTTTTATTGATTTACAACTTGATACTACAACAAAGTATGACTCTACATGAATGCCTCCGGCAGTGTACCGGGATGTGCAATGAATCAAGAGTGACATGTATGAAAAATTATGCATGGTGGCTTTGCCACAAGTACGATGTCAACTACATGATCATGCATGGCAATATGACAATATGATGCGTGTCATATGAACGGAACGGTGGAAAGTTGCATGGCAATATATCTCGAAATGACTATGGAAATGCCATGATAGGTTGGTATGGTGGTTGTTTTGAGGAATATTATGGTGGCTGTTTTGAGGAAGGATATATAGTGGGTTTATGGTACCGGCGAAAGTTGCGCGGTACAAGAGAGGCTAGCAATGGTGGAAGGGTGAGAGTGCGTATAATCCATGGACTCAACATTAGTCATAAGAACTCATATACTTATTGCAAAAATCTACGAGTCGTCAAAACAAAGCAATCAACGCATGCTCCTAGGGGGGAGGTAGGTAGGAGTTAACCATCGCGCGCCCCCGACCTCCACACAAAGGTTGGCACTTTATAAATACCTCATGCTCTAACTTCGTCACATAGCGGTTCCCCATACGTGCATGATATGGGAATCACTAACCTTAACACAAGTATTTCTCAATTTCATAATAACTCCACTAGCATGACTCTAATTTCACTATCCTCATATCTCAAAACAATTATCAAGCATCCAACATCTCATAATATTCAATGCACTTGGTGTGATTTTTTTTACTACATTGATATTGGATGTCTATCATGTGAAGACTAGTTTTTCAGCCTAAACACATTACCATGCTGTTTTAATAGACTCTCAAATAGATATAAGTGAAGCATGAGAGTCCAACAATTTCTACAAAATATTACCACCACCGTGCTCTAAAAGATATAAGTGAAGCACTAGAGCAAAACTGTTCAACTCAAAAGATATAAGTAAAGCACATAGAGTGTTCTAACAATTCCTAGGCCATATTTAACTTTCTCAAATAGGTGTGTCCAGCAATGATGATTGTGGCAAACTAACAAGCAAAGACTCAAATTACACAAGACGCTCCAAGCAAAACACATATCATGTGGTGAATAAAAATATAGCTCCAAGTATAGTTACAGATGGATGAAGACGAAAGAGGGGATGCCTTCCCGGGGCATCCCCAAACTTAGGCTTTTGATTGTCCTTGAACGTTACTTGGGGTGCCATGGGCATTCCCAAGCTTAGGCCCCTGCTACTCTTTGTTCCATAGTCCATCAAAGCAATACTCAAAACTTGAAAACTTCACAACACAAAACTTAGACAAAAATTCTCGTGAGCTCCGTTAGTATAAGAAAGCGAACCACTACTCAAAGGTACAGCAATGAATTCATTCTTTGTTTATATTGGTGTTAAACCTACTATATTACAACTTCTCTATGGTTCATACTTGCCAATACTACTCATAGATGCATTGAAATAAGCAAACAACACACGAAAAACAGAATCTGTCAAAATACAGAACAGTCTGTAGTAATCTGCAGGTTTCACATACTTCTGTAATCCAAAAAATTCAAACTAAATTGGTAAACGTGAGGAATTTTTCTATTAATCATCTACAAAAATAATCAACTAAATAGCATGCTCCAGTAAAATCTTGTGATCATTCTAGCGAGCGCCAACGATTCTGTTTTTCACAGCAAGATCACATAAACTTCACACAAGTCTTCCCAAAGGTTCTACTTGGCACAAACACTAAACAAAACATGAAACCACATCTAAACAGAAGCTAGATGCAATATTTATTCCCTAACAGCAGGAAAAACAAAAAATGTAAAATTGGGTTGCTTCCCAACAAGCGCTATCGTTTTACGCCCCTAGCTAGGCACGATACAAGATAGATCTAGGTGTTGCCATTTTTGGACGACAATTCTTTGATTAAGCACTTATGATTCTTAGGCACTTCTTTGTCCCTATTAATAATCAAACTCCTGGGCAAGAAATCAAGAAATTCTAAAGTGTCAAAAGGGTCTCTTGCAAAAGTAATAAAATTAGGGTGAACACTTATGGATTTAAGATCGGCAATTCCTTTACTAGATGTTTCACCCTTGTCTTTGGGGACATATATGAACTTTGATAATTTAGTGGTAGAGGTATTTGGAGTAGTTTTTATAGCAGAAAGAGCAGAACCCACATTAGTGATAATATCCTCAAGCTTATTGATTCTAGTAGATTCCCGATCTGGCTTTTTTTTACTACGGGCTCCTTTTCCTTAAGATTTTTCAGAACAACTCCTACCTTAGATCCATATTGGGTAATTTCATTATGGATTTTTCTATCCAAGTTCTCTACCAGTTCTACCGTAGCAACTTTGTTTTCAATGATTTCTAACCTTTGCATAACATGCTCCAAAGTTAAAACGGTCCCATTAACCATAAGAGGTGGTGAGACAAATAATTCAGTCATAGCATGATAAGAATCAAAGGTATGGCTACCCAAGAAATTCCCTTCGGTAAAGGTATCTAAGATAAATCTATTCCACGGAGTTATGCCAACATAAAAATTGCGAAGAAGCATGGAAGTGGAAAGCTTCCTATTAGATCTATTTTGAGCATTGCAATTCTATACCAGGCATCTTTTAAGTTTTCTTCCTCCCTTTGTTTAAAGTTGAGGACCTCACTCTCGGGAGTGTCGATAATGATAGGTGTGCTAGACATGATGACAAGCAAGCAAGCAACACACAAGCAAACAAGAAGCAAGCGAACGATAAACACACGGCAAAAGAAGGACAAATAAAACGGCAAGGGTGAAGTGGTGGAGAGGAAAACGAGAGGCAAAAAATGTAATGCGAAGGATAAGGGTTTGTGATAGGTACTTGTGAAGGAAATATGTCCTAGAGGCAATAATAAAGTTATTATTTATTTCTTTATATCATGATAAATGTTTATTATTCATGCTAGAATTGTATTAACCGGAAAGTTAATACATGTGTGGATAGATAGACAAAACAGAGTATCCCTAGTATGCCTCTGCTAGACTAGCTCATTGATCAAAGATGGCTATGTTTCCTAGCCATAGACATGAGTTGTCATTTGATCAACAGGATCACATCATTAGGAGAATGATGTGATGGACAAGACCCATCCGTTAGCTTAGCACTATGATCATTTAAGTTTGACTGCTATTGCTTTCTTCATGACTTATACATGTTCCTATGACTATGAGATTATGCAACTCCCGAATACCGGAGGAACAGTTTGTGTGCTACCAAACGTCACAACGTAACTGGGTGATTATAAAGGTACTCTACAGGTGTCTCCGAAGGTACTTGTTGGGTTGGCGTATTTCGAGATTAGGATTTGTCACTCCGATTGTCGAAGAGGTATCTCTGGGCCCTCTCGGTAATGCACATCATAATAAGCCTTGCAAGCAAATGACTAATGAGTTAGTCATGAGATGATGTATTACGAAACGAGTAAAGAGACTTGCCGCTAACGAGATTGAACTAGGTATAGAGATACCGACGATCGAATCTTTGGCAAGTAACATACCGATGACAAAAGGAACAACATATATTGTTATGCGGTTTGATCGATAAAGATCTTCGTAGAATATGTAGGAGCCAATATGAGCATCCAGGTTCCGCTATTGGTTATTGACCGGAGATGAGTCTCGGTCATGTCTACATAGTTCTCGAACCCGTAGGGTCCGCACGCTTAACGTTTGATGACGATCGGTATTATGAGTTTATGAGTTTTGATGTACCGAAGGTAGTTCGGAGTCCCAGATGAGATCACAGACATGACGAGGAGTCTCGGAATGTCCGAGACATAAAGGTTGATATGTTGGACGACTATATTCGGACACCGGAAGTGTTCTGGAAAGTTTCGGAATTTACCGGAGTGCCGTGGGGGTTACCGGAACCCCCCGGGGGAATGATGGGCCTTGGTGGGCCATAGGGGAGAGAGAGGGCAGCAGCTAGGAGGTGGTGTGCCCCCTCCCTAGGAGGAGTCCGAATAGGACTAGGGGAGGGGGGCGCGGCCCCTCTTTCCCTCTCCATCTCCCTCTCTTTCCTTCCCCCCTTTCCTTCATTGGTGGACTCCTACTAGGAATAGGATTGCAATCCTATTCCTAGTAGGATTGCTCCCTAGCCGCACCATAGGAGGGACGGCCGGCCTCCCCCCTTGCTCCTTTATATACGGGGGCAGGGGGCACCCAAGGACACACAAGTTGAATTGTTCTAGCCGTGTGCGGTGCCCCCCTCCACAGAAACACACCTCGATCATACCGTCGCAGTGCTTAGGCGAAGCCCTGCGCCGGTAGATACATCATATCCGTCACCACGCCGTCGTGCTGACGAAACTCTCCCGTGAAGCTCAACTGGATCAAGAGCTCGTGGGACGTCATCAAGCTGAACGTGTGTTGAACGCGGAGGTGCCGTACGTTCGGTGCTTTATCGGTTGGATCGCGAAGAAGTTCGACTACATCAACCGCGTCACTTGACGCTTCCGCTTCCGGTCTACGAGGGTACGTAGACACACTCTTCCCTCTCGTTGCTATGCAGCTAGTAGATAGATCTTGCGTGATCGTAGGAAAATTTTAAAATACTACGTTCCCCAACAGTGGCATCATGAGTCAGGTCTATGCGTAGATGATATGCACGAGTAGAACACAATGAGTTGTGGGCGATACTAGTCATACTGCTTACCAGCATGTCATACTTTGCTTCGGTGGTATTGTGAGATGAAGCGGCCCGGACCGACATTACGCGTACGCTTACGCGAGACTGGTTTCACCGTTACGAGCACTTGTTGCTTAAAGGTGACTGGCGGGTGTCTGTCTCTCTCACTTTAGCTGAATCAAGTATGGCTACGCCCGGTCCTTGTGAAGGTTAAAACAGCACATACTTGACGAAACATCGTTGTGGTTTTGTATGCGTAGGTAAGAATGGTTCTTGCTAAGCCCGTAGCAGCCACGTACAAAGTAGAGGACGTCTAACTTGTTTTTGCAGGGCATGTTGTGATGTGATATGGTCAAGACATGATGAGTTATACGGCTTTGTCTGAGATGATCATGTTTTTTAATGTTATCGGCAACTGGCAGGAGCCATATGGTTGTCGCTTTATTGTATGAAATGCAATCGCCATGTAATTGCTTTAGTTTATCACTAAGCGGTAGTGATAGTCTTAGAAGGAATAGTTGGCGAGACGACAATGATACTACGATGGAGATCAAGGTGTCGCGCCGGTGACGAAGGTGATCATGACGGTGCTTTGGAGATGGAGATCAAAAGCACAAGATGATGATGGCCATATCATGTCACATATTTTGATTGCATGTGATGTTTATCTTATTATGCTTCTTATTTTGCTTAGAACGACGGTAGCATTATAAGATGATCCCTTACTAAATTTCAAGGTATAAGTGTTCTCCCTGAGTATGCACCGTTGCGAAAGTTCATCGTGCCGAGACACCACATGATGATCGGGTGTGATAAGCTCTACGTTCAAATACAACGGGTGTAAGCCAGTTTTGCACACGCAGAATACTCGGGTTAAACTTGACGAGCCTAGCATATGCAGATATGGCCTCGGAACACTGGAGACCGAAAGGTCGGGCGTGAATCATATAGTAGATATGATCAACATAAGATGTTCACCATTGAAACTACTCCATCTCACATGATGATCGGACATGGTTTAGTTGATTTGGATCACGTGATCATTTAGATGACCGGAGGGATGTCTATCTAAGTGGGAGTTCTTTAAATAATATGATTAAATTGAAATTTAATTTATCATGAACTTAGTCACGATAGTTTTTGCATATCTATGTTGTTGTAGATCAATGGCCCGTGCTACCGTTCCTTTGAATTTTAATGCATTCCTAGATGATGGTAGCAATTACACGGACTGGGTCCGTAACTTGAGGATTTTCCTCATTGCTGCACAGAAGAATTATGTCCTTGAAGCACCGCTAGGTGACAAGCCCCCTCCCGCTAATGTAGACGCATTGAACGTTTGGCAGTCGCGGTCTGATGACTACACGATAGTTCAGTGTGCCATGCTTTACGGCTTAGAACAGGGACTTCAATGACGTTTTGAACGTCATGGATCATATGAGATGTTCTAGGAGTTGAAGTTAATATTTCAAGAAAATGCCCGGATTGAGAAATATGAGATTTGCAATAAGTTCTACAGCTGCAAGATGGAGGAGAATAGTTCTATCTGTGAACACTTGCTCAGAATGTCTGGGTACTACAATCATATGACTCAACTTGGTTGCAAAGTTGACGAGGATAGTGTTATTGATAGAGTTCTTCAATCACTGCCACCAAGCTATAAAGGCTTCGTGATGAACTATAATATGCAAGGGATGCAAAAGATAATTCCCGAGCTCTTCGCTATGCTCAAGGCTGCGGAGGTAGAAATCAAAAAGGAGCATCAAGTGTTGATGGTTAACAAAACCACTAGTTTCAAGAAAAAGGGCAAGGGAAAGAAGGGGAACTTCAAGAAGAATGGCAAGACAGTTGCTACTCCCACGAAGAAACCCAAGTCTGGAGCCAAGCCTGAAACTGAGTGCTTCTACTGCAAAGGGACTGGACACTGGAAGCGGAACTGCCCCAAGTATTTGGCGGATAAGAAGGATGGCAAGGTGAACAAAGGTATATGTGATATACATGTTATTGATGTGTACCTTACTAATGCTCGTAGTAGTACCTGGGTATTTGATACCGGTTCGGTTGCTAATATTTGTAACTCGAAACAGGGACTACGGATTAAACGAAGATTGGCTAAGGACGAGGTGACGATGCGCGTGGGAAATGGTTCCAAAGTCGATGTGATCGCCGTCGGCACGCTACCTCTACATCTACCTTCGGGATTAGTTTTAGACCTAAATAATTGTTATTTGGTGCCAGCGTTGAGCATGAACATTATATCTGGATCTTGTTTGTTGCGAGACGGTTATTCATTTAAATCAGAGAATAATGGTTGTTCTATTTTTATGAATAATATCTTTTATGGTCATGCACCCTAGAAGAGTGGTCTATTCTTATTGGATCTCGATTGTAGTGATACACATATTCATAATTTTGAAAACAAAAGATGCAAGGTTAATAATGATAGTGCAACTTATTTGTGGCACTGCCGTTTAGGTCATATTGGTGTAAAGCGCATGAAGAAACTCCATAGTGATGGACTTTTGGAATCACTTGATTATGAATCACTTGGTGCTTGCGAACCATGCCTCATGGGCAAGATGACTAAAACTCCGTTCTCCAGAACTATGGAGCGAGCAACAGATTTTTTGGAAATCATACATACTGATGTATGTGGGCCAATGAGTGTTGAGGCTCGCGGCGGGTATCGTTATTTTCTGACCTTCACTGATGATTTAAGCAGATATGGGTATATCTACTTAATGAAGCACAAGTCTGAAACATTTGAAAAGTTCAAAGAATTTCAGAGTGAAGTAGAGAATCATCGTAACAAGAAAATAAAGTTTCTACGATCTGATCGTGGAGGAGAATATTTGAGTTACGAGTTTGGTCTTCATTTGAAACAATGTGGAATAGTTTCACAACTCACGCCACCCGGAACACCACAGCGTAATGGTGTGTCCGAACGTCGTAACCGTACTTTATTGGATATGGTGCGATCTATGATGTCTCTTACCGACTTACCACTATCGTTTTGGGGTTATGCTTTAGAGACAACTGCATTCACGTTAAATAGGGCACCATCTAAATCCGTTGATACGACACCTTATGAACTGTGGTTTGGCAAGAAACCAAAGTTGTCGTTTCTTAAAGTTTGGGTCTGCGATGCTTATGTGAAAAAGCTTCAACCTGATAAGCTCGAACCCAAGTCGGAGAAATGTGTCTTCATAGGATACCCAAAAGAAACTGTTGGGTACACCTTCTATCACAGATCCGAAGGCAAGATATTCGTTGCTAAGAATGGATCCTTTCTAGAGAAGGAGTTTCTCTCGAAAGAAGTGAGTGGGAGGAAAGTAGAACTTGATGAGGTAATTGTACCTTCTCCTGAATTGGAAAGTAGTACATCACAGAAAATTGTTCCAGTGATTCCTACACCGATCAGTAAGGAAGCTAATGATGATGATCATGAAACTTCGGATCAAGTTTCTGCTGAACGTCGTAGATCAACCAGAGTACGTTCCGCACCAGAGTGGTACGGCAACCCAGTTCTGGAAGTCATGTTACTAGACCATGATGAACCTACGAACTATGAGGAAGCGATGATGAACCCAGATTCCGCAAAATGGCTTGAGGCCATGAAATCTGAGATGGGATCCATGTATGAGAACAAAGTATGGACTTTGGTTGACTTGCCCGATGATCGGCAAGCCATCGAAAATAAATGGATCTTCAAGAGGAAGACCGACGCAGACGGTAATGTTACTGTTTACAAAACTCGACTTGTTGCGAAAGGTTTTCGACAAGTTCAAGGAGTTGACTACAATGAGACTTTCTCACCCGTAGCGATGCTTAAGTCTGTCCGAATCATGTTAGCAATTGCCCCATTTTATGAAATCTGGCAAATGGATAACAAAACTGCATTCTTTAATGGATTTATTAAAGAAGAATTGTATATGATGCAACCATAAAGTTTTGTCGATCCTAAAGGTGCTAACAAAGTGTGCAAGCTCCAGCAATCCATTTATGGACTGGTGCAAGCATCTCGGAGTTGGAATATACGCTTTGATAAGTTTATCAAAGCATATAGTTTTATACAGACTTGCGGTGAAGCCTGTATTTACAAGAAAGTGAGTGGGAGCACTACAGCCTTTCTGATAAGTATATGTGAATGACATATTGTCGATCAGAAATGATGTAGAATTTTTGGAAAGCATGAAGGAGTGTTTGAAAGGAGCTTTTCAAAGAAAGACCTCGGTGAAGCTGCTTACATATTGGGCATCAAGATCTATAGAGATAGATCAAGACGCTTGATAAGACTTTTGATGAGTACATACCTTGATAAGATTTTGAAGTAGTTCAAAATGGATCAGTCAAAGAAGGAGTTCTTGCCTGACATGTAAGGTGTGAAGTTGAGTAAGACTCAAAGCCAGACCACGGCAGAAAAATATAGAGAGAATGAAAGTCATTCCCTATGCCTCAGCCATAGGTTCTATAAAGTATGACATGCTGTGTACCAAACATGTTGTGTACCTTGCCATAAGTTTGACAAGGAGGTACAATAGTGATCCAGGAGTAGATCACTGTACAGCGGTCAAAATTATCCTTAGTAATTGGATGACTAAGGAAATGTTTCTCGATTATGGGGGTGATAAAGAGTTCGTCATAAAGGGTTACGCCGATGCAAGCTTTGACACTAAATCCAGCTGACTCTAAGTATCAATCTGGATGCGTATTGAAAGTGGGAGAAATTAGCTAGAGTAGCTCCATGCAGAGCATTGTAGACACATAGACATTTGCGAAATACATACGGATCTGAATGTGACAGACCCGTTGACTAAACTTCTCTCATGAAGCAAAACATGATCACACCTTAGTACTCTTTGGGTGTTAATCACATAGCGATGTGAACTAGATTATTGACTCTAGTAAACCCTTTGGGTGTTAATCACATGACGATGTGAACTATCAGTGTTAAATCACATGGCGATGTGAACTAGATTATTGACTCTAGTGCAAGTAGGAGACTGAAGGAAATATGCCCTAGAGGCAATAATAAAGTTATTATTTATTTCCTTATATCATGATAAATGTTTATTATTCATGCTAGAATTGTATTAACCGGAAACTTAATACATGTGTGAATACATAGACAAAACAGAGTATCCCTAGTATGCCTCTACTAGACTAGCTCATTGATCAAAGATGGTTATGTTTCCTGGCCATAGACATGAGTTGTCATTTGATCAACGGGATCACATCATTAGGAGAATGATGTGATGGACAAGACCCATCCGTTAGCTTAGCACTATGATCGTTTAAGTTTTACTGCTATTGCTTTCTTCATGACTTATACATGTTCCTATGACTATGAGATTATGCAACTCCCGAATATCGGAGGAACACTTTGTGTGCTACCAAACATCACAACGTAACTGGGTGATTATAAAGGTACTCTACAGGTGTCTCCGAAGGTACTTGTTGGGTTGGCGTATTTCGAGATTAGGATTTGTCACTCCGATTGTCGGAGAGGTATCTCTGGGCCCTCTCGGTAATGCACATCATAATAAGCCTTGCAAGCAAATGACTAATGAGTTAGTCACGAGATGATGTATTACGGAACGAGTAAAGAGACTTGCCGGTAACGAGATTGAACTAGGTATAGAGATACCGACGACCGAATCTCTGGCAAGTAACATACCGATGACAAAAGGAACAACGTATGTTGTTATGCGGTTTGACCGATAAAGATCTTCGTATAATATGTAGGAGCCAATATGAGCATCCAGGTTCCGCTATTGGTTATTGACCGGAGATGAGTCTCGGTCATGTCTACATAGTTCTCGAATCCGTAGGGTCCGCACGCTTAACGTTTGATGACGATCGGTATTATGAGTTTATGAGTTTGGATGTACCGAAGGTAGTTCGGAGTCCTGGATGAGATCACGGACATGACGAGGAGTCTCGGAATGTCCGAGACATAAAGATTGATATATAGGACGACTATATTCGGACACCGGAAGTGTTCTGGAAAGTTTCGGAATTTACCGGAGTGCCGGGGGGGGGGGGGTTACCGGAACCCCCCGGGGGAATGATGGGCCCTGGTGGGCCATAGGGGAGAGTGAGGGCAGCAGCCAGGAGGTGGCGCGCCCCCTCCCTAGGAGGAGTCCGAATAGGACTAGGGCAGGGGGGCGCGGCCCCTCTTTCCCTCTCCCTCTCCCTCTCTTTACTTCCCCACTTTCCTTCATTGGTGGACTCCTACTAGGAATAGGATTGCAATCCTATTCCTAGTAGGATTGCTCCCTAGCCGCACCATAGGAGGGCCGGCCGGCCTCCTCCCTTGCTCCTTTATATACGGGGGCAGGGGGGCACCCAAGGACACACAAGTTGAATTGTTCTAGCCGTGTGCGGTGCCCCCCTCCACAGAAACACACCTCGGTCATACCGTTGCATTGCTTAGGCGAAGCCCTGCGCCGGTAGATACATCATATCCGTCACCACGCCATCGTGCTGATAAAACTCTCCCGTGAAGCTCAACTGTATCAAGAGCTCGTGGGACGTCATCAAGCTGAACGTGTGCTGAACGCGGAGGTGCCGTACGTTCGGTGCTTGATCTGTTGGATCGCGAAGAAGTTCGACTACATCAACCGCGTCACTTGACGCTTCCGCTTCCGGTCTACGAGGGTACGTAGACACACTCTTCCCTCTCGTTGATATGCATCTAGTAGATAGATCTTGCGTGATCGTAGGAAAATTTTAAAATACAACGTTCCCCAACAACTTGGTATATGACTTTTGCGTAAGCCTCCCCGGCAACGGCGCCAGAAATTCTTCTTGCTACTTCTCGAGCTTGCGTTGTATTCCCTCGAAGAGGAAAGGGAGATGCAACAAAGTAGCGTATGTATTTCCCTTAGTTTTTGAGAACCAAGGTATCAATCCAGTAGGAGACCACGCGCGTGTCCCTCGCACCTGCACAAATAAATTAGAACTTCGCAGCCAATGCGATAAGGGGTTTTCAATCCCTTTACGGTCACTTAAGAAAGTGAGATCTGATAGAGATGATAGTTTATATTTTTGGTATTTTTGTTTATCAGAACAGAAAGTTAAATCGGAAAAAGTAAAGTAGATGTAGATTAATATGTTGAGAATAGACCCGGGGGCCATAGTGTTCTCTAGTGGCTTCTCTCATGATAGCGATATTCTACGGCGGGTAAACAAATTACTGTCGAGCAATTGATAGAAAAGAGAATAATTATGAGACTATCTAGGCATGATCATTATATATAGGCATCACGTCCGAGACAAGTAGACCGACTCCTGCCTCCATCTACTACTATTACTCCACACATCGACCGCTATCCAGCATGCATCTAGTTTATTGAGTTCATAAGAACAGAGTAACGCCTTAAGCAAGATGACATGATGTAGAGGGATAAACTCAAGCAATATGATGTAACCCCATCTTTTTATCCTCGATGGCAATAATACAATACGTGCCTTGCTGCCCCTACTTTCACTGGGAAAGGGCACCACAAGATTGAGCCCAAAGCCAAGCACTTCTCCCATTGCAAGAACTATAGATCTAGTAGGCCAAACCAAACCAATAATTCGAAGAGACTTGCATGGATATTATGAGCACACATAAAGAGTTCAGAAAAGTACCAAATATTTCTCGTAGATAATCTTGATCATAAACTCACAATTCATCGGATCTCGACAAACACACCGCAAAAAGAGATTACATCGAATAGATCTCCTTGAAGACCGAGGAGGAACTTTGTATTGAGATCCAGAGAGAGAGAGAGAAGAAGCCATCTAGATATAAAAGTGTATGACAAAGCCCATTAAACATCCAAGACTTCATAAATAATAGCATGGAACAATAAAAAATTATAGATACGTTGGAGACGTATCATATGGCGTGGTGCCTCTTGGTATTTTCACTGGGCCATATAAGGGAATGGATGAATCTAATTCACCCCAGGCTTCCTTTTCTCTCCTCATTGCTGAAAATCCTCCAAGCACTAGTTCCCGGAGACCTGCGATACTTCACCCACTCCCCCTACATTCTCAAGAGATGGCGGGCAAGGGGAAAGGCTCCCCAGCTCAGGCGGCTGAGGAGAAGTCGCAAGCAAGAGCGGGCTTTGGATGCCCTTTTTCGACATCATGGGAAACATCACCAAGCTCCAGGGGAGCGGCTACCTCCCACCCCAAAGGCGTGGTTAAGTGTCACTCGCCCCTGGTTGGAGACGAGATCTGCTCGATTTCGAGGATCCCAACTCCTCTGAAGGGAGAGCGGGGCGTCTTTGTGTCTCACCTCATCTGAGTTCTCGGCATTCCCATTCACCCCTTTCTACGGGGCCTGTTATACTTCTATGGGCTCCAATTCCATCACCGGGCCCCCAATCCATCCTCAATGTCGCCACCTATATTACCTTTCTGCGAGGCCAACCTCCACATCGAGCCCCCATTTGGGCTTTTATTGAAACTGAGTATTTTTTACATTTTTATTTCTTTGTTTTTATTATAATTATGATTAACTTAATAAATTTTAAATGAAATTAGTAATATCAAATCCAAAATAATAATATGTGTACTGCAAAAATAAAAATGTTCATATATTCCACAAAACGGTGGCCATGTATAATGAAGAAAGCACGAACATGGCTGACCATGTATAGCCTGGCCTTGTATAGCCATCCTTGTGCAATATGATGACATTCAAAGTAAGGAGCGATGAATAGGATTTACCACTTATTAGAGCTCATCACTAAAATGCCTCAACTACGGCCTATATGGGCTGGACATGATACTAGCCATTTAGTTTGGTATTTTCTATTTTTAGGAAATAATATTTCATTTAACATTTTTTTTGTAAATGTATTACAGAAAATAAGTATAAATATCAAAACCACATATTGCAATTTCGTAAAAAAAGTATACTGCAAAATAAATAAATAAATTTTGCTTGATAAAATTGTTCATGTATGTAAAATTAATTATTCATCTAATGTTTGAAAAATATTCATGCATACAAATGCATTATATTCATGTATTTAAAAAAGTTCATGAATTTCTGTAAACATGTTGATGTGTGTCTGAATGTATGTTCATACGCTTTGAAAAAATTCGAATCCAAAAGGATAAGTAGAAAACAGAAAAACAAATAAAAAATAGAAAAATAACTAAAGGAGGAAACTTGAAAAAAGAGAGGAAATAAAGTAAAAAAAGAAACCAATAAATACGTAGTAAAAAAGAAAAAGAAAATGACAAAAAGGAAAACTGGGTGTGACCCAAAACAGGCCAGGGTGCACTTTATAGTGACAAATCAAAGCACCGTGTTACACTAAAAAAAATCCAAGCACCGTGCTTAGAATAGGATGGCCCTTTGGAGCTTCACGTACGCTTATTTGGATTCAAAATGAGCCGGATAATGGCCTGAACATTTGACAAAATATATTCAATAATATTTGTAAAGTATATTTCTTTATGCTTTTAACACTCAAAAATGATGTTTGAAATAATTTTATTGAAACTGTATGGAGAAACAGGTTGAGAGTTTATTTTATCTACTTTTAAATTTTGTTCACACAATTTAGGGGATTTGTTCATCTATACTAACTTAAATGATGACGCGGCTAATAAAAATTGATTTTACAAACCACCAAAAAGTGCTTTAAAAACATTCATAAATTCTCATTGTAGGTACTCAAACATTTCAAAACAAAATCTTCAAGGTAGTCTTAATAAATGTTTGTATCTGTCAAAGAGATGTTTTTTATTTTGGAACAAAATTGTTTATATGTATAAAACATTACCATCTCTCCAAAATGGAAATGCTCCATGTACTTATTCAAATGTTCACGGACTAAAAACACTACATACTAAGAAAAAGTTTATGTACGAAAGAATAATAGAAAATAAAAATACAGTAGCAAATAGCAAAGCTAACAGGATCAAATAAAATGGAAACAAAAAATAATATAAAGAAATAAATGACAAAAGAATATAGCAACAAATAATAAAATAAAACAATGAAAAAAATGAAAGGTATAAAAGAAAAAGGAAAAATGATAAAGAAGAAACAATTACTACTTGGATGACCCAAAAAGAGCTCGCCTTAAAAAACTTAAAAGCCTCCGGCCAGAGTCTGCACGTCCTCCCAGTGAGGTCAGAGAGTTTTTTATCTCGCCAAAACGGCACCTGAAGCCATACTGTAGTGGTTATATTTAGTGGGGCCTATATAAGCCTGCCTTCTTCCCCACGAGGAAGGTGATGACTCTACATCTTTTCTAATTATTGTTGAAAACTCGAAAGCTTTAGCTCAACCTCGCCAATTCTTCAACCTTCCACAAATTTAGGACATGCTAGAGGAGAATATGATATACATTTTCACCAAACCAAAAGTTGAGATACATTCCTCGCTAGTCCCATTGTGCACTGGCGGAGCTACGTTGTGGCCGAATAGGCCATGGCCCGCCCAGACCTTTAGCAAAACTACAAGACTATACATAGGATCACCCATGAATACAGAGCACTTCAAGATTTCAGCCTAGATTAAGCGTTAATTTCAGTCTGGCCCGCCCAACTTTATATTTGTAGCTCCGCCACTGCCATTGTGCATATTTTTTATCTTGGGTTTGTGAAGAACTCTAGACAGTTGTGTCACCAAGGAGCTTTCGAGTTGTGGGCTTGTGCTCTAGGAAAGTTTGTGAGGGTTCGGAGATTGCGTGAGGAACTACCGCTAGTGAAGGGAGCTCGTACATTCATTGACCGAGGCTCTTGAACACCTAGGTGAGATATCCGTTGTCATCAAGGCATTCGTCAGGCTCCACCTCGAGATTAGAACGCCCCCAGTGTGAACTATGGTTTACGTATATTCATTTGCAACACTTGGGGTTGCTTCATTTAGTTGGTTGGTAGTTGTCCCTTCTGCAACTTGCTTTCTTGTGTTAGATCATCATGCATGGTGTATAATTTAGTTGAATTTCTAGAGGACATATAATTTTTCAATCCCTCCAAAATCAATTGAGAAAAGTAAAAAAAAAATATGGTTAGTCCTCTACTCACCCAATTGACATCTATGGGCATATTTGACTCTTCAATGTTGATAGCCTCTTCGATACTCAGCATTGGTCACTCTTCCATTGACGCATGGTGCATACTTATCTTGTCTGCCCAATGGAGATCTTACTCCAGTTCTTCCACACATAACCCAAATATCTTACCAAAAATGTTCACCATATATACATATGATACGTCCATTTTGCATCATGCTTTTATATTGATATTTATTGCATTATGGGCTGTTATTACATGTTTTGTCACAATACTTATGCCTTTTCTCTCTTATTTTACAAGGTTTACATGAAGAGGGAGAATGCCGGCAGCTGGAATTCTTGGCTGGAAAAGGAGCAAACTCTGGAAACCTATTCTGCACAACTCCAAAACCCCGAAACTCAACAGAACTCCGTTTCAGAAAATATAAAAAATATCTGGCAAAAGAAGTCCATGAGGGGGGCCACCGGCTGCCCACGAGGGTGGGGGGCGGACCCCCCTTCCCAGGGCGCGCCCCCTGTCTCGTGGGCCAGCCGGAAGGCCCCCGATGCCCATCTTCTACTATATGAGGTGTTTTGACCTGGAAAAAATCATAAGGAGGCTTTCGGGACCAGACGCCACCGTCTCGAGGCGGAACCGAGGCGGAAACCAATCTAGGGCTCCGGCACAGCTGTTCTGTCGGGGATACTTCCCTCCGGGAGGGGGAAATCGTCACCGCCGTCATCACCAACAACTCTCCCATCTTGGGGAGGGCTATCTTCATCAACATCTTCACCAGCACCATCTCCTCTCAAACCCTAGTTCATCTCTTGTATCCAATCTTTGTACCCAAACCTCAGATTGGTACATGTGGGTTGCTAGTAGTGTTGATTACTCCTTTTAGTTGATGCTAGTTGGTTTATTTGGTGGAATATCATATGTTCAGATCCATTACGCATATCAATACCCCTCTGATCATGAACAATATTAGGTCTTGTGAGTAGTTACTTTTGTTCCCGGGGACATGGGAGAAGTCTTGCTATTAGTAGTCATGTGAATTTGGTATGGCGGCTGCTACAAATCAGCCGATTGATTTGTTACAAATTTAAGTCGCCCTCGAAGCCGTCCGATCAAACACTCCCAGCCGCATGATCAGACAACACCAGGACCCAGTCATGGCAACATCTTCATGGTAGCACCGACGGCGCCCCGGTGACGCTCCATTGCACCTCTGGCGACCCGCCGCGACGCTTCACTGCAGCGCCGACGAAGCTTCAACGGCCCCACCGTGCTTCATTGAAACTTCGGCGAGTTTTGTTGCAACTCCGGCGAGCTTCGTTGCAACTCCGCCGGTGCTTCATCGCAGCTCCGGCGACCCGCCATGGCGCTTCACTGCAGCGCCAACGAAGCTTCAACGGCCCCTCCGCGCTTCATTAACACTCCGGTTAGCTTTGTTGCAACTCCGGCGGCGCTTCATCACAGCTCCAGCGACCCGTCGCGGCGCTTCATTGCAGCGCCGACGAAGCTTCAACGGCCCCACCGCGCTACATTGAAACTCTGGCGATCTTCGTTGTAACTCCGGCAACGCCTCACCGCAGCTCCAATGGCGCTTCATCGCAACTCCGGTGAGTCTGCTCTTCCTCACCGGCTGCTGCATGCCGTCGGCTAGCCTACAGCACCACACCGTCGGTGCCGCCATGCTTCACTGCAGCTTCGGCGGCCCCCCGAGCTGCTTCATCGCAACGCCGGCGAGCCCGCTCTACTTCACCTGTTCCACGCAGTCCCGCCGGCCATGGCAGCAGCTTCTGCCCAGCCTAGCCTACGGCCTCACGAGGTGAGCGGCGATAGCGATTTGCAGCAGCGGTGCAGCGACCCTAGGCGACGACAGGTTGTAGCAGTGGTGCAGCAACGCGCGGTGGTGGCGGCGCTGGTGTACAGCGACGGGCGACGGCGCTGGTGTGTGTGGCGATGTGGTGAAGGAAGAAACAGAAGGAAAAATGAGCGGCTGAGCGCATCGGGAGGAAAGAGATAAGGGAAGGAAGAGAGATAAGCGGCGCGTGGGCCCCTCGGACGCGTGGCACGCGCTGGAGGCGGCTTACCAAGCACGGAAATCATCCGGTTGATTTCAATGATTTTCCATTTGGTATTCGTTTGATATTTTGATGAGATGTATGTTGTCTCTCCTCTAGTGGTGTCATGTGAACGTCGACTACATGAAACGTCACAATTAGTTGGGCCTAGAGGAAGGCATTGGGAAGTAATAACTAGATGATGGGTTGCTAGAGTGACAGACGCTTAAACCCTAGTTTATGCGTTTCTTCGTAAGGGGCTGATTTGGATCCATATGTTTCATGCTATGATTAGTTTACCTTAATACTTCTTTTGTAGTTGCGGATGTTTGCATTAGAGGTTAATCATAAGTGGGAGGCTTGTCCAAGTAAGGACAACACCCAAGCACCGGTCCACCCACATACCAAATTATCAAAGTACCGAACGTGAATCATATGAACGTGATGAAAACTAGTTTGACGATAATTCCCATGTGTCCTCGGGAGCGCTTTCCTTTATATAAGAGTTTGTCCAGGCTTGTCCTTTGCTACAAAAAGGATAAGGCTACGTTGCTGCACCTTATTTACTTTTACCTTTTGTTACTTGCTACCAATTACCTTCTCACAAAACTATTTGTTACCTATAATTTCAGTGCTTGCAGAAAATACCTTACTGAAAACTGCCTATCATTTCCTTCTGCTCCTCGTTTGGTTCGACACTCTTACTTATAAAAAGGACTACGATAGATCCCCTACACTTGTGGGTCATCAACATATCATGGCTTTTCCATAGTCATTCTGGGTATATTTCCAAGCACTACCATACTGAAAACGGCCTATCATTTCCTTCTGCTCCTCGTTGGGTTCGACACTCTTACTTATCGAAAGGACTACGATAGATCCCCTACACTTGTGGGTCATCAAGACTCTTTTCTGGCGCCGTTTCCGGGGAGTGAAGTGCCTTTGGTAAGTGGAATTTGGTAAGGAAAAATTTATATAGTGTGCTGAAATTTATTGTCACTTGTTACTATGGCTCAAAATCCTTTGAGAGGCTTGTTCGGGGTATCTTCACCCCGAACAGAAGAGCAAAGAGTTGCTCCTCAACCTACTGCACCTACTGAAAATGTTTGCTTTGAGATTCCTTCGGGTATGATAGAGAAACTGCTTGAAAATCCTTTTACAGGAGATGGAACACTGCATCCCGATTTACATCTAATCTATGTGGATGAAGTTTGTGGATTATTTAAGCTTGCAAGTATGCCCGATGATGTTATCAAGAAGAAGGTATTCCCTTTATCTTTGAAGGGAGATGCATTGACATGGTTTAGGCTATGTGATGATATGGGATCATGGAACTATAATCGTCTGAAGTTGGAATTTCATCAGAAGTTCTACCCTATGCACCAGGTTCATCGTGATCGTAATTATATTTATAATTTTTGGCCTCGCGAAGGAGAAAGCATCGCTAAAGCTTGGGGGAGGCTTAAGTCAATGTTATATTCATGCCCCAATCATGAGCTCTCAAGAGAAATGATTATTCAAAAAAATTATGCTCGGCTTTCTCTTAATAATCGCTCCATGCTCGGTACTTCTTGTTCTGGTTCTTTTATGATGAAGACTATTGAATTCAAATGGGATTTATTGGAAAGAATTAAACGCAACTCTGAAGATTGGGATCTCGACAAAGGTAAGGAGTCAGGTATGACCCCTAAGTTTGATTATGTTAAAGCTTTTATGGATACCGATGTTTTCCGTGAGTTTAGCATTAAATATGGACTTGACTGTGAGATAGTAGCTTCTTTCTGTGAATCTTTTGCTACTCATGTTGATCTCTCAAAGGAGAAGTGGTTTAAATATCATCCCCCTATTGAAGTAAAAGTAGTTGAAGCTATTAAATTTGAAGAAAAGACTATTACTTATAATGTTGATCCTATTGTTCCAACTGCTTATATTGAGAAACCACCTTTCCCTATTAGGATAAAGGATCACGCTCAAGCTTCAACTGTAGTTCGTAAAAGTAATACTAGAACACCTACACCCCGAGCAAATTAAAGTTGAACCTAGTGTTGCTATGGTTAAAGATCTCTTGGTAGAAGAATTAGATGGACATGTTATTTACCTCCAAGAAGAGTCTGCTAGAATAGCCAAACCCAATGCTAGGAACAAACATAGACCTATTGTGGGCTTGCCTGTTATCTCTGTTAAGATAGGAGATCATTGCTATCATGGCTTATGTGACGTAGGTGCTAGTGCGAGTATTATCCCTCATGATTTATATCGAGAAATTATGCATGATATTGCACCTATTGAGTTAGAAGGGATTGATGTTACTATTAAGCTTGCTAATAGAGATACTATTTCACCAGTTGGCATTGTTAGAGATATTGAAGTCTTGTGTGGGAAGGTTAAATACCCTGCTGATTTCCTTGTTCTTAGTTCCCCACAAGATGAATTTTGTCCCATTATATTTGGTAGATCCTTCTTGAATACTGTTAATGCCAAGATAGACTACGTGAAAGATATTATTACTGTTGGATAAGGGGATATGTCTCATGATTTTAACTTTGCTAAATTCCGTAGACAACCCCTTGAAAGGAACCACCCAGTAAGGATGAAATTATTGGTCTTGCTTCTATTGTTGTGCCTCCTAATGATCCTTTAGAACAATACTTGTTGGACCATGAAAATGATAGGCATATGAATGAGAGAAGAGAAATAGATGAAATATTCTTTGAACAGGGACCCGTACTGAAAAACAACTTGTCTGTTGAAATCCTAGGGGATCCTCCTCCACCCAAGGGTGATCCCGTGTTTGAACTTAAACCTTTGCCTGATAATCTTAAGTATGTTTATCTGGATGAAAAGAAGATATATCTTGTTATTATTAGTGCTAACCTTTCAGGGCAGGAAGAAGAAAAATTATTGAAAACTCTGAAGAAGCACCGTGCTGCTATTGGATATACTCTGGATGATCTTAAGGCCATTAGTCCCACTATATGCCAACACAAGATAAAATTGGAAGAAAATGCTAAACCGGTTATTGATCATCAACGACGGTTAAATCCAAAGATGAAAGAAGTGGTAAGGAAGGAAATACTAAAGCTTCTAGAGGCAGGTATTATCTATCTAGTTGCTGATAGCCAGTGGGTAAGTCATGTCCATTGTGTTCCTAAGAAAGGAGGTATGACTGTCGTTCTTAATGATAAAGATGAATTGATCCCGCGAAGAATAGTTACAGGTTATAGGATGGTAATTGATTTCCTTAAGTTAAATAAAGCTACTAAGAAAGATCATTACCCCTTGCCAGTTATTGATCAAATGCTAGAAAGGTTATCCAAACATACTCATTTTTGCTTTCTAGATGGTTATTCCGGCTTCTCTCAAATACCTGTGTCAAAAGGGGATCAAGAAAAGACCACTTTTACTTGTCCTTTCGGTACCTTTGCTTATAGACGTATGCCTTTTGGTTTATGTAATGCACCTGCTACCTTTCAAATATGCATGAGGGCTATATTCTCTGATTTTTTTTGAAAAGATTGTTGAGGTTTTCATGGATGCTTTCTCCGTTTACGAACTTCTTTTGATGATTGTTTAAGCAACCTTGATCGAGTTTTGCAGAGATGTGAAGACACTAATCTTGTCTTCAATTGGGAGAAGTGCCACTTTATGGTTAATGAAGGCATTGTCTTGGGACATAAAATTTCTGAAAGAGGTATTGAAGTAGACAAAGCTAAAGTTGATGCTATTGAAAAGATGCCATGCCCAAAGGACATCAAAGGTATACGAAGTTTCCTTGGTCATGCTTGGTTTTATAGGAGGTTCATAAAGGACTTTTCTAAAATCTCCAGGCCTCTGACTAATCTCTTACAAAAAGATATTCCTTTTGTCTTTGATGATGATTGTCTAGAAGCATTTGAAATACTTAAGAAAGCATTGATCTCTGCACCTATTGTCCCGCCTCCCGACTGGAATTTACCCTTTGAAGTTATGTGCAATGCTAGTGATTATGCTGTAGGAGCTGTTCTAGGGCAAAGAGTTGATAAGAAATTGAATGTTATCCAGTATGCTAGTAAAACTCTAGATAGTGCCCAAATAAATTATGCTACTACTGAGAAAGAATTTTTAGCAGTTTATTTGCTCGTGATAAGTTTAGACCCTATATTGTTGATTCTAAAATAACTATTCACACTGATCATGCTGCTATCAAATACCTTATGAAAAAAAAGATGCTAAACCTAGACTTATTAGATGGGTTCTCTTACTGCAAGAATTTGACTTGCATATTATTGATAGAATGGGAGCTGAGAACCCCGTTGCAGACAACTTGTCTAGGTTAGAAAATGTACTTGATGACCCACAACCTATTGATGATAGCTTTCCTAATGAACAATTAGCTGTCATAAATACTTCTCGTACTGCTCCATGGTATGCTGATTATGCTAATTATATCATTGCTAAGTTTATACCTCCTAGCTTCACATACCAGCAAAAGAAAAAGTTCTTCTATGATTTGAGACATTACTTCTGGGATGACCCACATCTTTATAAAGAAGGAGTAGATGGTATTATTAGACGTTGTGTACCTGAGCATGAACAGGAACATATCCTACGGAAGTGCCACTCCGAAGCTTATGGAGGACACCATGCGGGAGATAGAACTGCACACAAGGTATTGCAATCCGGTTTTTATTAGCCTACTCTCTTCAAGGATGCCCGTAAGTTTGTCTTATCTTGTGATGAATGTCAAAGAATTGGTAATATTAGTAGACGTCAAGAAATGCCTATGAATTATTCACTTGTTATTGAACCATTTGATGTTTGGGGCTTTGATTATATGGGGCCGTTTCCTGCCTCTAATGGGTACACACATATTCTAGTTGCTGTTGATTACGTTACTAAGTGGGTAGAGGCTATTCCAACTAGTAGTGCTGATCATAACACCTCTATTAAGATGCTTAAAGAAGTTATTTTCCCGAGGTTTGGAGTCCCTAGATATCTAATGACTAATGGTGGTTCACACTTTATTCATGGTGCTTTCCGTAAGATGCTTGCTAAATATGATGTCAACCATAGAATTGCATCCCCCTATCACCGACAGACTAGTGGTCAAGTAGAACTAAGTAATAGGGAGTTGAAATTAATTTTCCAAAAGACAGTTAATAGGTCTACGAAGAATTGGTCCAAGAAACTAGATGATGCATTGTGGGCCTATGGAACTGCATACAAAAATCCTATGGGTATGTCTCCATATAAGATGGTATATGGAAAAGCTTGTCACTTACCTCTTGAACTAGAACATAAGGCATATTGGGCTATTAAAGAGCTCAATTATGATTTCAAACTTGCCGGTGAAAACAGGTTATTTGACATTAGCTACCTTGATCAATGGAGAACCCAGGCCTACGAGAATGCCAAACTGTTTAAAGAAAAAGTTCAAAGATGGCATGACAAAAGGATACAAAAGTGTGAGTTTAACGTAGGAGACTATTTCTTGCTATAAAAATCTCATTTAAGATTTTTTTTGCAGGAAAACTTCTATCCAAGTGGGAAGGACCTTACGTTATCGAGGAGGTCTATCATTCCGGTGCCATAAAAATCAACAACTTCGAAGGCAGAAATCCGAAGGTGGTGAACTGTCAAAGAATCAAACATTATATCTCAGGTAATCCTATAAATGTTGAAACCAATATTATTGAAACCGTAATCCCAGAGGAATACAAAAGGGACACTTTCCAGAACGATTCAGCCACCGAAAAGGAAGAGGTATGTGATACGGTAAGTAAACCGACTCCAAAACAGTTGTAAAGGAAATTTTTCTCCGTTTTGGAATATTTAGAAAAATAGAAAAATAAGAAGCAGTCCAGAGGAGACACGAGGCATCCACGAGGGTGGAGGGCGTGCCCCCTGCCCAGGGCGCCCCGTGTGTTCCCCGAACTCCGTTTTCTTGTGGGTTACTCCTTTTGGTTAGTAAAAATTCATTATATATACCCCCGAAGGTTTTGACCTCTGTATCACGCAAAAATCCTCTGTTTTCGTTTCGAGCTGCTGTTTTTGACAGATCTAGATCGGCATGGCGTCCTCCAACATCCCCAAGGACAAGTTCTTCGAGAAGGTCATCAACCCCTACCTTGCGGAGGTGCTGCATCACCCTAAAACCATGGATTTGCATGAGGGGGTGCTGCACATCCGTGATGTTGAGGGGCCGAGGAGGACCGGAAGCGTGGAGACAAGACTCGAAGCAATGGAGCAGCAAGTTTTCAAGTGCCAAGGTATGGTGGAACGAGGACTCAACGCCAACCACATGATGATCTCGGAGCTCGCCAGCAACCTCAAGCTGGACTCAAGGATCTTTGGGGAAGCTATCTCCAATCTTCAAGAGAAGATCGAACACCTCCAAGCCCAGATCTATGACCTGCAAAACCAAAACTGTGAGTATGAACATAGATTCAAGAAGATGAGTTTGGCTACAGATTTGACTATCCCGGAGACTCGATCATCCTTCTACGATGGTGAACCAATGCCTTGGAAGGTAGACAACAAGCCTACATCATCAACAACTCCATCATCACCACCCCCGAAGAAGGAGACATAATCATATGGGTATGGGCACTCCCCTTGGCAACTGCCAAGCTTGGGGGAGTGACCCCGGTATCGTATCACCATCACTCCTATCTTTACCGTTTTACTTAGTTCGATCCTTTTGGTAGTATCTTGATCTAGTAGAATAAAGTTAGCTTGATATAGTTGTGAGCTTTTGCTTTATGATCTTTACCCTTTGTAATCGAGTCTGTGAGCTATATAATAAATATTAGTGTTGAGTCAAGGGCTTGATTTCCTCACTTGGGTCATGATAAAAGAAAGAAAACATAAAGAGTATCAAAGAGATCATATCGATCTTATGGGAAGTAATGACTTCACATATAAGAGTAATATATAAAAGTTGTTGGGAGTTGACAAACATAGTTTTGGTCATCGTTGCAATTAATAGGAAGTAATAAAAGAAGAGAGGCTTCACATACAAATATACTATCTTGGACATCTTTTATGATTGTGAGCACTCATTAAAGTATGACATGCTAAAGAGTTGATGTTGGACAAGGAAGACAACATAATGGGTTATGTCTTCTTATATCCGAAATAAAGTATATTGTCATGGATCATCCAACATGTTGAGCTTGCCTTTCTCCCTCATGCTAGCCAAAAATCCTCACACTAAGTAGAGATACTACTTGTGCTTCCATATATCTTTAAACCCACTTTTGCCATGAGAGTCCACCATACCTACCTATGGATTGAGAAAGATCCTTCCAAGTAAGTTGTCATGTTGCAAACTCGCTAAAATATGTATGATTTATTAATGTGGGAGAAATTAACTTTATATGATCTTGTTATATGGAAGTAATAAAAGCGACGGACTGCATAATAAAGGTCCTTATCACAAGTGGCTATATAAAGTGAAGTTCTTCTATGCTAAGACTTTGTGCATCCAACCATAAAAACACATGACAACCTCTGCTTCCCTCTGCGAAGGGCCTATCTATTATTCCTGTCTTATAAGTGTCAAGGTGAAATTCACCTTTCCTTTTTACATTTTATCCTTTGGCAAGCACATTGTGTTGGAAAGATCCTGACATATACACCCACTTGGATGTAAGTTTTCATGGTCTATTACTCTTGACATTACCCTTGAGGTAAAAGGTTGGGAGGCAACACCATAAGCCCCTATATTTCTCTCTGTCCGATTAAAACTCCATAAACATAAGTATTGCGTGAGTGTGAGAAATTGTGAAAGACTATATGATAGTTGAGTATGTAGGCTTGCTGAAAAGCTCCTACATTGACTCTTTCCGATGTTACGATAAATTGCAATTGCTTCAATGACCGAGATCAAAGTTTGTTAGTTTTCAATGAAGTTTATGATTCATACTTGATATTGTGGATGAATTGTTACTTTAGCATAAGAATCATATGAATATATTTATATATTTTGCTGTTATGAAAATGATCATGATGCCCTCATGTCCGTATTCTGTTTTTATCGACACCTCTATCTCTAAACATGTGGACATATTTTTCGTTATCGGCTTTCGCTTGAGGACAAGCGAGGTCTAAGCTTGGGGGAGTTGATACGTCCATTTTACATCATGCTTTTATATTGATGTTTATTGCATTATGGGCTGTTATTACATGTTCTGTCACAATACTTATGCCTTTTCTCTCTTATTTTACAAGGTTTACATGAAGAGGGAGAATGCCGGCAGCTGGAATTCTGGGCTGGAAAAGGAGCAAACTCTGGAAACCTATTCTGCACAACTCCAAAAGCCCTCAAACTCAAAAGAACTCCGTTTCAGAAAATATAAAAAATATATGGCGAAAGAAGTCCACGAGGGTGGGGGGGCGCCCCCCTGTCTCGTGGGCCAGCCGGAAGGCCCCCGACGCCCATCTTCTCCTATATGAGGTGTTTTGACCTGGAAAAAAATCATAAGGAGGCTTTCGGGAGCAGACGCCGCCGTCTCGAGGCGAAAACCAATTTAAGGCTCCGGCAGAGCTGTTCTGCCGGGGATACTTCCCTCCGGGAGGGGGGAATCGTCATCGCCGTCATCACCAACAACTCTCCCATCTTGAGGAGGGCTATCTTCATCAACATCTTCACCAGCACCATCTCCTCTCAAACCCTAGTTCATCTCTTGTATCTAATCTTTGTACCCAAACCTCAGATTGGTACCTCTGGGTTGCCAGTAGTGTTGATTACTCCTTGTAGTTGATGCTAGTTGGTTTATTTGGTGGAATATCATATGTTCAGATCCATTATGCATATTGATACCCCTGTGATCATGAAAAATATTATGTCTTGTGAGTAGTTACTTTTGTTCCTGAGGACATGGGAGAAGTCTTGCTATTAGTAGTCATGTGAATTTGGTATTCGTTTGATATTTTGATGAGATGTATGTTGTCTCTCCTCTAGTGGTGTCATGTGAACGTCGACTACATGACACTTCACCATTATTTGGGCCTAGAGGAAGGCATTGAGAAGTAATAAGTAGATGATGGGTTGCTGGAGTGACAGAAGCTTAAACCCTAGTTTATGTGTTGCTTCGTAAGGGGCTGATTTGGATCCATATGTTTCATGCTATGGTTAGGTTTACCTTAATACTTCTTTTGTAGTTGCGGATGCTTGCATTAGAGGTTAATCATAAGTGGGAGGCTTGTCCAAGTAAGGACAGCACCCAAGCACCGGTCCACCCACATACCAAATTATCAAAGTACCGAACGCGAATCATATGAACGTGATGAAAACTAGTTTGACGATAAGTCCCATGTGTCCTCGGGAGCGCTTTCCTTTATATAAGAGTTTGTCCAGGCTTGTCCTTTGCTACAAAAAGGATTGGGCCATCTTGCTGCACCTTATTTACTTTTACCTTTTGTTACTTGCTACCAATTACCTTATCACAAAACTATCTGTTACCTATAATTTCAGTGCTTGCAGAAAATACCTTACTGAAAACTGCCTATCATTTCCTTCTGCTCCTCGTTTGGTTCGACACTCTTACTTATCAAAAGGACTACGATAGATCCCCTACACTTGTGGGTCATCAACATATCATGGCTTTTCCATAGTCATTCTGGGTATATTTCCAAGCACTACCATCATCAAAATTTCACATATGTTACATGGCTAGAGACATGTTCCTTATTGTCATATGCCTTATATGGTCATATAGCAAACTTCAAATTATTTGGCACCAATTGTCATATTTCATCATTGAAATATGCTATATATGTTAGATTTTGTAATGCTGGTACACCATGAGATCATCATTTATAGTTTCTCTCGTGCTTAGAACATTCAACTGAAGTATGACAAAAAAGTATATATGATCGTCACGTGATACGTCCAAAACGTATCTATAATTTCTGCTTGCTCCATGCCTCTTTTGGGTGATATTGCTATGATAATTATACACTTCCATACATTTTTGATCATATTTGGACTAACCTATTAACTCAGTGCACCCCAGTGCCAGTTTCTGTTTTTTGGCTGTTTTTGTATTTCAGGTTTTCACATTACGAGAACTGCTAGGAAAAATCCAGAAAAATTATATAAAAAATCAGCGTTCCAGAAAGTACCGTGCGCCCGAAGGACAGCCGGGGGGGGGGGGCACCAGGGCTCCAGGCGACCTGGCGGCACGCCCCCCCTGGGCCGCGCCGGGGGGGGGCCTGGGCCCCCCGAGGCTCTTCCGATGCCCCCCTTTGGCATATATTTAAAGCGTCTCCCGAAACCCTTGAGGGAGGAACTCTTTTCGCGATCCCATCTCTGTTCCGCCGCCGCCGCCGCTTCCAAGATCGGGAGCACCAGGAGAACTCTTCCCGGCACCCTGCCGGAGGGGAGGACCACCACCGGGAGCCTCTCCACCACCATGGACGCCTCCCGGATGAGTTGTGAGTAGTCTCCCTTGGACCATGAGTCCATGACCAGTATGTAACATCCCAAATTTTCAATTTGGAATGTTTTACAATTATTAGCTATGCATCTATGCATTTTTTTTATGTGAGTGTTATTTGGAAATTTCAGAGGCATTTGAATTTTATCTGACTTTGAATTCTACTTGGAAATTGAAATTTATTTCAAAATTCCCTGACGAGATACTTGTTCAAAAGTATGAGAGGAGCGAACATGACACTCCAAAAAGTCAGAAGAAAACAATGCCGAAAGTTTTGAATTCAAATTTGAGTTTCATTTGGATTTTTAGAAAAATGTTTTTATAAAGTTTTTATTTAGCCTCTGAAAAATAGTTCATCTTGTAGGATTTATTTTTCTGATTTTTTTGATATATATATATATATATATATATATATATGTCCTATATTAAAATATTTGTATTTTCTATCTACACATTTTTTTTTCATTTTTTTTTCTCCGTAAAAAAAAACAGCCATGGGCCACGAAAGGCCCAGCCTTCCTCACGACCCAACTTGGCCGTCTCCTTCCTTTGGTCGTTGGTCACAGAGAGCGCATAGAGCATCATCCACCCAGCGCCCCCACCCCTCCCCTCCTCTCCCTCGCCCAAAAACTGCTCTGAACGGAACCCCCTCGCATTCCTCTACCCCTTCCCCTTCACTAGTGCGCCTTAATTCCATCTCTAATGGCCACCATGAACGCTTGAAACTGCAGCCATTAACACATCTCGCCCCACCCAACTATGGACCTCCCCAAGCCTTATAAAAGGCACCCCGCGAGCCCCTCTCACCCCTCGTCCGAAGCCCTCTCCTTCCGGAGCTTTTCCCCCTCCCAAACCTCGCCAATTGCTCGCCGGAGTTCGTGAATTCCGGCGACCTCTCACCGTGTGTACATGAAGCTATCTTCAACCAAAACTTGATCAAGTGGTTCACCACATCGCCCTCTACACCGTCCCGTACGCGTCCTTCGCCGAAACACACCGGAGCCGCCTTCTTCCTCGTCTCCGGCGACAAGTCCGGTGAACACCCTGTCCGATTTTTTTTCTCTTTTATCAGTATATTTTCCAATTCAGATTCTTTACCGAATCTTGTTTCTAGTATATCTTTTAGTCTATAGATCCAATTTAGTTGATTCTTTTTCCTACGGTTTCATAAAAATATCCTCTATCCAGAGAACCAAACGAAATATATTTTTGAAAATTTTAAAAATTTGAATTCAAGCAGATCTGAATTCAAACTTCGTTAGGCCATAACTTGAGTTTCGTAACTCCGTTTTGGGTGATTCTTTTTGCTAATCGAAGCTTGTGACATGTACCTTCTGTTAAAACCAAAACCATTTATTTTTGTTGCTGTAAAAATTACATTCGGTACAGAAACTTTATTTGGGTGTTTTTTGGAGTTTTTTGAAGAAAAAAAATCATTTTCTTTTTGATTCTTTGCTTGTATGCTTATGTATGTTATTGCTTGATTACGCTAGATCATCCGGAGTGCGAAGCTTGCTACTACGAATCTTTAGAGTTCAACTAACGTCAGCAAGGCAAGTTCACACTTTGATCATAAATTTGCAATACCCAGTTTTTACTATGCATTAGTTTCACCCTCAAATATTGCATTAGTAGGATTGGGAACATGTGGTTATGCTATGTAGTTTATGTGGTAGGAACCTATGACCTTTGATCACCCCGGGAATATTTGTTATGTTATATATTGCTTAGCCATGCTCGTAGACGGGGATTGGTATGTGTGATACATGCAAGTTGCGAGAGATAATAATTTTTGGGACAACATAAGGTGGCAACTTTAATACACATCTGGGTGGATTGTTTGGGGGCACCTGGAGAAACCAGTGCTTGCCCAAGGGGAATCCCGGAGTACCCGTGTGATTACCCTAGGTCCGCCACCCAGGCTCAAAGGGATCATAAGATATTTCATGCCTAGAAACTTCCGTGTGCAGCCACAAGCCATTATGGGCTCTGGCATAGTTGAGTACGTTGTGTGACCTCTTTCCGTGGTAGACTAGCTGATGTAGGGGAAAGTAGGTGTACCGGTCTACCCAGGGTTTGGAGGAAATACTTCAGAAAGACTATGTCTTGATCTTCCGATCATGGAGGTGGTCGAGTCTTGTGGGGAAAAGTGCGCAAACCTCTGCAGAGTGTACAAACTAATCATGATTAGCCGTGTCCTCGGTTACGGACAACTTGAGTATCTAGAAGTGAATTATTGGTTGATCTCATCACTTTATTTAATGAAATCATTGGGTTACTAATAACTTGGGAATTTTGGGATTGAGTTGGAGGAACCTTCTCAATAATGGAATTTTAATTTTGTAGTAAATAAAAATTTATTCCTTTGTTGTAGGGTAAAATTGGCTTTATGCAAATATTAAACTTAGAGCCTCCACCAGCTAAATTTGCATATAGAGATAGTCTTTTTATTTATTATTATTTCTATGGTGTGACATTGCCAGCATATTCCATGTGCTGACCTACACGGCTGCAACGTCTCATGTTGCAGAGTTTTCCGACGAGGAGTAAATGTGCGATAGGTCGTTGTTCTGCACTCAGTTTGCCGTGGAGTTGATGGACTCATTTTACTTTTGATGCTTCCGCAGTTATTTTATCCAGATGGCCTTTGGCCATATTATTGTAATAAATACTCTTTTGAGGACCTCGATGTAATAAAGTGTGTGATTGAACTCTGTTATAATTCATCGAGTACTGTGTGTGTCAGCATACCGAACCATGGATGACACTTAAGCACAGAGACTTCGATCCATTTGGGTCGGGTCGCTACAAGACTATGTCTCGATCTTCCGATCATGGAGGTGGTCGAGTCTTGTGGGGAAAAGTGCGCAAACCTCTGCAGAGTGTACAAACTAATCATGATTAGCCGTGTCCCCGGTTACGGACAACTTGAGTATCTAGAAGTGAATTATTGGTTGATCTCATCACTTTATTTAATGAAATCATTGGGTTACTAATAACTTGGGAATTTTGGGATTGAGTTGGAGGAACCTTCTCAATAATGACATTTTAATTTTGTAGTAAATAAAAATTTATTCCTTTGTTGTAGGGTAAAATTGGCTTTATGCAAACATTAAACTTAGAGCCTCCACCAGCTAAATTTGCATATAGAGATAGTCTTTTTCTTTTTTATTATTTCTATGGTGTGACATTGCCAGCATATTCCATGTGCTGACCTACACGGCTGCAACGTCTCATGTTGCAGAGTTTTCCGACGAGGAGTAAAGGTGCGATAGGTCGTTGTTCTGCACTCAGTTTGCCGTGGAGTTGATGGACTCATTTTACTTTTGATGCTTCCGCAGTTATTTTATCCAGATGGCCTTTGGCCATATTATTGTAATAAATACTCTTTTGAGGACCTCGATGTAATAAAGTGTGTGATTGAACTCTGTTATAATTCATCGAGTATTGTGTGTGTCAGCATACCGATCCAGGGATGACAATTAAGCACAGAGACTTCGATCCATTTGGGTCGGGTCGCTACACAGTAGCTATGTGATGTTCTCCTCCCGTTCTTGTGCTTCACTAATTAGCCCTCGTGAGCTGCCCTACATGATCGAGGCACATATGTAATCCTTATGCTGTTGCTATGATGAGTTTGCTGGGATCCGATGGATTATGAGATTATGTTCAGATTGTGCTTGAGTAATATATTTGATCTACCTCTTTTATATTTATGTTCGTAAGTAATTCTTGCATGTTCTCCGTTGTTATTTATTGCTTTGGCCAAGTAATAGGTAGTGACTCCAAGAGGGAACGTTATGCTTGATTGTGGGTTCATGCCCCTCGATGACTAGTTTGAGTGACAGAAACATGAGTCTAGGGGATGTGCTGTTGCCACAAGGGGGAAAACAACGGTGCTTGTGCCCGCGGGTGCAAGGATTGTTTACTTTACGCAAAGTTCTTTTAATGCAGTTGTCTGTTGCATTGAGTTTACACTATGGGTGGGACTCGCAAATTAATACCAGCGAGATGTTCTGGATAGATATCTCAAGGTGGATGATTAGTAGTAGATATTGATGGATTTCGGTCTACTTACTTTGGCGTACTGCCCATGCTTTGAACCTCAACCTTTCTTGCAATGTAGTCAGCATTGGTTTGCGCACATGGTCCTGTCAATTGCCCAGCTGTAATTCGTTTACCTCACATAGCTGTTTTATCGTCTTTTGGGAGAGAGACATCACTAGTGAACATCATGAGACTCCGGTCCATATTACCATCATTGATCACATCCGCTATTTACTTTTCGCTTTTATTTACTATTGCAATTATATCTATCACTACTATCACTTGCGTTTAATCCTTTGTGAACTACAAGGCCGGAGGGATTGACAACCTCTCTGTACTCGTTGGGAGCAAAGTTATTTGTATCTGTGTGCAGGTCCACGTTGATTGCTAATATCTGGCGCCGTAGCAGTTGACACCTTCTTGTTGAACCTAGGAGTCTCTGGGGATTCGATCCTTGGTATCTTTGCCAAGGGAAAAACTTCCGCAACACTACATCTCACACCTTCCACTGGGGGTAACCAACGAGGGGCGAGAAGCCTAGCAAGAGTTTTTCTGGCGCCGTTGCCGGGGAATCCACTCTTCAAGATAGGGGAGTTGCACGCTATCTTTTACCTTTGCTTTTAGTCTTGTTAGTTTACCTTTCAGTTTTTGCTTTAGTATCTTTTATCGAAAATCAAAAAATAGTTATCTTGCTTGCTTGCTACTATGGGTTCCACCGAAAACACCAAGTTGTGTGACTTCACTAGTCACAACAACGATGACTTTATCAGCACACCTATCACTACACCTGCCACTTCAGCACCTTCATATGAAATTAAACCTGCTTTACTGAATCTAGTTATGAAAGATCAATTCTCCGGTGCTGGAGATGATGCTGCTTTACACTTGAACAACTTTGTTGAACTTTGTGATATGCAAAAGTACCAAGAAATAGATGGTAATATTGTTAAGCTTAAGCTTTTTCCTTTCTCCTTGAGAGGAGGAGCTAAAATTTGGTTTCAGTCTTTGCCTAGAAATAGCATAGATTCATGGGACAAGTGCAAAGATGCTTTTATTGGAAAATACTATCCACCTGCTAAAATTATCCAACTGAGAAGTAACATAATGAATTTTAAACAATTGGATAATGAACACGTTGCCCAAGCTTGGGAACGTATGAAATCTCTTATCAAGAACTGCCCTACTCATGGTTTGACTACTTGGATGGTTATCCAAACTTTTTATGCAGGCTTGAACTTTACCTCGCGGAACTTGTTAGATTCGGTCGCGGGAGGAACCTTTATGTCAACTACACTTGGTGCTGCCACGAAGCTTCTCGATGAGATGATGACCAACTATTCCCAATGGCACACCGAATGCGCTCCAACAGGTAGGAAGGTAAACTATGTCGAGGAAATTCCCTCCCTTAATGAAAAAGTTGACTTGATCATGTCTCTACTTTCGAAGCAATCCTCTGTTGATCCACGTGATGTTCCTTTAAATTCTTTGATTGCTCAAGAACAAGTAGATGTGAACTTTATCTCTAAAAACAATTTTAATAACAATGCTTATAGGAGTAATTTTGGTAGCAATCCTAGACCGTTCCCCTCTAATTCTTATGGGAACAACAATGCTTATCCTAGCACCAAGAACTCCACCCAAAAAGATAGAGATTTGCCTGGTTATGAGAAACTTCTAGAAATAGAGAAGGCTACTAAGAATTACATGCACACCCAATATGAACAAAACAAAATCTTCTCGAGGCAACTAAATGAGCATACTGCTATCTTGCAAGACATTAGTAGACAATTAGAGAGCCTAAATATTGAGATTTCTAACCTCCAGACTAGGCTCACTATTACTGAGACCCAAGTTTCCAATATGTCCCACACACAAGCCACTTTGATAAACCAAATGGCAGCTAAACCCGAAGTGGTTGCATCCCTAAGGGAGGAAGAGGATAGAATTAAGAGCCTTCCTACCCACCACACTGTTGCTATTATCCAAGTTGTTGAGGATATCCAAACTCTTAGCACCCAATGTACTCCTGGTCCCATTGGACCTATTAATGGTGATGCTATGACTATAGAAACTACCAAACATGTGAACCTAAAGGACACCACTACCACTTTACTTGATGCTAGTGACCTTGATTTTGATAATTGCACTCTTACCGAAGTTATTGATTTCCTTCAAAAGATGTCTAGAGATCCCCGCACTAGCACGCTTAACCTTGCCTTCACAGAGCATATCACTAATGCTCTCATCAAAGCTAGGGAGGAGAAACTTAGAGTAGAAGCCTCCATACCTAGAAAGCTAGAAGATGGTTGGGATCCTATGATAAAATTAAATTGAATGACTTCTCTTGCTATGCATTATGTGATGTTGGAGCTAGTACCTCTGTTATGCCCAAAAGAATATATGATATGCTTAAATTGAAACCTTATGATTCTTGTTCTTTTGGTGTTCGTCTCGTTGATTCTTCCATAAAGAAACCTTTGGGGAGGATCGACGATGTTCTTATCGTTGTCAATGATAATTATGTTCCCGTTGATTTTACTATTATGGATATTGAATGTGATCCTTCTTGTCCAATTATTTTGGGACGTCCCTTTTTACGCACCGTTGGTGCTATCATTGACATGAAAGAGGGGAATATAAAATTTCAGTTTCCTCTCAAGAAAGGGATGGAACACTTCCCTCAAAAGAAGATCAAGTTACCTTTTGAGTCCGTTGTACGGGCTAGCTATTCTTTTACTCTTGATAAAACTTGATCTATATGCATTATGCCTAGCTTAAAGGCATAAAAGAAAGCGCTTTTGGGAGGCAGCCCACATGAATAAATTTATTTTTCTTTTGTTGTGTCTTGATGTTGTTACTACTGTAGCATCATCATTGTATCTTTGCTTTTCAATTTTGTGCCAAGTGTAGCCTCTGATTGCTAGAAAGTTCAAAAGTTGTGAGGTGCTGTCCAGGAAACAGATTCTGTCCTTGGATAGAAAAATTCGTATAAAATCACCAGATCATCTTTTTGGTCTGAATTTTTTCGACAGCGTGCTCTATATAATTTTCTTTCGTGCGTCTGTTCTGAGTTTTTTGATTAGAGTTGCAGAAGTGCCCTGAACAAATCAATTACTACCTGCTGTTCTGTTTTTCACAGATTCTGTCCTATTTTGCTTTTCCTTCATTTTGCAAACCAAGAGCTTGCTTTTTCTTTGCAAAAACCTTTTGGCAATCTTGAGAAACAGTAGACCTTCAAGAATATCTTTATTTCCAGCGAGGTATAATTATTTTATTATGGGTACTAACCTCGCTAATCAGATTATGATGAGTTATGTATGAAGGGAGTTTTCAAGTGTGCGAGGGAAGATGATAAAAAGATTCAGGAGTGTCAAACGCTCAAGCTTGGGGATGCCCCCATGCACCACCAAGAAATATTCAAGGAGACTCAAGCGTCTAAGCTTGGGGATGCCCCCGTGCATCCCCTTCTCCATCAACATTATCAGTTCGTCTTTCGTTCCACTATATTTTAATCACTTCATGTGTTATGTGCTATGCTTGGAGCGTCTTGCTTTCAGTTTTCTTTAGTTTTTCATAACGAGTCGGAACTCAGCTTTCTTTATGTGGGAGAGAAACACGCTCCACTTGTACCTAGAACATAACATAGAATTTTCATGTCTATCCTTGTTGTGTGTGTTCTTTGTCTTTTAATAGCTACTATCATGTTCAGCTCTTAGCTTTCATGCTTATCTTTTCAATAGCTTTTGTTTAGTTGGTTGCTTGAACTCTCTTTAATTACCATGCTCACCTTATTAAGAGAGTTTGCTTCCGTTGCATTGGTTGATATGTCTATGATAAAGATGCTACGTGCATGATGGCACTTAGTAGTTCATGTTTTCTTATGGTTAGTCTCAAATAACTGGGGGATTCCCAATGTGTTATTGGAGTACCAACATGATTTGTTTGCCTATGATGTGGTATGGTTTAGTAATATCTTCCTTCGAGAATTTATTTTGATTGACTTGGCGTATGCTCACGCATATTTAAGACTGTAAAGAAAGTCTGTCAAGCCTTGATGATCTTTTGTTTCTGAGTAGCGATATAACTACCATGCCTGATTCAATGTTGCTTTGTCGCTCTGCATGATTATGACCGTCATTGCTCTCTTAGTTGGTCGCCCCCAGTCTTTTGCTAACCTTCGCCTGTACTAAGCGGACTGACTGCTTGTGCATCCACATCCTTTTAAACCAGTTATGCCATATGAGTCCACCATACCTACCTATATGTGGTATTTCACCGCCACTCCAAGTAAATTTACATGTGCTACCTTTAAAACCTTCAGTTTTTGTAATACATAGCTCATGGGAAAGTAGCTTAAAAACTATTGTGGTAAGAATATGTTGCTTATGTATCTTATTTCTTATAAGTTGCTTGCTGAGCGGTAACCATGTTTCTGGGGACGCCATCAACTGTTACACTTTTGTTGAATATCATGTGAGTTGCTATGCATGTTCGTCTTGTCTGAAGTAAGGGTGATTTGCCATGGGTTGAATGGTTTGAGTATGCATATTGTTAGAGAAGAACATTGGGCCGCCAACCAAAGCCATGTATCATGGTGGAAGTTTTAGCTTGGACATTAATCCTCAATCTCTTATGAGAATATGCTTAAGCATTAAAGAGGAGTCCATTATCTATTTTCTATGTTGTCCCGGTATGGATGTCCTCAAGTTGAGATCTATCAAAAACGAGAAATCAAATGCAATCTATCTCCTTGGACCTTTGTACAGGTGACATAGAGGTTCCCCTTTGTGACACTTGGTTGAAACATATGTAATGCAATGACAATCCATGGAAATCCGAGCTAATTAGGACAAGGTGCGAGCACTATTGGTATTCGATGCATGAGGCTTGCAACTTATAGGATGTCTTATGCATAACACATATGAAGTACTACTACCGTTGACAAAATTGTTTCTATGTTTTCAAAATAAAAAGCTCTAGCACATGAGTAATCCCTGCTTCCCTCTGCGAAGGGCCATTCTTTTACTTTTATGTTGAGTCTCCACCTTCTTTCTTCAAAGCACCAACTACTGAGAGCATGATTGTCATTCTGAGTGTAATGTGCATTGTCCCAAAGTAGCATTGTCTTTTGCATGATTGTGATATCGTTTATTTTGAAATCATTGTATCTAGTCATCACTTAAACCTTGGAGGTGCCCCTGCATTTATGTTTTGCTTCACTAAAGGGGGCAAGCTAGATATCACTTTATCATATTTGCACATCATGTTCATTGCAAATCTATTTGATGTTTCAGTATCATATTGTAAAACTTTCAGTCCTTTGTGATTTTGTCATGAGGCAACTTAATTACTATAGATCCATTGTCTCAGTAAGCTTTTGTCATATGACTATGAAAAACTCCTATATGGTTAATAGCATGTCCCCACAGAAATTATTCTTGTTATCATTTACCTACTCGAGGACGAGCAGGAATTAAGCTTGGGGGTGTTGATACGTCCAAAACGTATCTATAATTTCTGCTTGCTCCATGCCTCTTTTGGGTGATATTGCTATGATAATTATACACTTCCATACACTTTTGATCATATTTGGACTAACCTATTAACTCAGTGCACCCCAGTGCCAGTTTCTGTTTTCGGCTGTTTTTGTATTTCAGGTTTTCACATTACGAGAACTGCTAGGAAAAATCCAGAAAAATTATATAAAAAATCAGCATTCCAGAAACTACCGTGCGCCCGAAGGACAACCGGGG
>LR738714.1:619184473-619199776 GCA_902687465.1 Secale cereale
GGGGGCAGGCCTGAGTCATGAGGCCCAAATCCTTTGTATATTATAGGGAAATACTGTAGCAGTTGCAACAGTATACAAAGGGGGGGCCGGGGCGGCCTGCTAGGCTGAATCCGCCCCTGACTCTTTCTACGGGCATCTCTAGCAGATCACCTATTCTAAAAGTACAAAACGTGTCCCTTATCTTATTTCCTTATAATTTACAAGGGATTAAACATTTTTTTCATATACTAAATCCCCTAATACTGCTATCGAGTTTCCTTCATCAAGTAAATTTTGTTTAAATGTATTATGATCCGTTCATACGTTTGTTTTGTGATATTTGGATTGGCTCTACTCTCTGATTACATGCTTGCACTAGACAGTGAAGAACATGCCAATGATGCTGCATACTGACTTATCTGATCTCCAGTGAAACTGTTCCTTTGAAAGACCTAACGACCAGTGGATCTAGTTAGTGGATGACAAGTAAATGTACTATGATGTACTCCTACTATTGTGTCCGTGATATCAATAGATATTTGGCCCGACAAATTGTAGATACAGGAATACCTTTTCTATGATTTTTTTCTTGGCATGTTTGACGTCCTGGGTCTACTCCAATGATTTCTTTCAGAATCGGGACAGAGTTGCAGGTGTTAGGTAGCCCACTGAAAACTGTTTTTCTTTGTAGGGAAGGACACTGAAACATGTACTTACGTATAGGAGAGTAACTTACGTATTGGCCTAAGCTTTGGAAGCACCCAGCGATCAAAAGAGAGTTGACAGAAAACTTGTGTGGTTGTCTTTATATATGGTGATACTCCATCGAGCATGTGTCTAGTTTCTGTAACAAAGTCTCATGCTCCGTCGAGTTAGGGGCTATTTGGTTCTAGGCCTAACATTGTCACACTTTGCCATACATTTTTGCCAAGCTTGTCTAAGGTTAGTTCATCAAAATGAGAGCCACAAGTTGGCAAGCCTAAGGGAATCTTGTCATACTTTTTATGTGTATGCCATGTGGGGTCTAAGTGTGGTTTGAACCAAACACTCACCTAAGTTGGTCAAACTTGCCTAACCTTAGGTGTGACAATCTTTGGCAAAGTTAGACACAAACCAAACAACCCTTAGTTCACTGATTTATTCTCTCCATGTTACCTCTAGCAATCTAGTACTCCCTTCGTCCCAAAATTCTTGTCTTTCATTTGTCTAAATACGGATGTATCTAGTCACGTTTTAGTGTTAGATACTCCCCTATCTAGATAAATCTAAGACAAGAATTTTGGGACGGAGGGAGTACTTGTCTGAGCTGGCTATGAGCCATGTAACCGAGGAATAGGAAGATGAATGTTCCACATGGCTGGGTAGTTCTCTTCCACACCTAAAGCATGTAATGGCCGGCTGACTAGCTCGTGAATCACTCACATATTCTGGTTTTGGGTTGAGTTGACATGTCTGGACAGGGCATGCAGACGCTTTCCGGAAGGCCAGGTCTCGACATTAGCTGCGCTGTACCACAGGAGAGAAAGGCACTTTCTCATGTTCCTGCCTCTCACAGTCGCCGGCGAGAAAGATGCTCTCTGGATCTGTCACCGCCACACCAAGAGTCAAAACTTATTTTTCCTTTCGGGGTCGACATCCACGCTAGTGGACTCCGAAGTCTGAACAGCAGCAAGCAAGCAGAGGTGACATTGGTCAAATCACGAGGTAAAAAACATCCCGAGAGGGACTGATCATCTCGTTGGGGTCAATCATTCATGGCCAGGCAGGGAAAAGGTTGGGGTGACAGTTCAAAGAAAAAAAGGTTGGGGTGGAAGGGCCTCTGCACCCAGAGATCACAATCTCCACACCCCGAACTTGGGCGAGAGGGTCAATGGAATGGACGGCACGAGCGCAGCGGCTGGGCACGTCTTTTCCCATTGTTTCCCCGGCCAGTTGGCTGGCTCTCGTCGTCGCCTCGCGCGCGTGCTTTTTCCGGCGTCCTGTGCCGTCGATTCATCGTTCGCTCTCGATCCCGTGCATGCATGCCCATGCTCCCTGTCCATCCCCCTCTCTTTCCGCAAAAGCTTCTCGTGTTCTTCTTCCGGGTGAAAGGTGCTCGTCAGACACGTTGTATTTCCTGGCTGACGTGGATCTGATGATGGTTTAACAATCCCCTCGTCAACCATTAATTGGAACCACTGCGACTCTTCTTGGAGTGCTCTCTCTGTTTTAGTACAATCTAACGCATATTGACTTTCTACAAAGTCAACCTACACAAATTTTCATTAAGCTTATAGAGAAAATATATATATCTAGAATACCAATTACATTTAATAAGATACATCATGAGAAGTGTTTTCACATTATAGATGTTTAGTATTGTACTTCTTTCGTCCCAAAATAAGTGTCATTGATTTTAGTAATAAAGTTGGACTAAATCAACGACATTTATTTTGGGACGGAAGGAGTAGATGTTAGTAATTTTATTTATAAACTTGATCAAAGTTTGACTAAAAAACATATGCACTCCATTATGAAACAGTGGAACAGAGCAAGTACCATTTTGCCGCCAAACCTTGAAATCCTGTTTGTGACGCTGTGTTGGACGGATTTGGCGGGGAGCTTAGGGCATCTCCAAATCGGACCCTTAAACCTTCACTATATGTTGGGACCATAGTGTTCGGACCATTTTTGTCATCAAACAGGGATCTGCATATGTTCGCTTAGCAGTCTGGACGTACAAATTCGAATATCCTAGCAAACAAAAGTGAAGGGCTTGATTCCAAACATGCACTTGACCAACATAAACCCTGCACGTGGTCCTCCTCTCTTTTCTCTCTTTCACATGCATGCCTCCCTTGTCCTCTCTCTTATCTCAACCAGACATCACACCATAATATCTGACCAAAAGCATCTGCATGCATGCGCCCCCCCCCCCCTTCTCTCTCTCCCCAACTGAAAAATATGGATTAATTTGTGAATAGTCTTGGATGGCTCTCTCCGACATCATGTCTGCGGACCACGTCCGGACATAAAATAGACATTTGCGGTGTCTATTTGCGGGACAGTGTTGGAGATGCCCTTAGCCCATATGTTGGGCAAACACATCATCTTTAATTAGTAGGTATTACATTCTCTTAACCCCATTGGCAGGGGGCATATATATGATAGCGTAACTCAAAGTAACTGGCTAGAGACGATGTTCTTATCATGATATCTTTGGTTTAGGATGGTTATCGATCATTTCCTGCGATAACTTGAAAAAAACCCAGAAACACTTTTTCTGCAAATCAATTATTTAGCATGGCTTCTTAATTATTTCATTTTTGAAACACAATACAATACAATACAATATAAACACTCATATATACACATGCACACTTACCCCCTATGAGCGCATGTGTATATATCCTTCTAGCCGTTGATGATGCAATGTTGCTAGGGAAGGATGCTGGCGGATTTAGAACCTCATAGCAGTGCTAAGGAGGACAAACGAACGCTAGAACCTACTGCAAAGTAAAATTGCTCGTAGCGGTGCTTGACCAAAGGCAAGGAAAACAAACTCAGCCAAAACAATTACAGACTTAGGGGTCGATTCCTTTCTCCTTGGACACCGACAGGATATCTCACACCTCATGTTCTATCCCGTTGACCCTCGTCACCATCACATAATCCGCTTCACACTACAGTGCAACTACGGCCTCAGAGTTGACTGCCTTTCAACCCACATGCATCGGCGTGGTGAAGGCCAACATATTCGATTTGTCTGTCGGGTTGTGACTTTGCATGTACGAGTTGTCGTTCCCATCCACGCAGCGGTGATACCGCAGTGGAAGGAAGGAGGAAGATTGAGAGAGCATGTGTGGCGGGGGCTTAATGGCGGAGAGAGGGGGGGAGGAGGGGATAGATGAAGTTTTCCCCCTTTTATTTTTACCTTTCCCCCTTTCTTCTCTTTGCAAGGGATGAGTCCCACATGCAAGTAACCTATATATAGAGGGCCTATCCGCTGGTGACTTAGGGATATTTGAACAAACAAAATGGTGAGATGCCATTCACCATGCTCAAATGGAGTGAAAATGCATTTCTATAGCACCACAAAAACAACATAGAAGTAAAACCAGGGTTTTCCAAAAACTTGGAACAATCCATAGTAATGTAAACTAACTAGGAAAAAACCATAAAAAATATTTATGTAACCAATTGTAGCTCGTTTGATGCCAATATTTAGCATACTTTATTTGACCATAAATATTTAGCATGCCAATGTATTGGCAAACCTAAAAATTGGATACGAATTGGTTGGCTACCATTTGTTCTTGCTGTTTTTTAAACCGTTCCAGGCTTGGCAACAATTGGTTTTTACAAGATATCGGAATGTCAAATGTGTGTTTTTTTTACCCCAAGATATATTAGATCTGATAATTATCAAAGAAAAGGGTAGCTCATACAATGAAAAGACAACTAGCCGCAAAAAGATCAGTAAAATTTAAATAACATAAAAAAATATACTGATCGTTTTTTCCTTCGATTATTGGTACTGAACCAAGTGAGCCTTAATTGTGCATGCATGCCAATCGTGCCCACGTAGTGTCAACCGTACAATATGTCCAAGAGGCATCCGGCATTCGGGCGCGTGGGACATGGACGGAAACCCCACTCTTGCCCATGCCATGCACGCACAACCAGATAACACGAGGAGAGGTGCGTAGTACATGCATAGGTACATAGACAGAGTACATAAAGGTACATTACATAGAGAGCTATCAAGCTGCAGTGCCTACAAGGTCTACTAATTAAGTAGCTCGTGAACTGTTACATGCCAATGCCTAGCTACCACAGCTCTGCCGCTGCCGCTCCTCCTCCTCACGCTCGATCGTCTCGACGATGCAGTGGACCGCCGCGGCGATGTCGTCCACCGACGAGAGCCGGCAGTCGTCTTCCACCTGCGGCCATCATGGTATCATCAACCAGACATAGAGCTGCTCAGATGATTTCATTTGCTACCTACTACGAGTCTACGACACAGGGAAATGGACGTTGATGATCCTGCAGTCACTACGTGACACCACGGCAGCAAACACTGTGGCAGTCAATCCATGCAGCCCCTCATCTAGCGTCAAAACAATAATGCAGCTTCATCTTTGTGGTGAAACACGCGGAGGTGTGATATTTTGGAGGGGCCGTCCCGGACAAGGGCACGGAAAACGAGGCCAGTTAGTTGTTTCGGCGTCATGCGCTGCCAAGCGAGCGAATGGTCTCGAAAAAGAAATGGCTACAGCTAGCTAGCATGGGGAGTGCGTACGTACCTTGAGGTTGAGGCAGTAGAGGGCCATGTGGCCGGCGCTGGTGGCGTTGAGGTGCAGCACGGCGAGCCGGTGGCCCTGCAGCCCCGCCACGATCCTCAGCAGCTGCCTCGGCCGCCGCCGCGAGAGCACCTTCAGGCTCGCGTGGCTCTCCACGATGGTCACCTCGATGTCCGCCACGGCCGACTGCTTCGAGCCAGACGTCGTATCGTCGTCGGCGGCATTGCCGCCGCCGTCGTCCGCAAGTACGTCTGCTGCTTCTGCTGTGGCTGCGGGGGGCTCAGCGGCGTGGCGGACGCTCATCGTGTACTGCGGGAAGGTGAAGAAGTCTGCGAAGGGCACCACGGCGGCGGAGACGTCGCCGCTGATAGGACAGTCGTCACGGAGGCGAGTGTGCCGGTGCGCCTCCAGGGATTGAACTAGCTGCTCCAGCTCCTTGACGTAGTTGATCGCGCCGCCAATTATGGATGCCTGGTCGCCCTATTCGCAATCGATCAAGTTTGAAAACAGTAGTAAAATCACATCCAAGTTATCAAGAAATCGCTCTACAAACAAGCACTGTAGCTAAGGAGTAAGGAGGACGTACCCTGTGCACATAGGAGGCCGGCATGAGGGACCGGAGCACGCCAAGGTACTCGTTCATTTGCTTGCGGCGGTTGCGCTCGACGGCGATGTGGGTCATCCGCTGGCTCTCCGCCTCCTCAATGTTCTTCACGCTCCTCGCTCTTCGCCGCTTCCTCCTCCCTGCTGCACCTGACGCCGCCTCTGCGCCCTCGGCACCGTCGTCCGCGCCTCCAGGGTCACCGCCATGCCCCGGCGGCGGCAGCGCCGGCAAGGAGGAACTGCCTTCCGGGGCTTCGGTGGTTGGAATGGCGGCACCGCAATGGGCGTTGTTTCCGTCCAACTCCATGCCACCACCGTTCCCGTGGCCATTCCCGCCCCAAACTCCACCACCTACTCCTGCTCCTTCGGCAGCCATGGCGCAGCGCCCAAAGAACCCTTTCGAGAACACCACGGCCTCCAGCGCCATACGCGCGCGGCTTGATCAAGGAATCGACGAAGATGCAGATGTGCACGCGGAAGAGAGATGTCTCACTACCTAGCCTCTAGCTCTCGGTCCATGGCTCCATTGCCGGAATAATTTATACTCGCAGCACCACTGGAGGGGCCGGGGCGCGGGCTTACGTGGTTTGCGGTGTGATTAGGCTATGATTTGGTCGGACTGCTGGCACTCCACGGCACGGCGTCGTGCCATGGCAGAGACAGAGAGAGAAAAGAGGATGCATCCGGAAATGCAACATTGGCTTTGCCCAGAAAAACACGCCCAAGAAAAACGCAAGACACGCCGCGTGTTTTTTTTTTCTTACTGGGTAGTAAATTTTTGAATGTACAAAAAAGTGTGGCATTTTTTTAATACAGTACAGACACAGCCACTTATAGATACGTATATGCACTCGTTCCTATGATTAAACACACAAACACTCTACCCCTTATAAGGGCGTAAGAAAGACTGAGCTAACACATCATCATAAGATTGACGAAGTTGTCATAGATGCTTTCGACACCGCTGGAAGGCCTATAATAAATTTAGGAAAATGTGACCACCAACGCTAAGTGTATGACTTGAACCGGTTGGTTCCATCACATGTAACCTAACTTTTGGAGCTCATCGTTTGTCCATACTTCAAAAATAATAATATATTTTTAATTCATTTGTGAGAAAGCGTGAAAAGAAACAGGATACTTTCTGGACGTCAACAATAAGAATCTGCATGGTTAACGCGGCTTACCAAATCGTTCCTTTGTGTTTGGATTGAATGGTTCGTATGATTTTGAAGTCTTGAATTTTGAACGCATCTTGTTTTCGGTCAGATTAGTTCGCACGTCCATAATCCCTTATGACGCCTCCAAATCGAAGGTTGGTCTTGGGGAGTCCGGACGTCCGCTACGCGGGTTTCTGACAATCCGATCCCACCCAAAACCCTGGCCGGTTCTAGAAACCTCGCCAGATTCACATAGGTTCACCGGCAACTCACTTACCCAAATTAAAGCCTGATGGTAGGGTGCGCCACCTGAGAAATCTACTACAATTTTGAAGTTGACCGGCCTCCTCCAAACCCTATGCTCACCCACTCTTCCCTCTCCCAAAGTTGTCGCACAACACACCTTCACGGTGTGCTGTCCTCATCGCCAGGAGAAGGGGAGGGGGCTCAAAATGTCTCATCAAGACGGAGGCACGGCAGGCGCAACGCTTTGCATGTTTGCCAAGATATAGTTTTCATCGCCCTGGGTCATCACAGAGGCTTGGGACTTCGACGGTTCAAGTTAATCAAAGAGACGGACACTCGCTGCCAGCTGAACATGCAGCTCCTCTGCGTCGGGCTGACCGAGTCCGAGCACGAGATCTACCTTCAAGTCGAGGAGAGGCGGCCGAGCTTCTGCGCCACGAGCGCGATGTGCGCCCGTGGACGGATGCCACCATGGCTGCAGTCGGCTTCCTTAATTGGCATTGCGACAAATAACGGGTACGTAGGCGGCGATGATGACGGCGGTGCCACGGTCTCGGAGGCCATTCCTACGAGGTCACGGTCTGGTGCTTAACTTAGGTTTCCATTTAGTTTAGCTAAATTTAGATTAGCCTGGATCAAACTTTTTATTTTTTATATCAAATATGCATTTAATATATCGTACTAGATTAAATGACGTCCTTCATTCGTGTTTGAACTGTTTGAAATGAGGAGACATTTGAGGGATATGGTTGGATGGTCGACGTTCGACCTGATGTTCGTGGACAAGCCTAGACGTGTTCACGGACATTCGAGAGTGTTTGTTTGGTGATTGCAGCTGGCTAAGCCCTGAGTTCATCTCTAATAGATGCGCTAATAGTTATATTTGGGAAAAAATGTTTTGAGGGATTAAGTCCTAGCTAGCAGACACCTCAAAGCAATAATCCCTCAAAAATTGATTTTCATCCCAAACATAGTTGTCCCTTCTAAATTTAATCCAAAGTGGTAAATTGTCAGTAAAATAGTCGGTCGTCCCACCTTCTTGTCGGCACCGACCCAGTGCCCTCATCACCGCCATCCAACACCCTCCAAGGGAGCCTTTTCATGCGACCATCTAACACTTCGCACCCTCTCTCGCACCTTCGACTCGCTTGCCGATGCTGGAATTCTCTTTTCATCGCTGACGAACCCGCTGCCCGGTAGCTCGGCTTGGTTGCCGTGGAGGTCTATTTTTGCAAGGAATTGAACCGACCAGACGTGGAGATGGTGTAGGAAGGTCCAACGCAACTCCTACATAGCCGACACGTCTGAACTGGCGAAGGAGACCGTCGTCGCCACTTTGTCGCCTCCCTGACCAGTTCGTTGCATCCATGCATGTGAATCGCCTCTGCAAACTACTGTACATCACAACCTGTGTCCTCTGCCATCGTTCGGCCTTACCTAGCTACATCGTCAACCACCGTGTATCTGACCTTATCTGCCCACAAGGTATTAGTCAAAAATGGCTCTACGATCTTCTTTTTCCTGTTTTGATCAAATAAAGGTATCGAATTGTGTAGATGGAGAGATTATGGGAGATGAACTTCGACGGTTCATCATGGGAGGAGGAAGAATAAGATGATGACTTTGAGTTGGAGGCTGTTGTGGTTTCTATTGAGGAGGATTTTCTGCGGCGATGGCTCGATTCTCGGTTCGGTCGAAGGACGTTACTTTGAGATAGAATCATGGGTCATGATGGTCTAGTGAGGGATTACTTTGCGCCGAATGCAATATTTGTTTCCTATTTTCAACGTAGATTTTGGATGCATGAATCCTTTTAACACCATTGCAAAAGTTGTGGAGAAACATGATCCTTGGTTCCATCTGAGAAGGAATGCAGCAGGAGCACCGAGTGCAAGTACATTATTGAAGATTAGCGCATTCGTTCGAGAATGTTGTTGTGGATGTACGTCCGATGTCATTGATGACCATGTTCGAATTAGGGAAGATCTCATCCTGAAGTGTGTGAGACGATTTTGTGATGCTGTGATCAAAATCCATGGAGCAGAGTACTTGAGGGCTCCCAGTGATGAAGATATCGAGAGGCTCGATCATGGTAGAAAAATGAAGAGACAGGTTAGACCCAGATGTGTGGATCAATTGATTGTATGCATTGGACACGGATGAATTGCCATGTGGTATGGCAAGGCTAGTACAGAGGGTATTGTCATGATCCAACCATTATTCTTGAGGCAGTTGCATCACATGAATTTTGGATTTGACACACATATTCCCGGATGCCTGGCTCTCACAGTGATACCAATGTGCTATCTCGATCTCCTCTTTTTGCATGGCTTGTTGCTGGGGACAACCCACCTTGCAACTATGTTGTCAATGGTAATAAATACAACATGGGATACTACATAGGCAATGACATCTATCCTCCACGAGCCACATTTGTGAAGACAATCCATCGTCTTAAAGACTACAAGAAATCTCACTTTGCAACTATGCAAGAATCTACTAGAAAGGATGTTGAGAGAGCTTTTAGTGCGCTTGAGCGACCCTCCGTGATTGTCCGTGGCCCTGCTGAGTATTGGAACCCGGAGACCTTGTGGAAGATTATGAGAACATGTGTTACCTTGCACAACATGATCATCGAGGAAGAGGGGGAGAGAGAGGACCCGCATGACTTTGAGTATATCTTCAATGGGCACCGGTGGAGCCAAAACATAAACCAGATAGGATTCAAGTTTTCCTCCAACCACACCGAAAGATCGAGGTCCGTCAAGGTCACAACCGACTTCAAGAATATCTTATTGAGCACCATTGGTGCCTTCATAGAACTTGATTATTGTGCCTTTATCGTCTTTATTTGGATTCTTTGTTCATTTGGACCATCTGTTGAGTTTGAATTTCCATGGTTATGCTTGAGAATATTAAATTTGCTATGTGATTTAAATTGTGCGTACTTGGATTCTTAAGTATTCAACTAATATGTTATGGTAAAATTTGAAAATGGTTGGATGAATTAGCAAAACAATACGTTTAGGGCCTAAGTTTTAGGGGATGCGATAGCTGAATAAAACTTTAATCCTTTAAAAATATTGAAATAGGGAGAAGGTTGATATTAAGTTTATGGCATCTGGTAGAGAGATGCTCTTGGAGTCGATTAGTTTAACTTTATGGGCATTTTCAATGTTGACCCTCAAACCGGACACCGTATCCGTCAATGGACCTGTCATGACCAGTCTGCATACACTGATTTGGGAGCGGCCATCCACCATGCTTGCATACATTTCAAAACGGATATCAGCAAATCGAACGAATTACGTACAAACTGGATGATTTTCATAAAAATCGGAGGACATTCATTACATTTTCAACATTTTTCATTAAAAAACTACATGACCTAAACCTAGCCTACAACGGCGCCCGTCCTCCGTGTCCTTGTTGTTCCCTTTCGTCGTTTGACGAGTCCATCTTGTCGTCTCCATGAGCGACCGGGATGGGACCCGTGAAGTGAAGGGATGGTCGCCGGCGAGGAAGAGTAGGACATGGGAGACGAATCAGCCAACTTGGCACTCGAGGCCCCGCCGCCTCCGATGCACTCCTCTCTCTCGTTGGATTATGCGATCTGTCCGTCGCCGGTGGACGTGAGGTCGACGATGAACGTGGGCAGGGCGGCTCGCTCCTTGTGCCACCCGCAACAACGAGAGTTCGTTGGCGGCGTTCTTGTCTGCAATCGTCAGCACCACCTCTGCATCGGGCTGTGCATCAACCATGTCGCGAGCGGCGGCGTGAGTGTATGCGACCTTGTAGAGCGCCCGCTGCTTGGCGATGAACTTGGGGTTCACCGTGACCATGGCTGCAACGGCTTTCTCGCTCGCCGATGCTGCTCAAGGAGAAAGGGGTTGTACCTCTGCTCCTCATGCACCTGCCGGAACACTGATATAGGCGTCGCCATCGGCTGCTCCTCCGCCATTGCGGTGTTGAAGTGCGGTTGCGCCTACTCCATGGTGAAGCCGACATGGACTAGCGCCCGGCCGTCGTCGGAGACCTACGAGGACCTGGCCGACATGCCGGCCTCTATTCGCCTAGCACGACAGCTCTGCCAAGTGCCTGCAAGGGCGGCCACCTCGAGCTTCTGCTTCATCGAGAAGCTTTCCCGCTCGCGGTTATGGCGGATGTAGTGCATGGGAGGAGGATGTGTGTTGGCGCAATAAGCCACGGCAGGCCGGTCGGTGCGTGTGTGCGCGCGCACGGGGTGCGTCGGGCGCGGCCAGAGCCGCGCCGGGCCGTGGCAGGTGTGTGTGTGCTGTGTTAGGTGCGTGAGTTAGTTCTGCAGTGGTAGCGGGATGGCCGTGGCGTTCGGTTGGAGCTCACCCGCGTGGAGCGCGTTGGGGCGCGTCCTGGGCGTGGGCTGAAGTGTGCTGAGCGTGGCGACTGCAGCGCAGGAGCGAGACGTGAAGACCGAGTCCCATGGTGGAGTTCGTGGCTCCATGCACAAGGGCGGACGACTCGGCAGGAGAGCGCGTACGTGCGCGTAGAGGTCGCTGGAGTTCGTTTCGTGGGGGCTGCGTCGCCGGGAGGCTATAAGTCACGTTGTACTGCTCATGTGTGTTGTGTGGGAAACAGAGTTTGTGCTCTGGAAAGGAAAAACGCTGTTCATGCAGCGGCCGTTCGAGCGCTTGAAAAAAAACTACCACCGTGGCCATTATCGTCTCCTTCCTCCCTCTCTACTTCCTTGGTTTTGTGCCGGAGCTCCAGGGAGAGTGAGTTGAGGACGGCGAGGGCTGTGAGAGCAGCTAACACTTGGCATTAGAGCCTTGTATGCCCAAGATCCTGCGCTACTACCTCGACGACTCCATGGCGTTAGTACCGCACAGCGCCGGAGGGAGCATGGTGACGCTGTCCTTGCCGCCGCTCACGCCGGAGAACTATACGGTGTGGGCGATCAAGGCGGAGGCCATTCTCGACGCCGCGAGCCTTTGGGAGGCCGTGTCTCCGGTGGACGGCGCGGCGGTGGATGGGAAGAAGGACAAGACGGCGAAGGCGCAGCTCTTCGGCGCGCTGTCGGAGGACCTTCTCATGCAGGTGTCGACGAAGAAGACGGCGAAGGAGGTGTGGGACAGCCTCAAGACGAGGTTCGTCGGTGCCGATCGCGTCAAGGCGGCGAGGCTCTCCACTCTTCGCGGGGAGTTTGACAAGCTGCGCATGGAGGAGGGGGAGTCACTGGACGCGTACGCCGGCAAGATCGGCGGCATGGCGGCGAGGTACGCCGGCCTCGGCTCCACCCTCGGCGACGCAGCCATGGTGAAGAAGCTCCGCGACACGGTCCCCGATCGGCTGTACTCCACGGTGGCCGGGATTGAGCAATTCTGTGACGTGGAGACTATGGCGTTCGAGGAGCTGCTCAGCCGGCTCAAAGCATTCGAGGAGCGCCTGCGGCGGCGCGGGCAGGCCGACGGCGAGCGGGCGGATGGGCAGCTCATGCTCACGGAGGAGCAGTGGCGTGCCAGGGAGCGTCAGCGCGGCGGCACACGGGGCGACGACGATCGGAGGAGCGAGGCGTCGGGCAGCGGAGGTGGACGGCGAGGTCGCTGCTACAACTGCGGCCAGAGGGGGCATTTCAAGCGCGACTGCACCCGGCCGAAGAAGGCGGCAGCGGCGGCGAAGCAAGCACTGCTGGCGGACGCCGATGTGGAGAACAACGGCCTACTGTAGGTCGTGGCTTAGGAGGTGAATGTTGGCGCAATAAGCCACGGCAGGCCGGTCGGTGCGTGTGTGCGCGCGCACGGGGTGCGTCGGGCTCGGCCAGAGCCGCGCCGGGCCGTGGCAGGTGTGTGTGTGCTGTGTTAGGTGCGTGAGTTAGTTCTGCAGTGGTAGCGGGATGGCCGTGGCGTTCGGTTGGAGCTCACCCGCGTGGAGCGCGTTGGGGCGCGTCCTGAGCGTGGGCCGAAGTATGCTGAGCGTGGCGACTGCAGCGCAGGAGCGAGACGTGAAGACCGAGTCCCGTGGTGGAGTTCGTGGCTCCATGCACAAGGGCGGACGACTCGGCAGGAGAGCGAGTACGTGCGCGTAGAGCTCGCTGGAGTTCGTTTCGTGGGGGCTGCGTCGCCGGGAGGCTATAAGTCACGTTGTACTGCTCATGTGTGTTGTGTGGGAAACAGAGTTCGTGCTCTGGAAAGGAAAAACGCTGTTCGTGCAGCGGGCGTTCGAGCGCTTGAAAAAAAAATACCACCGTGTCCACTATTGTCTCCTTCCTCCCTCTCTTCTTCCTTGGTTTTGTGCCGGAGCTCCAGGGAGAGTGAGTTGAGGACGGCGAGGGCTGCGAGAGCAGCTAACAATGTGGAGCAGACTTGGTGTGGTGCAGATTGAGTCGGGAATAGTGGATGATAGTGGATTCCATTGAGGCCAAGCGTTCGGATATGTCAATGTGCGGGTGTCAGAGTTGGTTTATTAGTTGACGTGTCTGTTTAAGGCTACTTCCAATGCATTGGTGCTTACATGAGGTGCTAAGCACATTAAAAACTTTAGCAACTAAAGCCTCCAATGCATAGGTGCTTAACTTGTTGGTGCTAAGCACCCATCATTTAATGATTTTGCAACTAAAATTCTTCATGCATTGGTGGGATTCTTCTCTTTAAATGTTTTGCCTAGGTTCTTGCGCTTGGCATTGTTTCTTCCTGGGGTCACCACACTCATCTCTCTCCTCTTAATTACCTTGCCACATCAGACTTTTTGCCTACATGACAGCCTTAGCACCTGTACAAGGTGGAGCATTGGGAAGGGCCTAATGACGGCAGATGGACGGACGAGCAACCTGTTGAATGCGGTAGACATTCATCTCGTTCAGGCATTGAACAAGCGCAGATAGCGAGGACGCGGCGCGGATGGCGCTCTCGGCGCTAGTGAGAGGTTACCTTCGTTATGGGTTGACGTCAATGCTGGTCTAGAGCAGCGTGAATGCGGGTAACCGCTTCGCGCGGGAAAAGGCACGGGCGAGGAAGAGGGGTACCTGCATTCCTGCTCTCTGCTGCTGCTGCTGCTGCTTGCGTACAGTAGCGCCGGTAGGCGTTCAGGCACAAACTAGCCGCACTCCAATGCCCTCGATGCATGATCTACGTAGGCTCAGCTACAGGAAATTCGCGTGCAGATCCTACACATACGAACACACTCTCATCCCTACGCACTGCAGGACGATCGGAATTATTCGGAGGTCACGAGAACCGTGTGATTGAGCATGCAGGTTGTATTTGTCTGCAGACTGGGTGATATATGTATGCAGCATGCATGTCACCTCTACGCCTTTGGCGCCCTACCTAGCTCTAGCTAGCGTCCCTGCTGCCAACGCGTGGTATTGGCTCGTGCTGTCGTGCATCTGTCAAAGGAACAGTGGGCGATGATGATTGATGAGAACAGTCGCTCGATTTATGGTATACAATCAAAAGAATGGCTGAAATTTGCATGTCAATTGCTAAGATTGATGATGACGGTGAACAACTGAACTGCCTTGTAAACTCGTCATTTCGTTCCATGGCATGCTAATCATAGCATGCGAGCGTAAATGGTTCTTTTAATGGAATTTTTATTTCTCGCGTTCCGGAGAGATTGGTGAGTTTGTTTGTACTATTTTTTTTTTCTGTAGACATGTCTTTTCAAAATGATAACGATATATTTCTTGATTCGTGTGTTCAAATAACAAATTGTTTTCATTGGTTGAATTTCGGCGTCAATTCTTTTGAAACTTGATCTCATGTTAATGGGTTTTGATGAACCATTTTTGGATAGAAAATGTGCACACAAAGTGAACTAACATGTGCTTCCAAGTTTCAAATTGTACTGACTCGTGCTCTCAAACGAAACTAATTTACGCTCCCGCGGGGTGAAGTGTTTCCTGTGAGGACGCATACACGTGCTCCTGAAACAAAAACAAAGACCCAGAAAAAAAATCAGGGGAAATAAAAATATTATTAAAAGAATTGAAAATGAGGGAAGTGGAAAAAAATAAATAAATAAACCCAGGGAAAAAGGGGACAGAAACGTGTGACACG
>LR738714.1:619205525-619272565 GCA_902687465.1 Secale cereale
GGGGGGGGGCGCCGCCAGGGCGCCTGGAGCCCTGGTGCCCCCTCCCCCGGCTGTCCTTCGGACGCAAGGTTGTTTCCGAAACGCTGATTTCTTATATAATTTTTCTGGATTTTTCCTGGCAGTTCTCGTAACGTGAAAACCTGAAATACAAAAACAGCCGAAAACAGAAACTGGCACTGGGGCGCACTGGATTAGTAAGTTAGTCCAAATATGATCAAAAGTGTATGGAAGTGTATGAATATCATAGCAATATCACCCAAAATTGGCATGGAGCAAGCATAAATTATAGATACGTTTGACGTATCAACATCTCCAAGCTTAATTCCTGCTCGTCCTCGAGTAGGTAAATGATAACAAGAATAGTTTCTGTGGTGACATGCTATTAACCATATAGGACCTTTTCATAGTCATATGACAAAAACTTACTGAGACAATGATTCTATAGTAATTAAGTTGCCTCATGAGAAAATCACAAATGACTGAAAGTTTTACAATATGAAACTGAAACATCAAATAGATTTGCAATGAACATGATGTGCAAATATGATAAAGTGATATCTAGCTTGCCCCCTTTAGTGAAGCAAAACATAAATGCAGGGGCACCTTCAAGGTATAAGTGATGACTAGATACAATGATTTCAAAATAAACGATATCACAATCATGCAAAAGACAATGCTACTTTGGGACAATGCACATTACACTCAGAATGACAATCATGCTCTCAGTAGTTGGTGCTTGAAGTGCTAGAGCTTTTTATTTTGAAAACATAGAAGCAATTTTGTCAACGGTAGTAGTACTTCATATGTGTCATGCATAAGACATCCTATAAGTTGCAAGCCTCATGCATCGAATACTAATAGTGCTCGCACCTTGTCCTAATTAGCTCGTATTTCCATGGGTTATCATTGCATTGCATATGTTTCAACCAAGTGTCACAAAGGGGTACCTCTATGCCACCTGTACAAAGGTCCAAGGAGATAAATCGCATTTGATTTCTCGTTTTTGATAGATCTCAACTTGAGGAAATCCATACCGGGACAACATAGAAAATAGATGATGGACTCCTCTTCAATGCATAAGCATATTCTCATAAGAGATTGAGGATTAAGGTCCAAGCTAAAACTTCCACCATGATACATGGCTTTGGTTGGCGGCCCAATGTTCTTCTCTAACAATATGCATAGTCATTCACCCCACGGTAAATCACCCTTACTTCAGACAAGACGAACATGCATAGCAACTCACATGATATTCAACAAAAGTGTGACAGTTGATGGCGTCCCCAGAAACATGGTTACCGCTCAGTAAGCAACTTATAAGAAATAAGATACATAAGCAACATATTCTTTACCACAATAGTTTTTAAGCTACTTTCCCATGAGCTATGTATTGCAAGTTAGTTCGCTTAGTACAGGTGGAGGTTAGCAAAAGACTGGGAGCGACCAACTAAGAGAGCAATGACGGTCATAATCATGCAGAGCGACAAAGCAATATTGAATCAGGCATGGTAGTTATATCGCTACTCAGAAACAAAAGATCATCAAGGCTTGACAGACTTTCTTTACAGTCTTAAATATGCGTGAGCATACGCCAAGTCAATCAAAATAAATTCTCGAAGGAAGATATTACTAAACCATACCACATCATAGGCAAACAAATCAAGTTGGTACTCCAATAACACATTGGGAACCCCCCAGCTATTTGAGACTAACCATAAGAAAACCTGAACTACTAAGCACCATCATGCAAGTAGCATCTTTATCATAGACATATTAACCAATGCAACGGAAGCAAACTCTCTTAATAAGGTGAGCATGGTAATTAAAGAGAGTTCAAGCAACCAACTAGACAAAAGCTATTTGAAAAGATAAGCATGAATACTAAGAGCAGAGCATGATAGTAGCTATTAAAAGACAAAGAACACACGCAGCAAAGATAGACATGATAATTCTATGTTATGTTCTAGGTAGAAGTGGAGCGTGTTTCTCTCCCACATAAAGAATGCTGAGTTCCGACTTGTTATGAAAAACTAAAAAGAAAACTAAAAGCAAGACGCTCCAAGCATAGCACATAACACATGGAGTGATAAAAATATAGTGGAACGAAAGACGAACTGATAATGTTGATGGAGAAGGGGATGCACGGGGGCATCCCCAAGCTTAGACGCTTGAGTCTCCTTGAATATTTCTTGGGGGTGCACAGGGGCATCCCCAAGCTTGAGCGCTTGACACTCCTGAATCTTTTTATCATCTTCCCTCGCACACTTGAAAACTCCCGTCATACATAACTCATCATAATATGATTAGCGAGGTTAGTACCCTTAATAAAATAATTATACCTTGCTGGAAATAAAGATATTCTTGAAGTTCTACTGTTTCTCAAGATTGCCAAAAGGTTTTTGCAAAGAAAAAGCAAGCTCTTGATTTGCAAAGTGAAGGAAAGGCAAAACAGGACAGAATCTGTGAAAAACAGAACAGCAGGTAGTAATTGATCTGTTCGGGATACTTCTGCAACTCAAATCAAAAAACTCAGAACAGACGCACGAAAGACAATTATATAGAGAACGCTGTTGAAAAAATTCAGACCAAAAAGATGATCTGGTGATTTTATACGAATTTTTCTATCCAAGGATAGAATCTGTTTCCTGGACAGCACCTCACAACTTTTGAACTTTCTAGCAATCAGAGGCTATACTTGGCACAAATATGAAAAGCAAAGATACAATGATGATGCTACAGCAGTAAACAACATCAAGACACAACAAAAGCAAAATATTTATTCATGTGGGCTGCCTCCCAAAAGCGCTTTCTTTTATGCCTTTAAGCTAGGCATAATGCATAGATCAAGTTTTATCAAGAGTAAAAGAATAGCTAGCCCATACAACGGACTCAAAAGGTAACTTGATCTTCTTACGAGGAAAGTGTTCCATCCTTTTCTTGAGAGGAAACTGAAATTTTATATTACCCTCTTTCATGTCAATGACAGCACCAACGGTGCGCAAAAAGGGACGTCCCAAAATAATTGGACAAGAAGGATCACATTCAATATCCATAATAGTGAAATCAACGGGCACATAATTATCATTGACAACAATAAGAACATCGTCGATCCTCCCCAAAGGTTTCTTTATGGAAGAATCAACGAGACGAACATTACCAAAAGAACAAGAATCATAAGGTTTCAATTTAAGCATATCATATAGTCTTTTGGGCATGATGGAAGTACTAGCTACAATATCACATAAAGCATAGCATGAGAAGTTGTTTATCTTAATTTTAATCATAGGATCCCAACCATCTTCTAGCTTTCTAGCTATGGAGGCTTCTACTCTAAGTTTCTCCTCCCTAGCTTTGATGAGAGCATTAGTGACATGCTCTGTGAAGGCAAGATTAAGCGTGCTAGTGTGGGGATCTTTAGCCATTCTTTGTAGAAAGGTGACAACTTCTGAAATACTACAATTATCAAAATCAATTTTATCATTAGTGGTTAGAATTGTAGTGTCATCCTCTTTGTTTAATTCGCTCTCTATTATAAGAGTTTGAACATCTTCCCAAGTTTGGGGAAGCTTAGGAGCAATTTTAAACTGAGGCTCATACTCTTTTCCTGGAAGACCATGCCATGGGCATAACCCTCCGTCAAGACTAATATAATCACAAGGTTTATTACTTTTGTAAATCCCGACAGTGGTAATTGGGGTAATGGAAGAAGGGGTGTACTTCTCCCATTTAGTGTTTTTGGTAGAAGCCATAATAGCAAGTAAGCAAGATAACTATTTTTGTGACTTTCGATAAAGGATACTAAAGTAAAAACTGAAAGGTAAACTAACAAGACTAAAAAGCAAAGGTAAAAGATAGCATGCAACTCCCCTATCCTGAAGAGTGGAGTCCCCGTCCACGGCGCCAGAAAATACTCCTTGATGGGCCTCGAACCCCTCGTTGGTTACCCCAAGTGGAAGGTGTAAGATGCAGTGTTGTGGAAGTGTTTTCCCTTAGCAAAGATGCCAAAGATCGAATCCCCATAGACTCCTAGGTTCAACAAGTAGGTGTCAACTGCTACGGCGCCAGATTAGTAGCAATCAACGTGGACCTGCACACAGATACAAATAACTTTGCTCCCAACGAGTACAGAGAGGTTGTCAATCCCTCCGGCCTTGTAGTTCACAAAGGATTAAAAGCAATGATAGTAATGATAGATAATGTTTTGCAATAGTAAATAATAACGAAAAGTAAATAGCGGATGTGATCAATGATGGTAATATGGACCGGAGTCTCATGATGTTCACTAGTGATGTCTCTCTCCCAAAAGATGATAAAACAACTATGTGAGGTAAACAAATTACAGTTGGGCAATTGACAGGACCACGAACACAAACCAATGCTGACTACATTGCAAGAAAGGTTGAGGTTCAAAGCATGGGCGGTACGCCAAAGTAAGTAGACCGAAATCCATCAATATCTACTACTAATCATCCACCTTGAGATATCTATCCAGAACATCTCGCTGGTATTAAGTTGCGAGTCCCACCCATAGTGTAAACTCAATGCAACAGACAACTGCATTAAAAGAACTTTGCGTAAAGTAAACAATCCTTGCACCCGCGGGCACAAGCACCGTTGTTTTCCCCCTTGTGGCAACAACACACCCCCTAGACTCATGTTTCTGTCACTCAAGCTAGTCATCGAGGGGCATGAACCCACAATCGAGCATAACGTTCCCTCTTGGAGTCACTACCTACTACTCGGCCAAAGCAGTAAATAACAACGGAGAACATGCAAGAATTACTTATGAACAAAAATATAAAAGAGGTAGATCAAATATATTACTCAAGATCAATCTGAACATAATCTCATAATCCATCGGATCCCAGCTAACTCAACATAGCAACAGCATAAGGATTACATAGGTGCCTCGATCATGTAGGGCAGCTCACGAGGACTAATTAGTGAAGCACAAGAACGGGAGGAGAACATCACATAGCTACTGGTCATGGACTCATGGTCCAAGGGAGACTACTCACGAGTCATCCGGGAGGCGTCCATGGTGGTGGAGAAGCTCCCGGTGGTGATCCTCCCCTCCGGCAGGGTGCCGGGAAGAGTTCTCCTGGTGCTCCCGATCTTGGAAGCGGCGGTGGCGGCGGAACAGAGATGGGATTGCGAAAAGAGTTTCTGTTCTGAGGGTTTCGGAGGACGCTTTAAATATATGCCAAATGGGGGCATCGGGGAAATGCTGATTGTTTCCGAAATGCTGATTTTCTATATAATTTTTCTAGATTTTTCCTGGCAGTTCTCGTAACGTGAAAACCTGAAATACAAAAACAGCCGAAAACAGAAACTGGCACTGGGGTGCACTGGATTAGTAAGTTAGTCCAAATATGATCAAAAGTGTATGGAAGTGTATGAATATCATAGCAATATCACCCAAAAGTGGCATGGAGCAAGCAGAAATTATAGATACGTTTTGGACGTATCACCAACAAGTGCCAAGCCAACCAAGTGGTAGCCAAAGAGGATCTAGACAACAAAGAGGTTGGCAACTTGGACTTACAAGAGGCCGTGGTGGTGGTAGAGCTCGTGGTCGTGGTGAAGGACAAGGGCAAGTTCGTTTTAGAGGAATGGTTGGATACCTCGATGGACCATTTCTGTATGCCTTTTTTTCATATGTCTTCTTTTTCATATGTTTTCTTTTTCATATGTTATCTTTCTCATATGTTTTCTTTTTCATATGTTCTTGTTTTACATTCGCTTTAATTTGTCCTTACTTACCATTATGTTTCACTCATTGTAGGTATGGCGGCTTCCCAACCCAACAAACCAACAATGAAGGAGGATGGCGAAGATGATATGGCGGGATGGTGGGAGAAGGCTGCGAAGAAGCTTAGAGAGGAGGATGCAGCCAAGCTAAAGAAGAAGAAGGAAGAGGATCTTGAGAAGAAGTGGGAGGAAAAACAGAGAGTGAGTGAGGCGATGTGAGCTAGGGAGCAAGCTTTGGTTAGGAGATGTGAGGAGGCAGCGAAGAAGCGTCAGAAGGATTTTGAAGAGAAATGTGAGAAGCTTTGGGCATTTGAAGCTGCAAAAAAAAGAGAGGGAGAATCAGATGTTCATGGAGAGGGTGGTTAAGGAGGCTCGTCTCATAAGGAAAAGGGAGGAGGAAGAGGAAGAAGAGAGGAAGAAGAAGAAGGGAAAGGGGCCTTGCTCTACGCAATAGAGCTATGTCGTGAACTTTATATGCATTTGTGAACACCTTATGTGCCCTACTATGTCTCCTTCCCTATTTGGTTGTATCGTGAAGTACTAAGTTTGGTTGTGAACAACTATGTCTCCTTCTCTATTAGGATGTATCGTGAAGTACTAAGTTTGATTGTGAACAACTATGTCTCCTTCTCGATTTGGTGGTGAACTAGTATTTGTGGTGAACAACTATGTCTCCTTCTCGATTTGGTGGTGAACTAGTATTTGTGGTGAACAACTATGTCTCCTTCTCTACTATGATCTATCCACAGACATCGTCGCACTAAGTTTGCAAAAAAAAGTTAGTACAGTGCAGCGCCTGCCCCACAGGCGTTGCACTATGCAGTGCAGCGCCTGTGTGGCAGGCGTTGCACATGCCTGTATCTCTCCAGAGAACAACAGAAACTTATGTTGCTCTCTGGACAAATAGAGACATGTGCAGCGCCTGCCCCACAGGCGTTGCACTATACAGTGCAGCGCCTCTGTGGCAGGCGTTGCACATGCCTGTATCTCTCCAGTGAACAACAGAAACTTCTGTTGCTCTCTGGACAAATAGAGACATGTGCAGCGCCCGCCCCACAGGCGTTGCACTGTACAGTGCAGCGCCTGTGTGGCAGGCGCTGCACATGCCTGTATCTCTCCAGAGAACAACAGAAGCTTCTGTTGAGATACAGGCATGTGCAGCGCCTGCCCCACAGGCGTTGCACTATACAGTGCAGCGCCTGTGTGGCAGGCGCTGCACATGCCTGTATCTCTCCAGAGAACAACAGAAGCTTCTGTTGCTCTCTGGACAAATAGAGACATGTGCAGCGCCTGCCACAGAGGCGTTGCACTATACAGTGCAACGCCTGGCAGCCAGGCGTTGCACTGTACAGTGCAGCGCCTGTGTGGAAGGCGCCACACATGTGATGAATAGTCGAACAAATATAGTAATAGAGACAAGTTCGACAAATGTAGAAATAGAGACAAGTTCAACACATATAAAAATAGAGACAAGTTCAACACATATAGAAATAGAGACTAGTTCAACACATATAGAAATAGGACAAGTTCAACACATATAGAAATAGAGACACAAGTCCAACACATATAGAAATACGACAAGTTGAACACATATAGAAATAGAGACACAAGTCCGACATAACGTTCGACACTACTATCAACATAGCGTTCGACATTACAAAAAGAGACACATATAGAAATATGACTAGTTCCTTCCGCGCTTGCTAGCTCCTGCTCCCCTCTTCACACATGTCTTCTTGACCTTCCTAGGAAGAGGAACCCGCTCCGGGTCCGGCTCCGCCTCCTCATCCTCATCGTCATCCAAATAGTCATCCAAAGCCGCCATCCGCGAGGTTTCGACCACCCTTTTGCCTTTCTGGGTAAAGTCCTCGGGTGTGTATTTCTTGTATTTCCTCCTAGGCTTTAACTTGATTGCAGAACGAGCCTTGTACTTCCCCAAGACCATATCGTCAGGAGCCTATGCATCAACAAAAGTTAAGGAAAGACCGTGTGTGAGCATGTAGTTAGCAATGCAACAACAACCGTACCGTGAGCATGTAGTTAGCAATGCCATACCTCTTGGGTGACCACACCCACATCCTCATCATCCAAAGGATTATCATCGCCAGAAATGGGATCTGATGGTGTCGCCGACCCAGAACGTTTTGGTGATACATACTCGGGGTCACGACAACCGAAAAGATTAGATAGCCGCCTTAACTTTTGGCCCTGGCGCTGCAACATGAACAAGTGAATGAGAGAACGAACGTAGAAACACATGTTAAGTGCTAGTTTGAAGGATATGTGAACCTTAAGGAATGCTCGAAGGGCACCTTCCCCATCGTCTTTGCCAGCCGGGGTTGTTTCCAATATACTGTCGGTCTCATCGGCTGCTTTCTTGATCTGGGCACGCTATGAACACAAATGGTATTAACGTGTTAGGCAAGCGAAGATGTAAATAGTGCGAATGGAAAAGAGTAAAGGGCAAATACCACAAACTTCATCATTGGGCCTGCAGGGATCACTGAGTTTCCTTTACGAACTAATGAGTTGTACTCGTGCTGGGCTATCTCATCGAATACGGTGGGATCTTCCAAAATATCCTCAGCATACGCCGGCTTGCATACCTCCACACGGGTTCTTGCAAGGAACCATGTGAGGTAGTTGTTGAACGCCAACGGGCAGTGCTCACGAAGCGGGGCTCCTTTGTTGCGCCTAGCTTGATCAACAGCATACTGGCACTGCACAACATACTTCCTGTGATGCTTGGCCCAGTCCTTGATCTTGCGCTGCTTTTTCCTATCCAACCTGGAAGTTATAAACATACTATTAGAACCAACGATGGGGCCGACAAGCAGCTAGGTGCTCAAGGTTAGTTATATCTTACGCGTGTAGCAGTCGGTCCGTGTCCTCCCATTCCGGCGGGAATGTCTGGAACAAACCAAACTGGCGGTACACCCGATGTGGCAGGTGAACCTCGACCGCCCAGTTGCATATGAGTGGACACCGCATATGCCAGAGTTCCATATCCCTAGTGCACATCGGATTCAGCACGAACTCAATAGGGTTCCCAAAACTCTATCCGTTGCCATACGGTTCCCATACAACCTGCAAAAGGGGATAAAATGCAAAATTGATATGTAGTTAAGATATAAGCATGATAAAAACTTATGCAATATCGACTAACCTGCTCAGCCGTGATGGCGTCCATCTCGCTCCTGTAGAGCTTGTACATGACCGATGGATCATCTGTCATCTCATTTAACACATCCCACTTGTAAGCCCAAGTGGGGAGCCGTAGTGGGTCCTGCTTCTCGTCCCAAGGCTCGTACTTCACGGTCTTCGGTCGTCCAACCGGCAAACGCTCCCAGCTCCATATGGAAAGAGCGAGCAAACAACCACCGATACCTCCAGATAGCCTGCAACTGGCTTCGTCCAACTGCACATAAAAAAGAACATGATCGTATTAAAAGCAAGATCGCATTCATCATGTACCAATGAGGTGAAATATGAACAACTTCATACCTGTCTATACAAGTAAGCCAGTGTCGCCGAACCCCAACTCCATTTGCTATCGAAGACGGTCAACGCCTTCAGCCACATCCATGGAGCATTCTTGCCTGTGCCATCAGCAAACAAAGTCCTGGATATAACATACCACATGTAGACACGAGCATGTGTCCTCACCGTGTCCTCATCAGCCTCCACAGGGCAAGTACCAAAGTGCGTAGTAATCCAGGTGTAAGGGGCACCGGCTGCGACTCTTTCCTTCTTCTTGCCTTCAGCTTCTGGTTCCTGAGGCTCTGGAGGAACCATGCCGATAAGGGCTTGCATCTGCTGGCGCCACCCATATGAATCAGTGCTCATACATAAAGGAATGTCATCGACAGGAAGACCGATGATCATTGCTATATCCTTAAGCGTCACCGTCATCTCCCCGGTCCGCAGATGGAAACTGTGCGTCTCAGGCCTCCAGTGATCAATGAGCGCGGTGAGTGCCGCAGCATTGTTGGGTGGCGTCGACCGGCTGACCAACTGAATGAAAGGGAGAAGTCCTGCCTCCCTAACATACGGTGTGTAGCGCTCATCATAGCGCATCCACCCAAGGTTGACTCTGTGAGCCCGAAGCTTCAGAGGTGCAAGTTCCTACAAGCAAAACAAATAAATCATTAAATATGGGGTATGTGTTTGAAAATTAACGGAATAATTAACAACGGCAAATTTCATTATTACCCGTTGATCCACGGACATAGCGTAAGACCGGTGTTGTTTGTCCCAGTGATCATCGAGAAGCCACTCCATCATCCTAACCATTTGAAATTTTTTGAAAAAAGATATTCAACACGATGTAGGTTTCCAACATAGAAGAGTTTCCAACATAATGTAGGTTTCCATCTAAAATAACATCTAACTCATCTAAGATAACATCCTAACTCATCTAAAATAACATCTAATACCATCTAACATAATGTAGGTTTCCAACATAGAAGAGTTTTTTCAATACATACTAACTAACTAAGCCTACTTGAATACTAACTACACTAACATCATCCTCCCCCTCTCCTAAATTCATCTAACTCATCTAAAATAACATCTAATACCATCTAACATAATGTAGGTTTCCAACATAGAAGAGTTTTTTCAATACATACTAACTAAACTAACCCTACTTGAAAACTAACTACACTAACATCATCCTCCTCCTCTCCTAAATTCATCTAACTCATCTAAAATAACATCTAATACCATCTAACGTAATGTAGTTTCCAACGTAGAAGAGTTTTTTTCCAATACATACTAACTACACTAAGGTTACATATATCTTATAAATCATCTACAAATCACAAATCCCACATATGCAATATTCTAATCTAATCTAAAAAGGATTACACAAATCTTCCAAAAAAGAGAAAATGTATGGATAGAAAGAAGGGGATCAGAGGAGTGTACCTTGTAGGATCGAAGGGGGGAGAAATCCACGGACAAAAGCTTCAGATCTGAGGGTTTTTGGGATTGAGATTGAGAGAAGGGGAGGAGAGGATGCAGCAGCCGCCTGTAACTGCAAGGGTTAACTGCAAGGGTGGGGATTGGGCATGCGTGCGGCGAAGGGATAAATGGTAGTGCAGCGCCTGGCTCGGGGGCGCTGCACATTACAATGTGTGGCGCCTGAGTGGGAGGCATTGCACGGCCGGGTGCGGGCCAGGGGACTGCCACGGTGGACAGGCGTGCAACGCCTCTAAGGCAGGCGCTGCACAGAAGGGTGCAGCGCCGTCGTGGCAGGCGCTACACAAAAGGGTTACGGCTGTGAAATAGTTTCGCGAGCAGTTCATTATGTGAATTGGTTGCCACAACAGGTCAAAATAGTCAAATTTGCCCTCCCCACCACGCACCACTATTTTGTCTGTATGTTGGCAGAAGCTTAGGAAGAAACGGACGGCGCGGGCTTTCTCCCACATTAAGAACGCACATGCATGCGTGCGTCGACTACGTGACCGTGGAAGTGAAAGCAGCCGAAGCATCCCCGCCCACAAAGTCAAAATGGAGGGAGCGTTCGTAGTTGAATCCATAGTTGAAATGTTGAAACCATTGTAGAAATCATTATTGAAATACGTGTTAGGATAGCATACTACCAGCTCGTAGGTCTTTCAAGCTAAGTATGCCCCATTGAGTCTTTTGGGCCATATGCGACACGTGGTTCCTTGGGCCTGAAGTTTGAATTCATTTTTGTTTATGAGATGATGGAGCAAGTGGCAGATCTTTTATGACGCCCGTGTGCGTCCATTCGTCCGTCGCTGCTTCGCTGAAGCGAAGCGAGCGAACGAGGCGCACGGGCCGGCCCACTTCGAGCGAGACCTGGTTTTGGGAACCTTCTAGTAAGGTCCCTCAACCGTTTTTTTTCTTTTGGTAGTTTTTTCGTTTTCTCCTGTTTTTTTACCTTTTTTTTCCTTTTTCCTTTTTCTGTTTCTATTTATGTTTCTTTTCTTTCATTTCATCCTTTTTCGTTTAACTTTTATACTTTGTTTTCAAGAAAATGGTTTGAAATCCCAAATTTTGTTCATGATTTCAAAATTTGGTCACGGATTCAATTTTTTGTTCACCTTTTTAAAAAATTGTTCACTATTTTAAAACAATTCAGTGTATATCACAAAATGTTCAATTGTATTTAATATTTGTTCAATGTATATAACAAAAAAAATTGAACGTGTAGTTAAAAGAGTTTAAATGTATATTACAAAAAAAATCAATGTAAATTTAAAATTTGTGCATCATATATCACAAAAATGTATACTGTGTAATTAAAAATTGCTCGGTGTATTTTCACATAAAAATCAATGTATATTTGAAACTTATAAAAATTATACAAATGTTTGGATTTTCAAATTTTGTTCATCGTCAATAATTGTTCGTGTTGTTTTTTAAAACCACGTTTTAAAATTTGTTTGAGAAAACGTTATCTATTTCCTTAAGGAATTATTAACAGACGGATCTACCGTTGTACAAAGAGAAGAAGATAGGAGCACTCTAAAAGAAGAATAGAGGTCTTGTTAGCCAAAGACAAATGGGCCCACATGAATTTGTTTTAGGCTTTATTTATGGCGATTTTGTGTCTGCACACCCCCTCGACAGTCTCTATAAAATTATGGAGGACACTTCATAGACATTACGTTATGGTGGCTGTCAATATGACGACTCTCCTAGAGTTGCTCTAAGCAGCCTAGAGTTTGGCAAATGTTGCTCCTTAATTGCTTCCTGATAGAAGTAAGCCTATTTGTACTACACATAATATGCAATTTTGTAAGTTTCATTATAAGTAAGTACTAATTGGATTTCCCAATTCGGAATTGCTTATAGTAACATTGAGAAAAACGATTGTGACCACAAGAAATCCCCACACTATAAATGACCTTTGACACAATAGATGTCGGAAAAATGTGATGATAGCCTAAGTGCAAAATGATGTTCCTATGCCTTGTTTCTCACTCAAGTTAACAAAACTTCAAGTGCAATCTCCTTCCGTGCATCACATTTGGGCCATAGAGGAGATGTAGCTACGTGTAGGACAACTTAACCTTGAGATATGCCATCTAGGCAAGTAGGCATCTACACGCTCAATGCACAAATGCTCCATTGAGAGATCCATCACACGATCACACCACCAAGGCAGGATCATCGATCGACGACTATACAACCATCTCGTCTAGCAGAACGCGACGCCTCGGCGGTGCCAATCCAGCGGCGGCGACTGTCGTCCGCGGCAACTCGGCATTGTCGAGCGCCGGGGGCAAGCTCTCGAGCTCGAACAGGTCGGAGCTGGACTCGCTGCTCTCCTTGGCCCGCTCCCTCTCCTCCGCCACGCTCAGCGCGCGCAGCAGTTCCTCCACCCTCCGCTCCGCATCAGCAGCCGCCGACGACTCCGTCCCGCTCCCGCTGGCGTCGCGTAGCCTCCCCGTCGTCCTGGCTCCATGGTCGTGCTCCTCCTCGTCCACCACGACCTCCACCGCCGGCGAGAACCTCACGGCCCGCCTCCCGGGAGTCAGAAACCCGCCAGCGGCCGCCGCGGAGTCCCTCCGGGAAGCGCGAGATGACAGGATCGACCTCGCGGACGCCGGCTCGACCGCAACCGTCGGAGGCAGAGGCCGCGTCGCCGTCGCCGTCGCGTCGACCGAGGACGACCTTGTCGGCGGCTTCCTGTTGCAGAGCAGAGCGTTCAGAAGGCACGCGAACTTGCTTCTCTTCTTCCTCCTGGTCTTCCTATTCTCTTTGCTTTCCACGGCTGGCGGCGCGGGCATCGATATCGGCGGCAGCGGCGGCAAGAGAAGCGACGGGGCTTGCGGGTGAGGCAGGACGCGGCACGGCCGTGGCGGCTTGGGCGGCCGAGGCGACCGTGCAGAGGACACGGACGGCGACGAGGCGGTGGAAGGACGCCGGTGACGGCTGGGAGGCGGCGACGGCATCTCGCACGGGGACACGTTGGCCCGGCGGAGCTCGTCGGCGGGCGCGCAGGCGTCGGCGTCGAGCGAGTGGTAGATGGCGTCGAGCAGCGCCGCGGAGAAGGACGGGTGGTGCTCCCGCTCCCTGCTCGGCGGCGGAACGCGGCCGGCGGAGCGTCGCGGAGACATGGTTGCCGCTGGCCGACGTGCGCGCGGGGCTACCGCGGTGGGTGTGGTGGCCTGGTGGCGGGCAAATGGCAATCAGTGCGAACGGAGTGGAGGGCTCGATCGCGGGGAGGGAATGATAGCTAGATACTATTACTACATGGTGCATTCGTGCGGAGGTGTCCGGTGGCTTGATTTGAAAAAGAAGAACATCGCGCCGCTCACAGCACGAAGCAGAGGCCACGACGGAGTACGGAGTTTGTTGCGCGCGCCGCGTAAGAGCATCTCCAACAGCGGCACAAAAAATCGGCGCCCAAAAAATGTTTTAGTGCGCGCCCAATGCACTTTTAGCGCGCCGGACCCAACATTGCTTTAGCAGATGCCCAAAAACGCGCGCCCAAAAAACCACGCAGTGTAAATTGTGAAGCGCGCGCAATCCGGCGCCTCAAATTTAGAGCTTTAGATGGCGCTTTTCAGCGCGCGCCCAATCCTTTTGCGCGCTCGCACTATTTTACAGCTTCTGTTGGAGCTACCCGGCGCCCAAAAAACTCGAATTTTAGCGCGCGAAGCACTTTTTGGGCGCCTGTTGGAGATGCTCTAAAGCAGAGGCCAGCGGGCGCGGTTGACTGACTAGCGGGCGGGGGCAGGATGCGACGGTGGGCCGGTGGCCTGAGCAAAGGAGGAGCGTGACGAGCCCACGTACGTACGGCCGTGGAATTGTGCGATAGGGCGGGATCGCTGTCGCTGCGTGCACGGACCTCCCTAGTGGTGGCATTGTTTTTCATCAAGGGTACCATCAGGCGGCGCTAAAGCTGTGACCCGGGCCGGAGAAAGGCGCCGGCGTATGTAGCTTTTGTTCCACGGGTGCAACGGACCGCCGCTTCCTTTCTTTCCTTGCAAGATAACCAAAGATCGCGCTTTTGTAACCGTGGTTCATGATGGTGTTGGCCAGTGCCGACACCGGCGTGTAGAAATAGAAGCCATAAAGGACGATTTTATTAACTCAAAATGTAGTATCAAGTGGATACAAAACACTATGAGTAACACCCGACCAATGCATAAGTAGGATGCACATAGCCGAACATCAAAAGTCTGACAACCAGTAGAAAACAAAAACCGACAAACCGGCAATAGTAGAGTCCTATAGACCGACACTGTGCCTATGTCAAAGGTGAGATGGACCGATCCGAAGGTTATGCTACCACCCACGCTGGTTAAAAACCTCCGTAGCCACCTGCTCCAAACGCGTACACATCGCCTTGAACAACCGTTGGACCTCCGCTTGTTGTAGCATAGACCACGTACGAAGCGAGTGCGTAAAACGGAAAATAGCCTGCAAAGGAGAAACATTTTTGTCATTAAAAACAAAATCATTTCTACATAGCCTAAGCGACCATAGTAAGGGCATATGCTCCCACCCTCAATAGCGTTTTGAACCTATTTGAAATACCATCCAACCAATGACCAAAAATATTGGCAACGCTTGTGGGCGGATATAAACTTGACGCTATTTGGATGACTGACCACGTAGAACGTGCAAAGTTGCATTGGAAAAAGAGGTGTCTGATTGTCTCATCATGAGTACAAAAACAACACTTCTTACTCCCTTGCCAATTGCACCGTGCGAGGTTGTCTTTGGTTAGCACAACTCCCCTATGAAGATACCACATGAGGACTTTAACTTTTAGTGGTATCTTCGACCTCCAAATTTTCTTATTATTACTCACCGGTACCTCAGAATGCGTGAGCGCATGATACATAGAGTCTACGGTGAAAGACTCTGATGTGGTAAGGTTCCAGCGAAACACATCCCGACCTTCTGTTAGGCTAATCGCATCCAGACGGGACAAAAGATTATGGCATGACATAAGTCGGGGGCCAATCAAATCCCGCCTGAACGAAATATTCTGGGGTGGGGGGGGGGGAGTGAACTGAGCACTTGCACAATAGTATTATTCTTATCGCGAGCAATGTTGTACAAGGCTGTATATTGTTCTCGGAGACTGGCACCGGCTAGCAAGATGTCTTCCCAAAAACAAATCTCCGACCCGTCCTTTATCGCGAAAGACCCAAAGCGAAAGAGATGTTTCTTTGCCGCCATTTGGCCAGCCCAAAAGTGTGAGTCGCCAGGTTTCTAGTATGCCTGAGACACCGCCTTTTGGCCTAGATACTTGTTGCGCAGTATGGTTTGCCAAACACCATCCTCGGTAAGAAGTTTGAACAACCATTTACTAAGGAGAGCCTCATTCGTCACCTGCAGGTCATGAATTCCAAGGCCACCTTGGTCTTTCGGTCTACAAACCACACTCCACTTGGCTAGTCTGTATTTTTTCTTTTCCCCGTCTCCTTACCAAAAGAATCTGAACCTGAAATAGTTCAGTCTTTGCAGGACACATTTTGGGAGTTGGAAGAAAGAAAACATATAGAGAACCATATTTGTGAGGATAGAGTTAATCAAAACCAGTCGTCCTCCAATAGAGAGCAGATTGCCTTTCCAGCTGCTTAACTGTTTCTCTAAACGCTCCTCTACATGATTCCACTCCGCAATGGTGAGACACCGATAATGAATTGGTATTCCCAGATATTTAATCAGGAAATGGCCATGTGCGCAACCAAACAAGTCAGCATAATCAGTCGCCGCCTCAACGACTTCTCCAAAGAAGAAAAGTTTGCTTTTACAGAAGTTAATTTTAAGACCTGACATTTGCTCAAACGATGAAAGCAAGCGTTTCATGTTTCGAGCCTTGTCCAGGTCATGTTCCATAAAAAGAATTGTGTCATCAACATATTGTAGAATAGAGAGGCCATCATCCACAAGGTGTGGCACTACTCCTGCAATCTATCTGTCCTTCTTGGCGCGCTTAATCAGAATGACCAACATGTCAGCAACAATGTTAAATAACATTGGGGACATGGAGTCACCCTGTCGTAGTCCTTTTTTTATCTAAAAGTAATGGCCTACATCAGCATTGACTTTGATGGCCACGCTACCTCTAGTTATAAAATTTTGGATCCATTGACATCATTTATCGGAGAAACCTTTCATCCTTAAGGCCTATTGGAGGAAAGACCATTTAACCTTATCATAGGCTTTTTCAAAGTCAATTTTGAATACTACTCCACTCATGTTTTTTCGGTGCATCTCGTGCACGGTCTCATGCAGGATTACTACGCCATCGAGTATATTCCTTCCTTGCAAGAGCCCCGTTTGAGATGGCCGGACAACATGGTCAGTTATCGAGTTTAACCTATTCGTAGCTACTTTGGTGAAAATCTTGAAGCTGACATTCAGTAGGCATATGGGTCTATATTGTTGGATCCGTTCAGCCTCCTTAATCTTCGTCAACAAAATAATTTCGCCAAAATTCAGCCTGAATAGGTCAAGTCGGTCGGCATGAAAACAATTGAACAACTCCAAAAGGTCAGACTTGATGATTTCCCAGAAATTCTGATAGAATTATGCGGGGAAGCCATCTGGTCCTGGAGCTTTGTTATGTTCCATTTGGAACACCGCTGTTCTCACCTCCTCTTCCGAGAAAGGTGTCGCGAGGAAGTCATTCTCTTATGTCGTGACTGATGGGCCTCGAACCCCTCGTTGGTTACCCCAAGTGGAAGGTGTAAGATGCAGTAAGTAGAAGTGTTTTCCCCTAGCAAAGATGCCAAGGATCGATTCCCCAGAGACTCCTAGGTTCAACAAGTAGGTGTCAATTGCTACGGCGCCAGATTAGTAGCACTCAACGTGGACCTGCACACAGATACAAATAACTTTGCTCCCAACGAGTACAGAGAGGTTCTCAATCCCTCCGGCCTTGTAGTTCACAAAGGGTTAAAAGCAATGATAGTAGTGATAGATAGTTTTTGCAATAGTAAATAATAACGGAAAGTAAATAGTGTATGTGATCAATGATGGTAATATGGACCGGAGTCTCATGATGTTCACTAGTGATGTCTCTCTCCCAAAATACGATAAAACAGCTATGTGAGGTAAACAAATTACAGCTGGGCAATTGACAGGACCACGAACGCAAACCAATGCTGACTACATTGCAAGAAAGGTTGAGGTTCAAAGCATGGGCGGTACGCCAAAGTAAGTAGACCGAAATCCATCAATATCTACTACTAATCATCCACCTTGAGATATCTATCCAGAACATCTCGCTGGTATTAAGTTGCGAGTCCCACCCATAGTGTAAACTCAATGCAACAGACAACTGCATTAAAAGAACTTTGCGTAAAGTAAACAATCCTTGCACCCGCGGGCACAAGCACCGTTGTTTTCCCCCTTGTGGCAACAGCACATCCCCTAGACTCATGTTTCTGTCACTCAAGCTAGTCATCGAGGGGCATGAACCCACAATCGAGCATAACGTTCCCTCTTGGAGTCACTACCTATTACTCGGCCAAAGCAATAAATAACAATGGAGAACATGCAAGAATTACTTATGAACTAAAATATAAAAGAGGTGAATCAAATATATTACTCAAGATCAATCTGAACATAATCTCATAATCCATCGGATCCCAGCAAACTCAACATAACAACAACATAAGGATTACATAGGTGCCTCAATCATGTAGGGCAGCTCACGAGGACTAATTAGTGAAGCACAAGAACGGGAGGAGCACATCACATAGCTACTGGTCATGGACTCATGGTCCAAGGGAGACTACTCACGAGTCATCCGGGAGGCGTCCATGGTGGTGGAGAAGCTCCCGGTGGTGATCCTCCCCTCCGGCAGGGTGCCGGGAAGAGTTCTCCTGGTGCTCCCGATCTTGGAAGCGGCGGCGGCGGCGGAACAGAGATGGGATCGCGAAAAGAAGTCCTGTTCTGAGGGTTTCGGAGGTCCCTCTAAATATATGCCAAAGGGGGGCACCGGACGGGCTTCGAGGGGCCTAGGCACCCCCCGGCGCGGCCCAGGGGGGGGGGGGCGCCCACAGGGCGCCTGGAGCCCCTGTGGCCCCCCAGGTTGCACTTCGGACGCAGTGTTGTTTCCGTATCGCTGATTTTTTATATAATTTTTCTGGATTTTTCTGGGCAGTTCTCGAAACGTGAAAACCTGAAATACAAAAACAGCCGAAAACAGAAACTGGCACTAGGGTGCACTGGATTAGTAAGTTAGTCCAAATATGATCAAAAGTGTATGGAAGTGTATGAATATCATAGCAATATCACCCAAAAGTGGCATGGAGCAAGCAGAAATTATAGATACGTTTTGGACGTATCAACATCCCCAACCTTAATTCCTTCTCGTCCTCGAGTAGGTAAATGATAACAAGAATAATTTCTGTGGTGACATGCTGTTAACCATATAGGACTTTTTCATAGTCATATGACAAAAGCTTACTGAGACAATGATTCTAAAGTAATTAAGTTGTCTCAAGAGAAAATTACAAATGACTGAAAGTTTTACAACATGAAACTGAAACATCAAAAAGATTTGCAATGAACATGATGTGCAAATATGATCAAGTGATATCTAGCTTGCCCCCTCTAGTGATGCAAAACATAAATGCAAGGGCACCTTCAAGGTTTAAGTGATGACTAGATACAATCATTTCAGAATAAACGATATCACAATCATGCAAAAGACAATGCTACTTTGGGACAATGCACATTACACTCAGAATGACAATCATGCTCTCAGTAGTTGGTGCTTGAAGTGCTAGAGCTTTTTATTTTGGAACATGGAAGCAATTGTGTCAACGGTAGTAGTACTTCATATGTGTCATGCATAAAACATCCTATAAGTTGCAAGCCTCATGCATCGAATACTAATAGTGCTCGCCCCTTGTCCTAATTAGCTCGGATCTCCATGGGTTATCATTGCATTGCATATGTTTTAACCAAGTGTCACAAAGGGGTACCTCTATGCCACCTGTACAAAGGTCCAAGGAGATAGATCGCATTTGATTTCTCGTTTTTGATAGATCTCAACTTGAGGACATCCATACCGGGACAACATAGAAAATAGATGATGGACTCCTCTTTAATGCATAAGCATATTCTCATGAGAGATTGACGATTAAGGTCCAAGCTAAAACTTCCACCATGATGCATGGCTTTGGTTGGCGGCCCAATGTTCTTCTCTAACAATATGCATATTAATTCAACCCACGGTAAATCACCCTTACTTCAGACAAGACGAACATGCATAGCAACTCACATGATATTCAACAAAAGTGTGACAGTTGATGGCGTCCCCAGAAACATGGTTACCGCTCAGCAAGCAACTCATAAGAAATAAGATACATAGGCAACATATTCTTTACCACAATAGTTTTTAGGCTACTTTCCCATGAGCTATGTATTGCATGGTTAATTTGCTTAGTACAGGTGGAGGTTAGCAAAAGACTGGGAGCGACCAACTAAGAGAGCAATGACGGTCATAATCATGCAGAGCGACAAAGCAATATTGAATCAGGCATGGTAGTTATATCGCTACTTAGAAATAAAAGATCATCAAGGCTTGACAGACTTTCTTTACAGTCTTAAATATGCGTGAGCATACGCCAAGTCAATCAAAATAAATTCTCGAAGGAAGATATTACTAAACCATACCACATCATAGGCAAACAAACCAAGTTGGTACTCCAATAACACATTGGGAACCCCCCAGCTATCTGAGATTAACCATAAGAAAACCTGAACTACTAAGCACCATCATGCAAGTAGCATCTTTATCATAGACACATTAACCAATGCAACGGAAGCAAACTCTCTTAATAAGGTGAGCATGGTAATTAAAGAGAGTTCAAGCAACCAACTAAATAAAAGCTCTTGAAAAGATAAGCATGAATACTAAGAGCAGAGCACGATAGTAGCTATTAAAAGACAAAGAACACACACAACATAGATAGACATGAAAATTCTCTGTTATGTTCTAGGTAGAAGTGGAGCGTGTTTCTCTCCCACATAAAGGAATGCTAGGTTCCGACTCGTTATGAAAAACTAAAAAGAAAACTAAAAGCAAGACGCTCCAAGCATAGCACATAACACATGAAGTGATAAAAATATAGCGAAACGAAAGACGAACTGATAATGTTGATGGAGAAGGGGATGCACGGGGGCATCCCCAAGCTTAGACGCTTGAGTCTCCTCGAATATTCCTTGGGGGTGCACGGGGGCATCCCCAAGCTTGAGCGCTTGACACTCCTGAATCTTTTTATCATCTTCCCTCGCACACTTGAAAACTCCCTTCATACATAACTCATCATAATCTGATTAGCGAGGTTAGTACCCTTAATAAAATAATTATACCTTGATGGAAATAAGGATATTCTTGAAGTTCTACTGTTTCTCAAGATTGCCAAAAGGTTTTTGCAAAGAAAAAGCAAGTTCTTAATTTGCAAAGTGAAGGTAAGGCAAAACAGGACAGAATCTGTGAAAAACAGAACAGCAGGCAGTAATTGACCTGTTCGGGATACTTCTTCAACACAAATAAAAAACTCAGAACTGACGCACGAAATACAATTATATAGAGAACGCTGTCGAAAAAATTCAGACCAAAAAGATGATCTGGTGATTTTATACGAATTTTCTATCCAAGGACAGAATCTGTTTCCTGGACAGCACCTCACAACTTTTGAACTTTCTAGCAATCAGAGGCTATACTTGGCACAAATATGAAAAGTAAAGATACAATGATGATGCTACAGCAGTTAAAAACATCAAGACACAACAAAAGCAAAAAAATTATTCATGTGGGCTGCCTCCCAAAAGCGCTTTCTTTTATGCCTTTAAGCTAGGCATAATGCATAGATTAAGTTTTATCAAGAGTAAAAGAATAACTAGCCCGTACAACGGACTCAAAAGGTAACTTGACCTTCTTACGAGGGAAGTGTTCCATCCCTTTCTTGAGAGGAAACTGAAATTTGATATTACCCTCTTTCATGTCAATGACAGCACCAACGGTGCGTAAAAAGGGACGTCCCAAAATAATTGGACATGAAGGATCACATTCAATATCCATAATAGTGAAATCAACGGGCACATAATTATCATTGACAACAATAAGAACATCGTCGATCCTCCCCAAAGGTTTCTTTATGGAAGAATCAACGAGACGAACACCAAAAGAACAAGAATCATAAGGTTTCAATTTAAGCATATCATATATTCTTTTGGGCATAACAGAGGTACTAGCACCAACATCACATAATGCATAACAAGAGAAGTCATTCAAATAAATTTTTATCATAGGATCCCAACCATCTTCTAGCTTTCTAGGTATGGAGGCTTCTACTCTAAGTTTCTCCTCCCTAGCTTTGATGAGAGCATTAGTGATATGCTCTCTGAAGGCAAGGTTTAGCGTGCTAGTGCGGGGATCTCTAGACATCTTGTGAAGGAAATCAATAACTTCTATAAGAGTGCAATTATCAAAATCAAGGTCACGAGCATCAAGTAAAGTAGTAGTGGTGTCCTTAAGGTTCACTTGTTTGGTAGTTTCTATAGCATCACCATTAATAGGTCCATTGGGACCAGGAGTACATTGGGTGCTAAGAGTGTGAACATCCTCAACAACTTGGATAGTAGCGACAGTGTGGTGGGTAGGAAGGCTCTTAATTCTTTCCTCTTCCTCCCTTTCTCTAGCCCATCTCTCTTTAAGCTTAGCCATCATCCTAATATTTTCATTAATTTGTACTTGAGTAGCATTAATAGGGATGACTTCCCTCTCCTTAAGTGGAGAAGTTTCAATTTTTAGCAATTTTACCTCATTGGCTAAGTGGTCTACCTTAAAAGAAAGATCATCTAGTTTATGTAGTTTCTCTTCTACACTTTTATTGAAGGCTTTTTGGGTAGTGATGAAATCTCTAAGCATGGTCTCTAGTTCAGTATTGGAGTTCTTGGTACTAGGATAAGCATTGTTGTTCCCATAAGAGTTAGAGGGGAACGGTCTAGAATTGTTACCAAAGTTACTCCTATAAGCATTGTTGTTAAAATTGTTTCTAGAGATAAAATTCACATCTACTTGTTCTTGAGCAATCAAAGAATTTAAAGGAACATCACGAGGATCAACAGTAGATTGCTTCGAAAGTAGAGACATGATCAAGTCAACTTTTTCATTGAGGGAGGAAATCTCCTCGACAGAGTTTACCTTCCTACCTGTTGGAGCGCGTTCGGTGTGCCATTGGGAATAGTTGGTCATCATCTCATCGAGAAGCTTCGTGGCAGCACCAAGTGTAGTTGACATAAAAGTTCCTCCCGCGGCCGAATCTAACAAGTTCCGCGAGGTAAAGTTCAAGCCTGCATAAAAAGTTTGGATAACCATCCAAGTAGTCAAACCGTGAGTAGGGCAGTTCTTGATAAGAGACTTCATACGTTCCCAAGCTTGGGCAACGTGTTCATTATCCAATTGTTTAGAATTCATAATGTTACTTCTAAGTTGGATAATTTTAGCAGGTGGATAGTATTTTCCAATAAAAGCATCTATGCACTTGTCCCAAGAATCTATGCTATTTCTAGGCAAAGACTGAAACCAAATTTTAGCTCCTCCTCTCAAAGAGAAAGGAAAAAGCTTAAGCTTAACAATATTACCATCTATTTCTTGGTACTTTTGCATATCACAAAGTTCAACAAAATTGTTCAAGTGTAAAGCAGCATCATCTCCAGCACCGGAAAATTGTTCTCTCATGACTAAGTTCAGTAAAGCAGGTTTAATTTCATATGAAGGTGCTGAAGTGGCAGGTGTAGTGATAGGTGTGCTGATAAAGTCATCATTGTTGTGACTAGTGAAGTCACACAACTTGGTGTTCTCGGTGGAACCCATAGTAGCAAGCAAGCAAGATAACTATTTTTTGTGATTTTCGATAAAAGGAACTAAAGCAAATATGAAACGTAAACTAACAAGACTAAAAAGCAAAGGTAAAAGATAGCGTGCAACTCCCCTATCCTGAAGAGTGGAGTCCCCGACAACGGCGCCAGAAAATACTCCTTGATGGGCCTCGAACCCCTCGTTGGTTACCCCAAGCGGAAGGTGTAAGATGCAGTAAGTAGAAGTGTTTTCCCCTAGCAAAGATGCCAAGGATCGATTCCCCAGAGACTCCTAGGTTCAACAAGTAGGTGTCAATTGCTACGGCGCCAGATTAGTAGCAATCAACGTGGAACTGCACACAGATACAAATAACTTTGCTCCCAACGAGTACAGAGAGGTTGTCAATCCCTCCGGCCTTGTAGTTCACAAAGGGTTAAAAGCAATGATAGTAGTGATAGATAGTTTTTGCAATAGTAAATAATAACGGGAAGTAAATAGTGTATGTGATCAATGATGGTAATATGGACCGGAGTCTCATGATGTTCACTAGTGATGTCTCTCTCCCAAAAGACGATAAAACAGCTATGTGAGGTAAACAAATTACAGCTGGGCAATTGACAGGACCACGAACGCAAACCAATGCTGACTACATTGCAAGAAAGGTTGAGGTTCAAAGCATGGGCGGTACGCCAAAGTAAGTAGACCGAAATCCATCAATATCTACTACTAATCATCCACCTTGAGATATCTATCCAGAACATCTCGCTGGTATTAAGTTGCGAGTCCCACCCATAGTGTAAACTCAATGCAACAGACAACTGCATTAAAAGAACTTTGCGTAAAGTAAACAATCCTTGCACCCGCGGGCACAAGCACCGTTGTTTTCCCCCTTGTGGCAACAGCACATCCCCTAGACTCATGTTTCTGTCACTCAAGCTAGTCATCGAGGGGCATGAACCCACAACCGAGCATAACGTTCCCTCTTGGAGTCACTACCTATTACTCGGCCAAAGCAATAAATAACAACGGAGAACATGCAAGAATTACTTATGAACTAAAATATAAAAGAGGTGAATCAAATATATTACTCAAGATCAATCTGAACATAATCTCATAATCCATCGGATCCCAGCAAACTCAACATAGCAACAGCATAAGGATTACATAGGTGCCTCGATCATGTAGGGCAGCTCACGAGGACTAATTAGTGAAGCACAAGAACGGGAGGAGAACATCACATAGCTACTGGTCATGGACTCATGGTCCAAGGGAGACTACTCACGAGTCATCCGGGAGGCGTCCATGGTGGTGGAGAAGCTCCCGGTGGTGATCCTCCCCTCCGGCAGGGTGCCGGGAAGAGTTCTCCTGGTGCTCCCGATCTTGTAAGCGGCGGCGGCGGCGGAACAGAGATGGGATCGTGAAAAGAAGTCCTGTTCTGAGGGTTTCGGAGGTCCCTCTAAATATATGCCAAAGGGGGGCATCGGACGGGCTTCGAGGGGCCCAGGCGCCCCCCCGGTGCGGCCCAGGGGGGGGGGCGCCCACAGGGCGCCTGGAGCCCCTGTGCCCCCCCAGGTTGCCCTTCGGACGCAGTGTTGTTTCCGTATCGCTGATTTTTTATATAATTTTTCTGGATTTTTCTGGGCAGTTCTCGAAACGTGAAAACCTGAAATACAAAAACAGCCGAAAACAGAAACTGGCACGGGGGTGCACTGGATTAGTAAGTTAGTCCAAATATGATCAAAAGTGTATGGAAGTGTATGAATATCATAGCAATATCACCCAAAAGTGGCATGGAGCAAGCAGAAATTATAGATACGTTTTGGACGTATCAGTGACTTGAGGATTATCATCTGTTGGTTCTTGTCAAGGGTGAAATTCCCTTCATCTGGCGGCCCGAACATAGATTTTTAGTAGCTGGTGATATACCCTTTGAGCTCCTCCTGACCTTCAATCCGCCCTTCATCTTGTTTGAGACTATATATACGTTTCTTCCTATGTCGACCATTGGCGACCAATTGGAAGTATCTTGTATTACTATCTCCCATCAAGATGAAATCAGCTTTGAATCTTTGGTAATATTTGATTTCCTCTTATTGCAAAAGACGTGCAACCTTCTCATTGGATTGATTTTTCAAATCAATCTCTTGTTGAGATAAAACATGCGTCTCTGCAATTTTAGCGAGGTCATCAATAATGGAAGAGAGGCGTTGTTATTCTTTTTTATACATCCCATTGGTGTGTTTCTCCCATCCAGAGTGGTGTCACCTCATGGCCCTTATTTTAAAGTTCCATCTCTGAATGAGTGTACAACCAACAACGGGCTTCTCCCAAATGTTCTTGACCATGTCTACAAAACCTTCCCGATGCAACCATCCCAATTCAAACTTGAAAGGGCGACGGGCCGATGTGTTCGTAGAGTTAGAGTCAAGAATGATTGGCGCATGATCTGATAGTGCCTCGATACGCTCTAGGGCTCGAACGGTTACCAGAGGAAATTTTAGCTCCCATTCGGTATCCATGAGTACCTTATGAGCTTCTCGTATGTCGACACAGAACTGTTATTAGCCCAAGTGAATTGTCGCCCCGACATACTAACCTCCCGAAGATCCAAACTGTCAATCACAACATTGAATAGGAACGGCCAGTGAGTATCAAAGCGATCATTATTTTTCTCTTCCTGTTACCTAAGGATATTGAAGTCCCCTCCAATAAGCATTGGGTATGGGTCATCCTTAGCCAGATTCACCAATTCCTGAAGGAAAACGGATTTATGCTCATCTTGGGCAGCCCCATAGACTACGACCAGGCTCCATGTAAAATTATCCGCTCTGTTTTGTAGGTGAAATTTGATATGAAATTCACCCAACGAAAAAGCCAATAAATCCATGGTTGCGGTCTGAATCCCAAGAAGGATTCCTCCAGACCTTCCACGAGCTGGTAAACTATGCCACGAATAGTCAAAACCACCGGATAGGTGATCAAGGACATGCGGGCGAAAGTCACCTTTACCAGACTCAGAAACTGCCACAAAGTCCAAACCGTGTTCACGCACACAATCACCGATGAGTTTATGCTTAGCCAAGTCAGAAAGACCTTTGCTATTCCAAAACATGGCTCTCATGTGGAAACTCGAATCGGTGTGGAAATCTTCGCCTTCTTGGGCGTTTTTTTGTTTCTTTTTGGAGGAAAGTGATTTAGATTTACACGAAGTCGCTGTGAAGTCAGAAAACATGGACCCAGGTCTCGCGTCATCCAAACCAACCTCGACAACCTAACCAACCAAGTGGAAGATAAGCGGACCATCATATGTGGCATCCGTTTCATCATCGTCCTCGGTTTGGTGGGGGTGCTAAAGCACTTTGGAGAAACCTTTAATCGGTCAATCTCCGTATGTTTAAGTACCCCAACCGACAAATTAATTTTAGAAATATTCTTTCCAATAGAGACACTGACGTTCTTCAAGCTAGTAGAAATGCGAGTATCTGAAAAGGAAAGAAAGGATTTTAAGGAAGAGGTACCTGAAAGTGCAACTATCCCTGGGTGGTTTTGGTAATTCCTAACAACATATAGCTCATTGAACTAATGCTCTTACAAGATGATAATTTCAGAAAGTTCAATTATTGGCATGGCATGGACTAGGAATGTGGACCCCTCAAAATGCTAAGGACACATATTGGCTCAAGCTCAAGACTCTACATTTTCATTTTAGTGATCCAAGATCACATCGAGTCCATAGGAAAAGCCAATACTATTAAAAGGGGATGATGTGTTGCTTAATGGCTTGCTTGCTCAAAATACTTAGTGATATGCTCCAAAAGCCCTCAACCACTTTCTCATTTCACATATGTCCTAAACCTAAATTCAAACTCGGCCCCACCGATTTGATCTATCCGGCGCCATCGAGTTCATTTGACATAGCCATAGCCAGAAGCCCTAATCAGTTCGGTCTCACCAATAGGGATCTCGGTCTCACCGAGATGGGATTGCAAACTCTCTGTTTCCCTTCGTAACGCTTCGGTCCAACCGAAGTGAGCGATCGGTCCCACCGAGTTCGCAATGCAAACTCTCTGTTTCCCTTTCGTAACATTTCGGTCTCATAGAAATGAGCGAATCGGTCCACTCCCACCGAGTTTGCCTGACCAACTCTCTGTGTGTCTATTACAGAAATCGGTCTCACCGAGATTACATTATGCCCTAACCCTAATGAAATCGGTCCCACCGAGTTGATCATATCGGTCCCACCGAAAAGCCTAATGTTCACATTTTGAACTAAATCGGTCAGACCGAGTTTCATGATTCGGTCCCACCAAGTTTGGTAAATTGTGTGTAACGGTTAGATTTTGTGTGGATGCTATATATACCCCTCCACCCTATCTACATTCGTGGAGAAAGCCATTAGAACATGTCTACACTTCCAGCGTACATTTTCTGAGAGAGAACCACCTACTCATGTGTTGAGACCAAGATATTCCAATCCTACCATATGAATCTTGATCTCTAGCCTTCCCCAAGTTGCTTTCCACTCAAATCTTCTTTCCACCATATCTAAATCTGTGAGAGAGAGTTGAGTGTTCGGCAGACTGTCATTTGAAGCACAAGAGCAAGGAGTTCATCATCAACACACCATCCATTACTTTTTGGAGAGTGGTGTCTCCTAGATTGGTTAGGTGTCACTTGGGAGCCTCCGACAAGACTGTGGAGTTGAACCAAGGAGTTTGTAAGGGCAAGGAGATCGCCTACTTCGTGAAGATCTACCCTAGTGAGTCAAGTCCTTCATGGCCGATGACCATGGTGGGATAGACAAGGTTGCTTCTTCGTGGACCCTTTGTGGGTGGAGCCCTACGTGTACTCGCGCAGCCGTTACCCTTCATGGGTTGAAGTCTCCATCAACGTGGATGTACAATAGCACCACCTATCGGAACCACGCCAAAAACATCCGTGTCTCCACTTGCGTTTGCACTCTCCAAACCACTCCCTTTACCTTCATATGCAATGATTTACTTTCCGCTGCTACAACTCTAGAATTGCATGTGTAGGAAGATTGCTTGACTTGTGCTAAATTGCTAAAAACTGTCAAAACATAAAATTGCGAAAAGGCTAAGTTTTAATTTGGTCAAGTAGTCTAATCACCCCCCTCTAGACATACTTTCGATCCTACAAGTGGTATGAGAGCTTTGGTCTCCATTTGCCTTGGTTTCCATAGCTTTGGTGATCATAGCCTTGGTTTCGCAACCTAGGAGAGTATGGCGTCTAGCGAGGGAAGTTACCAACGTAGAGGTCCTTACTTTGATGGTACTAATTTTGCTAGTTGGAAGCATAAGATGAAAATGCATATTATTGGACATAACCCCGCCGTTTGAGTTATTGTGTGTATTGGTTTGCAAGGTTAATTCTTCGATGGGAAGGAACCAAATCGTGAAGCCTCCGCTGAAGAGTTGAAGATGTTGCAATACAATGCTCAAGCTTGCGATATCCTCTTCAATGGATTGTGTTCCGAAGAATTCAAAAAAATTAGTTTTTTTGAGAATGCAAAGGAAATTTGGGATACTTTGATTGATATGCACGAAGGTACCGACTCCATCAAGGAATCCAAGTTGGATGTGCTTCAAATTCAACTTGACAAGTTCAAGATGAAAGATGGTGAGGTGTCGCTGAAATGTACTCTAGGCTTGCTCTCATCACAAATGAGATTGCCGACTTAGGAAGCGAAGAAATAATTGATATATTCATCATCAAGAAAATCCTAAGATCTTTGGATGGAAAATATGACATCGTGTGCACATTAATCCAAATGATGCCCAATTACAAAGATCTTAAACCAACGGAAGTCATTGGAAGAATTGTTGCTCATGAGATGTCACTCAAAGATAAAGAAGAGCTTCACAAGAAAGCTTCATGTGATGCTCCTACGTCATCAAGTGAGAAACAAGTCTTCAATGAAGAATTGAGCTTAATGGTGAAGAAATTCAACGAGTTCTACAGGAATAGAAACAAAGAGAGAAGTTCCATGTCAAGGTCCTACAATGACAAAAGATCTTCTAGTCGTGAACGCAATTGCTACGACTATGGAAGACCCGGACACTACTCTAATGAGTGTACGGCTCCCCATAAAAGAAGAGAAGACTCACCTAAAAGAAGGAGTAGAAGTGAAGAATCACCACCAAGAGAGAGAAGGAGTAGAGATGATCGTTATGAACGAAGACCCTCTCGGAGAAGCAAGGATTCGGAAAGGAAGGACAAATCATCAAGGAGCTATACAAGACGAAGACATCAAGCTCATGTTGGTGAATGGGTATCTGGTTCCGACTCCAATAACTACTCTGAGAGAAGCTATCACTCCAACTCAGATGATACTAAAGATGAAGGTGTTGCCGGAATTGCTCTTGTGTGATCTGATACGTCTCCAACGTATCTATAATTTTTTATTGTTCCATGCTATTATTTATGAAGTCTTGGATGTTCAATGGGCTTTATCATTCACTTTTATATCATTTTTGGGACTAACCTACTAACCCAAAGGCTCGGTCCAGATTGTTGTCTTTTGCCTATTTCAGGGTTTTGCAGAAAAGGAATATCAAACGGAGTCCAAATGGAATGAAACCTTCGCGAGAGATATTTTTGGAGCAAATCACGCTTGGGAGTCTTTGGGGCCAAGTAAGGGGACGTAGGGCCAGCCCTTGAGGGTGGGGGGCGCGCCCTGTCAGTGTATAAAAAGAGGGGTACACTTTTTGTACCCCTATGACTGTGCACGGGCAGTCTGAGCCACGGGCACCACCACACCAAGCATGGCAAGGGAGGTGAGCCAGGGTAAGACCGAAGCTCGATGGAACTGGTGCAACACCAAGAATAAGACCACAAAGAGCAAGGGGACGAAGCGGCTTACCCCGGCGAGATCCTTGCTGGGAGCTAGTTTCAGCAGCCCCGGCAAGATCCTTGCCGGGGCCGGCTCTAGCAGCCCCGGCAAGACCCTTGCCGCGGCATCTCGCCCCACGCCTACGGAGCGGGTCACCCTTGAGTCCACTGCCCCCATGGGGCAAGGATTCGGGAGATGTCCCCGTAGTGGCATGCAGATCTTTGTGAAGACATTCAAGATCAGATACACACTCAGAAGACGACGACCCTTGGCAGGATCCTAGCCAAGGAGGACCGCAAGGCCCCCGGCAAGCACCTTGCCGGGGAGGACAGCAAGCGCCGCGGCAAGACCCTTGTCGGGGCCCCGGCAAGACCCTTGTCGGGGCCCCGGCAAGGCCCTTGCCTAAGACACCCGCGGGGCCACCATCAGGCCCACGCCAGCTAAGCTTCCATCGCCCCGTGCAGCTGCCGACCCAACCAGCTGGGCAGGCACCTGCGTGGCGACATGCAGATCTTTGTGGAGACCCACCGTTGCGCCACCTCAGCTGCCTGCCTGCCTACATGGCATCTCAGGCATCGTTGGCAAGGGCGCGTGTCGACACAAGAAGGAGTGGCGACGGACAAGATGGACGTCTCCCTCGTCCCCGATGAAGCAAGGACACCTAAGCAAGGCGCATTAAATGCGCCTTGTCATGCAATGTGAGGGATAACCTCGCATCACTGTACCCTTTCCACCTCCTGTGTGCCACTGTGGCGACCCCTTTTCCCTATAAAAGGAGGCCCGAGGCGACCAGGAGAAGGATTCGGCTTTTTAGAACTCCTCACAATTCGGCTTTTTAGAACTCCTCATGATTCAGCCTTTTGGAGCTCCTCACGCCCCATAGCTAGCTGAAGAACACAAACATATAATCCACCAAATCAGGAGTAGGGTTTTACGCATCTTTGCGGCCTGAACCTGGGTAAAGGAACCATGTGCTAACTGTTGGATCCGCTCTTCTCTCAACCCCGCGCCCCGCAACAGTAGTAGGGATTCTTGTGATCCCATAGGTGTCGATCAAATACCCCGACATCTTTGGCGCGCCAGGTAGGGGGCGCAGTTGTGAGAATCGGCTTTAGCAGTCAGTTCGACGCTTCTTCATCATCATGGCGCCCAGGAAGAAGACGACGATGGCGGTTGGCCAGTCGGAAGCCGGACAGCCCGTCCCGACGCGGGCAAGCAGCGGACCGGTCGCGGAAAGGACCAGGGGCGCTGCTCGCGAACACCAACGCCGTCCCAGCAGCCGAAGTTTGGGGGGTGGCGATGTTTGTGCGCCTAGTAACGGGCCACACACTGTCAGATCCAAAGACGGAGCCAGGCCCTCCGCGAGTGGCGCGGGGCCCTCCAAGATCGCTACCGCATCACCCGAAGGCGACGCAAGGGCCTCCAGGACTCCCACGCCGGCGCCAACAGCGCGCTCCTCTCAAGCAGCGCGTGACGAACGGCGTCGTCACGCTGAAGAGCCCGGGCGTCGCCACGGGAAGAGCCCCGAGCGCCACTCCCGAGATGTAGAAGACCTGCCCGCCCGCTGAAGCACTGGTGGAAACGGCATGCGAACGCGGGATCGTGATGGAGCTCCTCCTGACATGGTCAGCGGTCGAAGCGCGTCGCGGTCCGTGCAGGTTTCGCTACCGTTAACTCTAGCCGAAGCCCTGGCGCGCGCGCAGTTGCTCCTCGAGTTTCCTCCCGTCACGGGGAAGCTCGACGAATGGAGAGCCACCATCCGAAGCCTTGTCGCAGTCGCCAACAAGGATGAACCAAATCCAGCGGAGCTCCCAGGTCGACGCTCCGATGGAGTCCCACGCACCGGTGGCGGGAGGACCGGCAGCGCCGTGGCTACGGTGCATTCGCCTCCTCCTCGCCCGGTACCGCGTGTGTCGACTCGTCGGGACATCGCGGGCGACGCCATCTCCATAGCATCGTCCGACCCACGGACCCATGGCGACCAGCGTCAAGTTCTTCAGGAGCGAGCTCATGAAGACGCTCGAACCACCATCGAGCGCCGGCGCGGAGCGCGCCACCAGTCAGACAGGCGAGCAGGGCCTGCTGTGGACCGCCCAGCACCGGAGAGCCCTTGAGGTCTACCTTACGAGGTATGCTGTCCGGCTTTTACCCGTGAGCTGCGGCAGTTCCAGTGGCCCTCTCACCGCACCTTCAAGCCTGACGTTGGCGAGAAGTACAACGGCAAGACTCACCCGTCGGAGTTCCTCGGCATCTACACCATCGCGATGCAAGCTGCCGGAGCTCGCGACGATAAGGTGCTTGTGAATTACTTTCCGTTGGCTCTTAAACCCAACGCCATGTCATGGTTGATGCACTTGCCGGTAGACTCTATTTCCTCCTGGTCGGATTTGTGCCATGAGTTTGTTGGTGCCTTTACTGGAGGTCACCAAGCCCATGGCCAAGCAAGTGACCTGCACGTCATACCCCAGAAGGAAGGCGAGAGTCTGCGCAAGTACATACAGAGGTTTAGCCGGGTACAGTACAATATCCCCGATGTTCACCCTGCCGCCATCATCAGCGCGTTCCATCAGAACGTGCGTAACCGATAGATGCGTGAAGAGCTGGCGATGACCAAGGTGAAAGATGTGGCGGAGCTCTATGTTCTTGCTGACAGATGTGCCCGGGCTGAAGAGGGAAGGAAGTACCCCGGCAAAGATGCCGACGCGGAAACTGACTCTTCAGATGACGATACTACCGCCCCGGTGAAGAAAGGCCGGAACCGCAACAGGAAGCACAAGGGTAAAGCTGTACTTGCCGTCGAGGGATCTGATGACACCGGCTCCGCAAAGAAAACCAAGGCGGGTGACCTCGGCAAGGAAATTGCCGGGTGTGTCGCCTGCCGGGCCTTGGCGGCAGCCGAAAAGCTAGGAAACTCCAGCAAGCGCTACTGCAAGATCCATCGCACCAAGGGCCATGATCTCCAGGACTGCCGACAGGTTGAGCTCCTTGCTGAGAAGCAGAGGGCAGAATACGAGAGGCGGGACAAGGAGAAGGGCCAGGACGGTGCTGAGGGGTCCGGCAAGAAGCACGACGGCAAAGCAGGCCATTGTGGCAAGGATAAACAACAGGAGAGGCCCGCCCGGGGCCGCGACAGAAGGCCAGAAGACGACGATCACGAAGAGGACGACGAGTCCGGCAACCAAGAGTTTCAGAAAGCCACGGAGGCCATGTGCGTTGATGGCGGCGCCTCGCTGCATACTTCTCACCGCCAACTTAAACAGTGGGTGCATGAGATTACAGCGGTGGAGCCGTCGCGTGGTGCCCAAAAGCCGCTGAAATGGTCCAGCACGCCTATCATTTTCGACGCTGAGGATCACTACTGCGGTCGGGTGCTTGCCATTGTCGGTTTCACCGATGATACGCAACCTCAAGGTGAAAAAGATGCTAGTCGATGCGGGGCTGGTCTGAACTTGATCTCGCCTGCCGTGGTCGAGAAGCTGCAGATTCTTGACGGAGACCTCGAAGAGACGGGCACGTTTCAGGGGGTCAACCCAGGGAAAAGTCAACCAAAGGGGAAGGTCACGCTGCCCGTGACTTTTGGGAGTGATCTGAACTACAGGACGGAAAGGATCGTGTTCGATGTTGCCAAGATCCCCTTGCCTTACAACGGGATCCTTGGCCGCCCAGCGCTGGCCAAGTTCATGGCGGCGTCACACTACGCCTACAACACCTTGAAGATGCCAGGACCTGTGACGATCATCACCGTCCCCTCCGATAAGAAAGATGCGCTGATTTGCGCTGACCAACTATACCAACAAGCAGTTGCAGCAGCTGCCGCCACGAGGGCACTTGCTCCTGCCGCTGGAGCCCCGGGAGGGAAGAAGAAGAAGACCGGTGAGACCTCGGGCACCCACTCCGGCAAGCGCACCTCTTCGGAGTGCTGTGCTCCCGTCGAGGACGTGCCAGAAGCTCTACCGGAAAGAAGAAGACCGGTGAGACCTCGGACACCCACTCCGGCAAGCGCACCTCTTCGGAGTGTCGCGCTCCCGTCGAGGATGTGCCAGAGAGCTCCACTGGCAGAAACATGAGGTCCAGGGCCACGCCGCCGGGAACCAAGAAGGTTTCTGTCAAGGAGGACGGCACATGAGGGGCTTTCACCATAAGCTCCTCCCTTGACAACAAATAGGAAGACGCGCTCGTCACCTTCCTGCGGGCGAATGTCGGCGTGTTTGCATGGCAAGCATCCGACATCCCCGGCGTTCCCAGGGAGGTGATTGAGCACCACCTTGCTGTCTGTCCTCATGCGCGGCCCGTCAAGCAGAATGTCAGGAAGCAAGCCTTGGAACGACAAGAGTTCATCATAGAGGAGATCCGGAAACTGGAAGCAGCGGGTTTGGTAAGAGGAGTGCTCCATCCAACGTGGTTGGCCAATCCAGTGGTAGTACGCAAGGTAAATGGGAAGTGGAGGCTGTGTATTGATTACACAGATATCAATAAAGCTTGTCCCAAGGACCCCTTCCCGTTGCCGCGCATCGACCAGATTGTTGACTCCACGGCTGGGTGTGACCTGCTGTCATTCCTCGATGCCTACTCCGGCTACCACCAGATCTTCATGGCAAGGGAAGACGAAGAGAAGACATCATTCATCACCCCATGTGGTACGTACTGTTTCGTACGAATGCCTTTCGGGTTGAAGAGTGCTGGCTCGATGTTTGCAAGGGCAGTCCAGACTGCTTTTGAACCCCAACTCCATCGAAATATGGAGGCTTATATGGATGATATAGTGCTCAAAACCAAGAACATGGCAACCCTTATACCGGATTTACAAGAAACATTTGTAAACCTGCGCAAGATCAACCTCAAGCTGAACCCTGAGAAGTGCGTCTTCAGCGTCCCATCCGGCAAGCTTCTCGGGTTCTTTGTGTCGCAGCGTGGGATAGAGGCCAATCCGGACAAGATCAAAGCTATAGAACATATTGATGCACCCAAACGGGTCAAGGATGTGCGTCGGCTTGCTGGCTGCATCGCCGCCATGAGCAGATCCATTTCCAAGTCTGCCGAGCGCGCCCTCCCCTTTTTCAAGATTTTGAAAAAGGCAGGCCCGATGGAGTGGACGCCAGAAGCTGAAGCTGCATTAGAAGACTTGAAGAGGTATCTTTCCTCCATGCCAATACTAGTTGCGCCTAGGCCACAAGAACCGTTGCTGCTATACTTAGCGGCAACGAACCAGGTGGTCAGTGCCGCACTAGTGGCGCAGGGAGAAGTTGATGACGAGGTAATAGCAGCGACAGAGCCTGATGCCATTGGTGCAGAGACGATTCAGCCAGTCGGAGTGCCGCCAAGGAAGAAAATGATGCAACACCCGATCTACTTTGTTAGCTCCCTTTTGCAGGGGGCTAGGTCGAGGTACTTCGGTGTGCAGAAATTGCTCTTCGGCCTCCTTATGGCCTCGAGGAAGCTGCGTCACTACTTCCAGGCGCACGAGATCACCGTCGTCACTCGCCTCCCTCTGCAACGGATATTGCACAATCCAGACGCAACGGGAAGAATTGTAGAGTGGGCACTGGAGCTATCCAGCTTTGGCCTCAAGTTTGAAAGTACCTCAACGATTCAGTGCCGAGTCCTGGCGGAGTTCGTTGCAGAATGGACCGCGACGCCTGATGAAGAAGTCCAGGAAACTGCTCTCCCCGGCAAAGAGGCAAGTTGCAACTGGATCATGTACTTTGATGGAGCTTTCTCCTTACAGGGCGCCGGGGCTGGCGTACTGCTGGTCGCGCCCACTGGAGAGCACCTCAAGTACGTGGTCCAGATGCACTTCCCCAGGGAGGTATCAACGAACAACACTGTTGAGTACGAGGGGCTCCTTGGTGGTCTTAGGATTGCGGCAGACCTCGGAATCAAGAAACTCATCGTCAGGGGCGATTCGCAGCTTGTCGTCAAGCAAGTCAACAAAGATTACCAGAGCCCGTTGATGAAGGCCTACGTCGATGAAGTGAGAAAGCTGGAAGAGCGCTTTGATGGTATACAGGCGGAGCACGTTCCCCGGGCGGAGAACGACATCGCCGATTACCTGTCAAAGCGCGCTGCCCTCAAGCTATCTGTGGAACCAGGTACCTTGGTGCTTCAGCTTTCTCAGCCATCTGTTGATCCATCAACAGAGCTGAACAAGAGGAGGAAATCAGGGCCCAGCAAGTACTTTCCCGCCGACCTCCCCGGAGCCGCCGGCAAGGATGTTGCCGGAGACACTGAGCCCGCCACTGGACGGCTAGCTTCGGCAGAGCGTCAAGCTCTTGCCTTCGAGACAGCCGCTCCTATAGCGGAGGAAATGCCTTTAGTCCTCGCCGTCGAGCCCCAGGCTCCAGCGTGGGCACAGCATACCGTCCGATTCCTCCAAACTGGGGAACTTCCTGAGGAGCAGGAAGAAGCGGAAAAAGTAGCCCGTCGGTCTGCTATGGACCAGTTTGTCGATGACGTCCCGTACAGAAAGAGACCGAATGACGTGAAATTGAAGTGCATCCCTCTAGAGGAAGGAGTGGGGCTGTTGGCGGAGATACAAGGAGGCATATGTGGATCCCACATAGGGTCAAGAGCCCTTGTCGGCAAGGCATTTAGGCAAGGCTTCTTCTGGCCCACTGCCCTCCAGGATGCGACGGAACTGGTCACCAGGTGTGAAGCATGTCAGTTCCATTCGAAGAAACTTCATCAACCAGCTCAAGCCCTTCAAATCATTCCTCTCTCCTGGCCCTTCTCGGTCTGGGGGCTCGACATACTGGGCCCTTTCCCCCGCGCTGTCGGGGGCTTTGAGTACTTGTACGTTGCAATCGACAAGTTCACAAAGTGGCCGGAGGTGGAGGCAGTGAGGAAGGTCACAGCTCAGTCAGCCATCAAGTTCTTCAAGGGACTAGTGTGCCGTTTTGGTGTACCTAACAGGATCATCACCGACAACGACACGCAGTTCACAAGCCGCACCTTCATGCAATATACCCAAGACCTCGGCATCAAAGTATGTTTCGCTTCCGTTGCTCACCCTCGAAGCAATGGTCAAGCTAAGAGGGCAAACGCTGAAGTGCTGCGGGGATTAAGGACAAAGACCTTTGACAGGCTGCACAAGAGCGGGAGGCGCTAGATTGATGAGTTGTCGGCGGTTCTTTGGTCGATCAAAACAACGCCTAATCGAGCCACCGGCCAGACACCCTTTGCCCTGGTATACGGGGCAGAGGCAGTTCTCCCCACTGAACTCATATACGGGTCACCTCGAGTGCTCGCTTACGATGAGCTTGAGCAAGAGCAACTGCGGCAAGATGACGCAATGCTCCTTGAGGAAGATCGTCTTCGGGCGGCTGTGAGAGCAGCACGCTACCAGCAAGCCTTGCGCCGCTACCATAGCCGCAAGGTCCATGCCCGAAGCTTTGAGGAAGGCGACCTTGTTCTTCGGCGCGTTCAATCGGCCAAGAATACCAACAAGTTGACGCCAAAGTGGGAAGGCCCTTATCGGGTAGTACGAGTCACCAGGCCTGGCGCAGTCCGCCTGGAGACCGAAAATGCCATTCCGGTGAGCAATTCCTGGAATATTGAGCATCTTCGCAAGTTCTACCCATAAGGCGCGGCCTGCCGGGCCCTGATGTCTACACACGCTTCTACTCTTGTAGACTATGTTGGGCCTCCAAGCGCAGAGGTTTGTAGGACAACAGCAATTTCCCTCAAGTGGATGACCTAAGGTTTATCGAACTCAGGAAAGTAGAGGTTGAAGATGGTCTCTCTCAAGCAACCCTGCAACTAAGATACAAGAAGTCTCTTGTGTCCCCAACACACCTAATACACTTGTTAGATGTATAGGTGCATTAGTTCGGCGAAGAGATGTTAAATGGCAAGTGATATGGATGGCAAAACAAAGTAATATAAATCTGTAATAAAAAGTGCAGCAAGCAAACAAGTGGTAAACGTGAGCACAAATGGTATTGCAATGGTGGAAACAAGGCCTAGGGTTCATACTTTCACTAGTGGCAACTCCCAACAACATTAACATAATCGAATCACATGATATTTCCCATAAAACATGCAATGGAGACGCACCCGGAGGTCATTCCTTCGTGGTCAAGAGAGGACGAGAATTATGTAGGGCTACAAAAGTACACCTCAAAGTTCGTAGTTCTCAATCTAAGGATTTCCCAATGTCACTGCGGCCATCCAAAGAGAGTCCCACAATCACCACAACATATCTAAAGGATAGTCAAAGACAAGCACCAAGAGACTCTCAATCCTCAATCAACACACAAGAGAGGAAATCACTCATGAAAATATTTTTCTAATCCATGTCCAATAGACCGCTGTCACCTTGGTCTCGGGGATTATACTAGATAAAGACAAGTGAGTACATCAATCCAATACATAGAGGAAGGGGAAATATCATGGGATCACCCTAGATTAACATAGCCTATGATCACAACGAAGATCACATCATGGGAGAGAGAGATAACCACATAGCTACACGTACGAGCCCTCGGCCCCGGAGAAGACTACTCACACATGGACATGGTGAGGAGGAGGTTGATGATGGTGTTGATGGAGAGGTGCAGCCCCGCGAGGAGGAGACGGCCGGCGGCAGCCACGGAGGCGGCGGCGGCGGCCCTTGGGGGCGCGGCGGCGGCGGCGGCCCTAGGGGACGGCGGCGGCCCTAGGGGGCAGCGGCTCCTTGGCCCCCCTTCTTCCTTGTGGATGGTGCTGCAATGGTGCTGGTCCTCCCCTCCAAGACGGCGACTCGGGAGGAGGAAAATTCGTGGCCCTTGGTGACCTAGGTTTCCTCTCTTTATATAGACTCTCGGATTCCCGTCATCAGATTTTGGGCCTCAGTAAAACGGGCTTTACTCGGACGCCTGGACTCCGATTTGGACGAATTTTATATCCAGAAGCATCGCCTCAAAATTCCCCATAACTTTCGCAACTAGACTTTTTCCGTTTGACGTCGTTCTCGGGCCGGAACTTGACCATCTTTAAAAAACGTTCTCAGACAGATTTCAGGAAAGTCAGAGTCCTACTCCAATATGACTCCTTTTGCGTTTTTGTCAATTTCCAAGTAATTCCTACACAATAAAGTGTAAAACAAGAACATTGTGCACTTTTGCAACCATTAGTAGGTTAGTCCAAATATGATCAAAAGTATATGGAAGTGCATAAATATCATAGCAATATCACACAAAAAGGGCATGGAGCAAGCAGAAATTATAGATACGTTTTGGACGTATCAACATCCCCAAGCTTAATTCCTGCTCGTCCTCGAGTAGGTAAATGATAACAAGCATAATTTCTGTGGTGACATGCTATTAACCATATAAGAACTTTTCACAGTCACATGACAAGTGCTTACTGAGACAATGAATCTGTAGTAATTAAGTTGCCTCATGAGAAAATCACAAAGAACTGAAAGTTTTACAATATGATACTGAAACACTCAATAGATTTGTAGTGAGCATGGTGTGCAAATATGACAAAGTGATATCTCGCTTGCCCCCTTTAGTGAAGCAAAACATAAATGCAGGGGCACCTCCAAGGTTTAAGTGACGACTAGATACAATGATTTCAGAATAAACGATATCATAATCATGCAAAAGACAATGGTACTTTGGGACAATGCACATTACACTCAGAATGACAATCATGCTCTCAATAGTTGGTGCTTTAAAGAAGGTGGAGACTCTCGAACCGTGGCTTTTGTTGGCAAGGTTGAAAACCCGTGGTCGGAAACAAAGACAAAACATGTACCAGAGCTCTTGGTTTTTAAAAACAGAAGTAAAAATTATTATTTTTTTGAAAATGCATGTTTCGTCAACGAATGCTTGCAGATAACTCAATCACTTCTTGAGCTGGACAAGTTTCGAGGAACGGCTCCCGAATGAGGACGATCACATCCTCTTAATCTCCTTTGTTTATCACTGCCAAAGTTTTCTGATTTCTCATGAACAAAGCGTGAAGGAGGGTTTGTTTGTTGTATTATTTTTTAATGAGCCGGGCGCACTCTATGCCAGTTCCTTCTCGTATTATGGGTTTGCACATTAGACATGCAATCCCGGGGTGAAGCTTGTCCAACTTAAAAAGATCATGAATTAACTACTACTTCCTCATGAACTAAAACAGAGGCACAAAATAGAAATGTTTTTTTGAATAATTTCGAGATGGTACATGAAAGTCTTCGTTAGGAATGGCAGGTAAATACCATGTATAGGAAGGTATGGTGGACTCATATGGCATAACTGGTTTAATGGATTTTGGATGCACAAGCAGTCAGTCCGCTTAGTACTGGTGGAGGTTAGCAAAAGACTAGGAGCGACCAACTAAGAGAGCAATGACAGTCATAATCATGCAGAGCGACAAAGCAACATTGAATCAGGCATGGAAGTTATATCGCTACTCAGAAATTAAAGATCATCAAGGCTTGACAGACTTTCTTTACAATCTTAAATATGCGTGAGCATACGCCAAGTCAATCAAAATAAATTCTTTAAGGAAGATATCACTAAACCATACCACATCATAGGCAAACAAATCATGTTGGTACTCCAATAACACATTGGGAACCCCCCCCAGCTATTTGAGACTAACCATAAGAAAACATGAACTACTAAGCACCATTATGCACGTAGCATTTTTATCATAGACATATCGACCAGTGCAACAGAAGCCAACTCTCTTAACAAGATAAGCATGATAAATAAAGAGAGTTCTAGCGACCAACTAAACAAAAGCTCTTTAAAAAGATAAGCATGAAAACTAAGAGCTGAACATGATAGTAGCTATTGAAAGACAAAGAACACACACAACAAAGATAGACATGAAAATTCTATTCTTATGTTCTAGGTTGAAGTGGAGCGGGTCTCTCTCCCACACAAAGAAAGCTGGGTTCCAACTCGTTATGAACAGTAAGCAAAGCTAAAGAAAACTAAAAAGGAAACTAAAAGCAAGACGCTCCAAGCATAGCACATAACACATGAAGTGATAAAAATATAGTGGAACGAAAGACGAACTGATAATGTTGATGGAGAAGGGGATGCAGGGGGGCATCCCCAAGCTTAGACGCTTGAGTCTTCTTGAATATTTCTTGGGGGTGCATGGGGGCATCCCCAAGCTTGAGCGTTTGACACTCCTGAATCTTTTTATCATCTTCCCTCGCACACTTGAAAACTCCCTTCATACATAACTCATCATAATCTGATTAGCGAGGTTAGTACCATTAATAAAATAATTGTTCCTTGCTGGAAATAAGGATATTCTTGAAGGTCTACTGTTTCTCAAGATTGCCAAAAGGTTTTTGCAAAGAAAAAGCAAGCTCAAGGTTTGCAAAATGAATAAAAGGCAAAACAGGACAGAATCTGTGAAAAACAGACCAGAAGGTAGTAAATGATTTTTTCGAGGCACTTCTGCAACTCAAATCAAAAAACTCAGAACAGAAGCCCGAAAGACAATTGTATAGAGCACGCTGTCGAAAAAATTCAGACCATAACGATGATCTGGTGATTTTATACGAATTTTTCTGTCCATGGACAGAATCTGTTTCCTGGACACCACGTCACAACTTTTGAACTTTCTTGCAATCAGAGGCTACACTTGGCACAAAGCTGAAAAATAAAGATACAATGATGTTGCTACAGTAGTAACAAACATCAAGACCACTAAAAACTGAAAGAACAAACTGAAAGCAAAGATAACAAGGGTTGTCTCCCTAGAACTCTTTCTTTATAGCCATAAAGAAAGGCTTAAGACTTTAATGATGCTCTCGTAGGAATAAGAGTTGAAGAACAAAAGAGAGCATCAAGAAGCAAATACCAAACACATTTAAGCCTAACATGCTTCCTATGCATATGAATATTGCAATAGAATAATTCATTGAAGCACAAAGCAACTAGCATAGGAAGGCAAAACAAGCATAACTTCAAAATATTCACCATAAAGAGAGGAAACTTCTTATTATTAAGATATTTAGAACCATGTCTCCCTCTCTCATTATAAATTTCAGTGGCATCATGGATGAACTCAACAATATAACTATCACATAAGGCATTATTTCCATGATCCAAAAGCATAAAAGTGTCATTACTCTTCATATAAGCAAAATCTTTCTTATTAGGAATAGTGAGAGTAAGACTATCATAACCATCATGGTAATCATCGTATTTAGGAAGCATATCATAATCATAATAAATTTTATCCTCAATATTAGGTGGACTGAAAATATCATATTCATCATTGTAATCATCATATATAGGAGGCATAGTATCATGAAAGTAAATTTTCTCCTCAAAAGTTGGGGGACTAAAAATATCATGTTCATCAAACGTGTCATCCCCAAGCTTAGAGCTTTCCATGTCATTAGCAATATTGATATTAAAAAAAACATACTAATAACATCACCACCATCATGATTGTTATGAAAATAATAAAGTTCCAAAGGTTTTTTAATTTTCTCTTCGAACACATCATGTCCAAGTTCAAGGTAGAGCTTATAAAGCTCTCTCATATTTTTGTTGTTTTCCATTAAGCAAAACTAGTGAAAATAAAAACAAGAAACAAAAAGATTTAATTGCAAGATCTAAAGATATACCTTCAAGCACTCACTTCCCCGGCAACGGCGCCAGAAATAGCTTGATGTCTACACACGCTTCTACTCTTGTAGACTATGTTGGGCCTCCAAGCGCAGAGGTTTGTAGGACAGCAGCAATTTCCCTCAAGTGGATGACCTAAGGTTTATCGAACTCAGGGAAGTAGAGGTTGAAGATGGTCTCTCTCAAGCAACCCTGCAACTAAGATACAAGAAGTTTCTTGTGTCCCCAACACACCTAATACACTTGTTAGATGTATAGGTGCACTAGTTCGGCGAAGAGATGTTAAATGGCAAGTGATATGGATGGCAAAACAAAGTAATATAAATCTGTAATAAAAAGTGCAGCAAGCAAACAAGTGGTAAACGTGAGCACAAATGGTATTGCAATGGTGGAAACAAGGCCTAGGGTTCATACTTTCACTAGTGGCAACTCCCAACAACATTAACATAATCGAATCACATGATATTTCCCATAAAACATGCAATGGAGACGCACCCGGAGGTCATTCCTTCGTGGTCAAGAGAGGACGAGAATTATGTAGGGCTACAAAAGCACACCTCAAAGTTCGTAGTTCTCAATCTAAGGATTACCCAATGTCACCGCGGCCATCCAAAGAGAGTCCCACAATCACCACAACATATCTAAAGGATAGTCAAAGACAAGCACCAAGAGACTCTCAATCCTCAATCAACACACAAGAGAGGAAATCACTCATGAAAATATTTTTCTAATCCATGTCCAATAGACCGCTGTCACATTGGTCTCGGGGATTATACTAGATAAAGACAAGTGAGTACATCAATCCAATACATAGAGGAAGGGGAAATATCATGGGATCACCCTAGATTAACATAGCCTATGATCACAACGAAGATCACATCATGGGAGAGAGAGATAACCACATAGCTACACGTACGAGCCCTCGGCCCCGGAGAAGACTACTCACACATGGACATGGTGAGGAGGAGGTTGATGATGGTGTTGATGGAGAGGTGCAGCCCCGCGAGGAGGAGATGGCCGGCGGCAGCCACGGAGGCGGCGGCGGCGGCCCTAGGGGGCGGCGGCGGCCCTCGGGGCGGCGGCGGCCCTAGGGGGCAGCGGCTCCTTGGCCCCCCTTCTTCCTTGTGGATAGTGCTGCAATGGTGCTGGTCCTCCCCTCCAAGACGGCGGCTCGGGAGGAGGAAAATTCGTGGCCCTTGGTGACCTAGGTTTCCTCTCTTTATATAGACTCTCGGATTCCCGTCATCAGATTTTGGGCCTCAGTAAAACGGGCTTTACTCGGCCGTCCGGACTCCGATTAGGACGAATTTTATATCCAGAAGCATCGCCTCAAAATTTCCCATAACTTTCGCAACTAGACTTTTTCCGTTTGATGTCGTGTTCGGGCCGGAACGTGACCATCTTTAAAAAACTTTCTCAGACAGATTTCAGGAAAGTCAGAGTCCTACTCCAATACGACTCCTTTTGCGTTTTTGTCAATTTCCAAGTAATTCCTACACAATAAAGTGTAAAACAAGAACATTGTGCACTTTTGCAACCATTAGTAGGTTAGTCCAAATATGATCAAAAGTGTATGGAAGTGCATAAATATCATAGCAATATCACACAAAAAGGGCATGGAGCAAGCAGAAATTATAGATACGTTTTGGGCGTATCAGGCCCCCCGGCATGCCACCCTTTTGTACAAGCCTTGCTGGTAAGGCATGTAACCATTTGTACAAAGCTAGGCGCAGACCCTGAGCATAAATGAATAAAGCGCTGGCGCCCTAAGTAATAGCATGCATGCTGAGTCGAGTCTCGTCCTTGGTTAGGGTTGATAGTGCTTAGCGACGGCTAACCCCTAGCTTAGAGCTCGACTTTGCATCTCTTTGTCCCTTTTTTTATCTCCTTTGGTTCACAGGACGTACAAACATCCTTGCCGAAACCACTCGGGGAGAAGGGAAAGGAACAGATCAGCATCGAGGCCCCGGCAAGCCAATGTTGCCGGGGGCTGCAAGAGCAAAGATTCACCCACGGCAAACCAGAGTTGCTGGGGGCTGTAGCTTCAGATAAGTTCTCCATCCCTTATGATGCATTCCATTATGGGCTGAGGTGTGTGAAACCTCGTTTCTTTCCTTAAAGCTACCGTGCTCCCATAACTTTAGGCCCTAGGGCTCGTTCCTAGGGCCAAGTTTGGTCGTAGTCGCGGCGGCGAAAGGATGAAGCAAGGAGCCTAAACCCACTTCATCCCTGCCTCCGCCAAAGGCGTGAGAAAGGTCGAGCGAAGTAAGGAGACGGCAAGGCCTGTTGCCGGGCGAGAAAATGTTTATCCTAGGGATATCAAGGATTTATTCCTTGTCGTGGGTTCTACCTGCGGAAAAATGACCCGGCAAATATTCCTTTTTCATTAAAAGCATTCCATTCAGGTACAGTCCATAGGGAATGAAAAACATAAACAAGGAGATTACCAGTTTTCAATTTAACAGATGCCCGAGGCTTACAAACTAAAAAGAGATAAGGTGCCCGTAATGCCTTTCTTGTCCCTCTCCTCAGGAGGTAGGTCAAGGAGGTGAAAAGGGCAAAAGAAGCGCCTAGGTGAGCTACGGGTGGCAGAAGACACCAAGAGAACATCTTGGTGGCCGCCCAAAGGCTGGATGGTGATGGCGGCGCTGGAAGCAGAGCTCAAACACGAGGCGGTAGGACGTCAGTACGCGACGAAGGCGTCGGTGCCCGCGTACTCCGACATGACGACCTTGCCGCCCGCCCTCTTCCTCTTCCTCTTCCACAGCCTCCCTACGCCAGCCGCCAAGGGGACGGTCCCAAGAAGTTCAAGGAGCCGGCGACGCGGATGATGGGGTCGCCGGTGCCACCAGAAGCGGCGCCCGACACCTAGTCGGACCCGTCATCCCGCCGCCTACTGCCCTCGTCGTCGCCCCCGCTGTCCTCGTCGTCACCCTCGTTCGAGGAGGAGTCTCCGTCATCGGAGGAGCTCTCCACGCAGCACCTTGCACGAGTCCCGAAGAGCCCAAAGACCTTGACAGAGAGATGGCCATCCTCCATCAACTTGAAATGGAGGGTGAGCCCATCCGTCAGGCTGTGGATACTAGCAAACGTCTTCCATCCTTGATGAAGATACATCACATGAGGAGCAGGGAAGTCGACGCGGACCCGCGTGCCACTGATCCCGCAGCCCCTCATGTGCAGCCGCAGCGACTCCGGCAGATCCAGCTCCATCTCCCGCGCAAATGGGGTCGGGAGACGAAGGCGACGGCGCGGCGGCCGCCGCAACCTGACAAAGAACTCGCAAGGTTCATCCCCAATATGGCCCTCCACTGGAGGAGGTGCTGCTGGCGGGGGCGAGGCCGGCGGGCCGCCGCGTCCTCCTCTTCCCCGAGCGCCCCGGCCTCGCCCACGGCCTCGCCCCCTCCCCCTTCCCCTCGTGGCCGGCTCTGCCACCGCGGGTGCAGGAGAAGGAGGGACGCGTTGTCGAGCGGCGACCCTCGCCGCCACCATTGAAGGGCCGGGATTTCCCCTCTCCATGGCGAACGGAAGAGAGAAGCAGAAGCTGAAGGGGAAAGAAGATGGAAGAGTGCGGGGCGCCGTCCCTCCCCTCCCGCTCTTTATAAAGGGACGGGGCTGGGGCTCGACCGCCCCGCTCGGCCAATCAAGACACAGAAGGCGCAGGGAGCTGGGACCGACCCGCCGCCCCAACCAGCGACGGCCCGGTTTCCCGCCTCCACCGTTTACCACCCCAAGCGCATGGGAGGCACGTGGCAGACGTGCAGAACCGAGGGAACGGGTGAGGTGACCTCTCCCCACCCCTTGATCGTGGGGAGTGGATGCCTTGAGGACCGCGCCTCGGCCGCATTCAGTAAATGGGCCGTGTCTCCACGCCTCCCCCCGGTTATGGGGAAGGCGCGAAGTCGCCTCTTTACAGCGACGTGACGCATGCCTGCGGAAACCGCCCCGCGCATGCCGCCCACGTCACGCACGCCCCTCCACCCCGCGCCATGCACGCGGGTCGTGGGAGGCGCAGCGCGCAGAAAATCTTACCACGGTGAAAAACATCCCACCTGCCCACGCACCATTTTGGGCCTAGCCCAACAACGCGTCGCGCTTATGTGTGGCCCAGGCCCGAGGGCTCCTGCCGGTGTACGAAAAGAGGGGTACACTTTTTGTACCCCTATGACTGTGGACGGGCAGTCTGAGCCACGGGCACCACCACACCAAGCATGGCAAGGGAGGTGAGCCAGGGTAAGACCGAAGCTCGATGGAACTGGAGCAACACCAAGAACAAGACCACAAAGAGCAAGGGGACGAAGCGGCTTCCCCCGGCGAGATCCTTGCCGGGAGCCAGTTTCAGCAGCCCCGGCAAGACCCTTGCCGCGGCAGCTCGCCCCACGCCTACGGAGCGGATCACCCTTGAGTCCACTGCCCCCATGGGGCAAGGATTCGGGAGATGTCCCCGTAGTGGCATGCAGATCTTTGTGAAGACATTCAAGATCAAATACACACTGAGAAGACGACGACCCTTGGCGGGATCCCAGCCAAGGAGGACCACAAGGCCCCCGGCAAGCACCTTGCTGGGGAGGACAGCAAGCGCCACGGCAAGACCCTTGCCGGGGCCCCGGCAAGGCCCTTGCCGAAGACACCCGCGGGGCCACCATCAGGCCCACACCACCTAAGCTTCCATCGCCCCGTGTAGCTGCCGACCCAACCAGCTAGGCAGGCACCTGCATGGCGACATGCAGATCTTCGTGGAGACCCACCGTTGCGCCACCTCAGCTGCCTGCCTGCCTACATGGCATCTCAGGCATCGCTGGCCAGGGCGCGTGTCGACACATGAAGGAGTGGCGACGGACAAGATGGACGTCTCCCTCGTCCCCGATGAAGCAAGGACACCTAAGCAAGTCACATTAAATGCGCCTTGTCATGCAATGCGAGGGATAACCTCGCATCACTGTACCCTTTCCACCTCCTGTGTGCCACTGTGACGACCCGTTTTCCCTATAAAAGGAGGCCCGAGGCGACCAGGAGAAGGATTCAGCTTTTTAGAACTCCTCACGATTCAGCCTTTTGGAGCTCCTCACGCCCCGTAGCTAGCTGAAGAACACAAACATATAATCCACCAAAGCAGGAGTTGGGTTATTACGCATCTTTGCGGCCCGAACCTGGGTAAAGGAACCGTGTGCTAACTGTTAGATCCGCTCTTCTCTCAACCCCGCGCCCCGCAACCGTAGTAGGGATTCTTGTGATCCCATAGGTGTAGATCCAATACCCCGACACGCCCCCCTTCCCAGGGTGTGCCCCCCTGCCTCGACGCTGGCCCACACAGCCCCCGGTGCCCTCCTTCTTCCTATAAATACCTACGTACCCCAGAAACTCCATACATAGAGGGAAAACCCTAATTCCACCGCCGTAGCTGCTGTTCCCGTGGAGATCCCATCTTGGAGCCTGTTCTGGGAGGGGGATCCATCACGGAGGCCTTCATCATCATCATCATCATTGCCCTCACCATGAGTTGTGAGTAGTTTACCTCAGACCTTCCGGTCCATAGCTAGTATCTAGATGGCTTCTTCTCTCTCTCCGGATCTCAATACAAAGTTCTCCTCGGTTTTCGAGGAGATCTATTCGATGTAATCTCTTTTTGAGGTGTGTTTGTCGAGATCCGATGAATTGTGATTTTATGATCAAGGTTATCTATGAAAGATATTTGGTTCTTCTCTGAACTTTTTATGTGTGCTCATAATATTCTTGCAAGTCGCTTTGAATTATTGGTTTGGTTTGGCCTACTAGATCTATAGTTCTTGCAATGGGAGAAGTGCTTGGCTTTGGGTTCAATCTTGCGGTGTCCTTTCCCAGTGACAGTAGGGGCAACAAGGCACGTATTGTATTGTTGACATCAAGGATAAAAAGATGGGGTTTTCATCATATTGCTTGAGTTTATCCCTCTACATCATGTCATCTTGCTTAAGGCGTTACTCTGTTCGTATGAACTCAATACACTAGATGCATGCTGGATAGCAGTCGATGTATGGAGTAATAGTAGTAGATGCAGAATCGTTTCGGTCTACTTGTCTTGGACGTGATGCCTATATACAATGATCATGCCTAGATAGTCTCATAATTATTCGCTTTTCAATCAATTGCTCGACAGTAATTTGTTTACCCGCCGTAGAATACCGCTATCATGAGAGAAGCCGCTAGAGAAAACTATGGCCCCGGGTCTATTCTCAACATATCAATCTACATCTACTTTAGTTTTCTTGCTTTTATTTGCTATTTTATTAAACTAAAAATACCAAAAATATAATTATCATCTCTATCAGATCTCACTATTGTAAGTGACCGTAAAGGGATTGACAACCCCTTATCGTGTTGGATGCAAAGTTCTTATTTGTTTGTGCAGGTGCGAGGGACTGGCGCGTGGTCTCCTACTGGATTGATACCTTGGTTCTCAAAAACTGAGGGAAATACTTACGCTACTGTGTTGCATCTCCCTTTCCTCTTCGAGGGAATACAACGCAAGCTCAAGAGGTATCAAGAAGAATTTCTGGCGCCGTTGTCGGGGAGGCTTACGCAAAAGTCATATACCAAGTACCTATCACAAACCCTTATCCTTCGCATTACATTTATTTGCCTCTCGTTTTCCTCTCCCCCCACTTCACCCTTGCCGTTTTATTTGCCCTTCTTCCGTCGTGTGTTTATCGTTCGCGTGCCTCTTGTTTGCTTGTGTTGCTATGTGCCCTCAATTAGCTTGCATCTTCGCTTGCTAAAGTATGAATCCTCATCCACTTGCTAATCTCTTTAAGAGATCCAATTATGTTGAACCTATTGCTAGTGAGCTGCGTGCACTAGATTATCTTTATGGTGTTTTGCTTGAAATTTATGAATCTGAAAATTGTGAGGAATTGTTATAAGAAAAAGTGATTCATGATAGCTTGTTAAAAAGCATGATTGCAATGATGTTATTGTAAATTCTATTAATGTCAATTGTGTTAATGACATGCAAAACCCTAAGCTTGGGGATGCTTACTTTGCTATGCCCACTACTTGTTGCAATGATCATGATTGGGGTGATGATTCTTACGATCTTGAAAATTTATTTAAACCCCATCATGAATATGAGATTGATAATAATGTTTGCCATAATATTGAAAGTGGGTTTGGAAGGGTGTCAACTTTAGATCCCACATATTTGGAGAATGTTCAATCTTATGAATTTTTTATAAGAGTGGGTTTGGAGAGGTCATGACTTTAGTTCATGTTAATCCCACTACTTTGGAAGCGTGTCAACTTTGCATGCATATGGATCGTGTTGAGAATATGTTATGTGATAGATATATTGTTTAATTTGCTTATGATCCTACATGCAATTATTATGAGAGAGGAAAATATGGTTGTAGAAATCTTCATGTTACTAAATTACCTCTCTTCATGTTGAGATTGATCTTTTTTCTTTCTTCTTCCTTGCATATGCTAGATCTTGCTTGCCTTGCTAATTTCTTTGCCTATAAGATGCCTATGCATAGGAAGTATGTTAGACTTAGATGTGTTTGTCACATGTTTTATGATGCTCTCTTTGTTCTTCAATTCTTGTCTTTCGTGTGAGCATCATTGAATTCTCAAGCCTATCTTATTGGCTATAAAGAAAGAGCTTGTTGGGAGGCAACCCAATTTTATATTTTGTTTGTTTTTGCTTCTGTTTAGGAATAAATATTGCATCTAGCCTCTGATTAGATGTGGTTTCATGTTTTGTTTAGTGTTTGCGCCAAGTAGAACCTTTGGTAAGACTTGTGTGAAGTTTATATGATCTTGCTGTGAAAAACAGAATCGTTAGTGCTCGCTAAAGTAGTCTTCAGATTTTACTGGAGCGTGATTTTTTGTTGATTCTTTTTGATGCTGATTGGTAGACAAATTGCGCAAATTTACCAATTTATTTTTAATTTTTTGGAGTTCCAGAAGTAGGCTAACCCAGCAGATTACTACAGACTGATCTGTTTTTGACAGATTCTGTTTTTCGTGTGTTGTTTGCTTATTCTGATGCATCTATGAGTAATATTAGAGGATACGAACCATAGAGAACTTGGAGTACAGTAGGTTTAACACCAATATACACAAATAATGAATTCCTTGTTGTACCTTTGAGTGGTGGTTTGCTTTCTCCTACTAACGGAGCTCACGAGAATTTTTGTCTAAGTTTTGTGTTGTGAAGTTTTCAAGTTTTGAGTATTGCTTTGATGGCTATGGAACAAGGAGTAGCAAAGGCATAAGCTTGGGGGTGCCCATGGCACTCCAATTAAATTCAATATAATCAAAAAGCCTAAGCTTGGGGATGCCCCGGGAAGGCCCTCTTTCGTCTTCATCCATCGGTAACTATACTTGGAGCTATATTTTTATTCGCAACATGCCATGTGTTTTACTTGGAGCGTCTTGTATAATTTGAGTATTTGCTTGTTAGTTTGTCACAATCATACTTGCTGGATACACCTATTTGAGAGAGTTAAATATGGCCTAGAAATTGTTAGAACACTCTATGTGCTTCACTTATATCTTTTGAGTTGAATAGTTTTTGCTCTAGTGTTTCACTTATATCTTTTAGAGCATGGTGGTGGTAATATTTTGTAGAAATTGTTGAACTCTCATGATTCACTTAGATCTATTTGAGAGTCCATTAAAACAGCATGGTAAAGTGTTTAGGCTAAAGAAACTAGTCTTCACATGATAAACATCCAATGTCAATGTAGTAAAAAAATTCACACCAAGTGCATTGAATAGAAAGAGATGTTGGATGCTTGATAATTGTTTTGAGACATGAGGATAGTGATATTAGAGTCATGCTAGTGGAGTTATTATGAAATTGAGAAATACTTGTGTTAAGGTTAGTGATTCCCGTAGCATGCACGTATGGTGAACCGTTATGGGACTAAGTTAAAGCATGAGGTATTTGTAGAGTGTCAACCTTTGTGTGGAGGTCGGGGGCGCGCGATGGTTAACTCCTACCAACCTCCCCCTAGGAGCATGCGTTGATTGCTTTGTTTTGATGACTCGTAAATTTTTGCAATAAGTATATGAGTTCTTATGACTAATGTTGAGTCCATGGATCATACGCGCTCTCACCCTTCCACCATTGCTAGACTATCTTGTAGCGTGCAACTTTCGCCGGTGCCATAAACCCACTATATATCCTTCCTCAAAACAGCCACCATATTGTTCCTCATAACAGCCACCATACCTACCTATCATGGCATTTCCATAGCCATTCGGAGATATATTGCCATGCCAACTTTCCAACATTCCGTTTATATGACACGCATCATATTTTCATATTGCCATGCATGATCATGTAGTTGACATCGTATTTGTGGCAAAGCCACCATGCATAATTCTTTCATACGTGTCACTCTTGTTTCATTGCACATACCGGTACACCGCCGGAGGCATTCATATAGAGTCATACTTTGTTGTTGTAGTATCGAGTTGTAATTTCGTGTTGTAATGAAAGTGTGATGATCATCATTTTTAGAGCATTGTCCCATGGGAGGAAAGGATGAATCTATAAAGCCCCTCCACAAAAAAAGAAAGAAAAAAAAGGCCAAAAAGAAAAAGAAAAAAAGAAAGGCCCAAAAAAAGGAAAAGAAAAAGGGACAATTGCTACTATCTTTTCCACACTTGTGCCTCAAAGTAGCACCATGTTCTTCATTGTAGAGAGTCTCATGCTTAGTATCCTTCATATACTAGTGGGAATTTTCGTTATAGAACTTGGCTTGTATATTCCAACGATGGGCTTCCTCAAATGCCCTAGGTCTTCGTGAGCAAGCAAGTTGGATGCACACCCACTAGTTTCTTTTGTTGAGCTTTCATTCATATTTAGCTCTAGTGCATCTGTTGCATGGCAATCCCTACTCACTCACATTGATATCTATTGATGGGTATCTCCATAGCCCGTTGATACGCCTAGTCGATGTGAGACTATCTCCCTCTTTTTGTCTTCTCCACAACCACCTCTATTCCACCCATAGTGCTATATCCATGGCTCACGCTCATGTATTGCGTGAAAGTTGAAAGGTTTGAAAAGATAGAGCATGAAAACAAATGCTTGGCTGAAATCGGGGTTGTGCATGATATGAATATTTAGTGTGATAATAAGGGAGCATAGACAACACTGTATGATTTTGTAGGGATAACTTTCTTTAGCCATAGTATTTCGAGAAGACATGATTGCTTTGTTAGTATTGCTTGAAGTATTGTTATTTCTTATGTCAATATAGACTCTTGTCTAGAATCTTTCAGATATGAACATTCATGCCACAATTAAGAGAATTACATTGAAAAACTATATTGGTTAGCATTCCACATCAAAAATTCGTTCTTTATCATTTACCTACTCGAGGATGAGCAGGAATTAAGCTTGGGGATGCTTGATACGTCTCCAACGTATCTATACTTTTTGATTGTTCCATGCTATTATTTATGAAGTCTTGGATGTTTAGTGGGCTTTATCATTCACTTTTATATCATTTTTGGGACTAACCTACTAACCCAAAGGCCCAGTCCAGATTGCTGTTTTTTGCCTATTTCAGGGTTTTGCAGAAAAGGAATATCAAACGGAGTCCAAACGGAATGAAATCTTCGCGAGAGATATTTTTGGAGGAAATCACACTCGGGAGTCTTCGGGGCCAAGTCAGGGGACGTAGGGCCAGTCCTCGAGGGTGGGGGCGCGCCCCCTTCCCAGGGCGCGCCCCCTGCCTCGAGGCTGGCCCACACGGCCCACGGTGCCCTCCTTCTTCCTATATATACCTACATACCCCAGAAACTCCATACGCAGAGAGAAAACCCTAATTCCACCGCCGTAACTGCTGTTCCCGTGAAGATCCCATCTTGGAGCCTGTTCCGGGAGGGGGATCCATCACGGAGGCCTTCTTCATCATCATCATCGCCCTCACCATGAGTTTTGAGTAGTTTACCTCAGACCTTTGGATCCATAGCTAGTATCTAGATGGCTTCTTCTCTCTCGTCGGATCTCAATACAAAGTTCTCCTCGGTCTTCGAGGAGATCTATTCGATGTAAACTCTTTTTGCGGTGTGTTTGTCGAGATCCGATGAATTGTGAGTTTGTGATCAAGGTTATCTATGAAAGATATTTGGTTCTTCTATGAACTTTTTATGTGTGCTCATAATATTCTTGCAAGTCTCTTCGAATTATTGGTTTGGTTTGGCCTACTAGATCTATAGTTCTTGCAATGGGAGAAGTGCTTGGCCTTGGGTTCAATCTTGCGGTGTCCTTTCCCAGTGACAGTAGGGGCAGCAAGGCACGTATTGTATTGTTGCCATCGAGGATAAAAATATGGGGTTTTCATCATATTGCTTGAGTTTATCCCTCTACATCATGTCATCTTGCTTAAAGCGATACTCTGTTCGTATGAACTCAATACACTAGATGCATGCTGGATAGCGGTCGATGTGTGGAGTAATAGTAGTAGATGCAGAATCGTTTCGGTCTACTTGTCTCGGACATGATGCCTATATACAATGATCATGCCTAGATAGTCTCATAATTATTCGCTTTTCTATCAATTGCTCGACAATAATTTGTTTACCCGCCGTAGAATACCGCTATTATGAGAGAAGCCACTAGAGAAAACTATGGCCCCCGGGTCTATTCTCAACATATCAATCTACATCTACTTTACTTTTCTTGCTTTTGTTTGCTGTTTTATTAAACTAAAAATACCAAAAATATAATTATCATCTCTATCAGATCTCACTATCGTAAGTGACCGTAAAGGGATTGGCAACCCCTTATCGCGTTGGCTGTGAAGTTCTTATTTGTTTGTGCAGGTGCGAGGGACTGGCGCGTGGTCTCTGTAACGCCCCGGACACACCCGCCGGTGGTCGTTACTCCTGGCGGGATCTAGACTGGCCCCACAGATCAATACTAGTCTTTTCTGCGCACTTTGTCCTCACTCGTGCGCACCCGGGAGCAACTTCCCGGTCGGTCACCCATCCTGAAACTACTCCAACCTCACAGATCAATACTAGTCTTTTCTGCGCACTTTGTCCTCACTCGTGCGCACCCGGGAGCAACTTCCCGGTCGGTCACCCATCCTGAAACTACTCCAAGTTGAGCACGCTTAACTTTGGTTCTATCCGAATGGGTTCTCGGAAAAGAAGGAATTCCTTATTGATATGAGTAGTCTATCATCCCTAATAAGCCAGGATATCACAGTCTCCTACTGGATTGATACCTTGGTTCTCAAAACTGAGGGAAATACTTACGCTACTATGCTGCATCTCCCTTTCCTCTTTGAGGGAATACAATGCAAGCTCAAGAGGTAGCATGATCCAACTCCTACGACATATTTGACTCACCAAATGAAGGAATTGGAAGATGCTGCATGGCTAAAGGTCGTAAGGTATCACACCCCGAGTATCTTGATTTCAATAGTGATGAAGATGACTTGCTAGGAGATGATGATTTACTTGTTGGTAGCAATAGTGATGAAAACTATGATGAAATTGCTATTAATCATGCTAATCAAGATAAAATGAATGACAATGATAAGGAAAAGATTGAGCGTCTAACTAAAGAATTAAAGACTCTCAAGTTAGCTCATGAAACTACCTTAGAGGATCATCGAGAACTCTTGAGGACTCATGAGAAGCTACGCTTTGAAAAGCTCAATCTAGAGCAAGAGCATGAGTTCTTAAAAGCAATCAATGATGATCTTCGTAAGAAAAGTTCTTCTTACATTGCCAAGCGTTTACTCTTGTCTACTTACATGCCACAAATAAAATCTAGCAACAAGAACAAGAAAGATTCTTCCTCCAGTAGTAACAATAATCATGATTAAACAAATGTTGTTATTTCTAGTAGTTCTCTTGATTCCACTAATGATTCTCTTAGCCAAGTTACACTTGAGAAATAAAATAGCTTATTGAGGGGAATTATAGAGAAAGTTGTTTATAAGAGCCTTGCCGGGAGTAAGCAATTTGAGGAAATTGTACACAAGCAAGGAAGGAAACGGAAGAATCAAGGTGTTGGTTTTGAACGAAAGTTCAATGCCAATGGAGTTGAGTGGGAAGAAGATCAATACTGTTGGGGAACGTAGTATTTCAAAAAAAATCCTACGATCACGCAAGATCTATCTAGGAGAAGCATAGCAACGAGCGGGGAGAGTGTGTCCACGTACCCTCATAGAAACGTACGCGGTTGATGTAGTCGAACGTCTTCACGATCCAACCAATCCAAGTACCCAACGTACGGCACCCCCGTGTTCAGCACACGCTCAGCAGATGACGTCCCTCGAGCTCTTGATCCAGTTGAGGACAAGGGAGAGTTCGTCAGCACGACGGTGTGGTGACGGTGTTGATGATGTGATCCGTGTAGAGTTTCGCCTAAGCACTACGACAATATGACCTGAGGTGGAATCCGTGGAGGGGGACACCGCACACGGCTAAAACAACTGTTAATTTGTGTGTTCTAGGGTGCCCCCTGCCCCCGTATATACAGGAGCAAGGGGGAGGCCGGCCGGCCTCATAGGGCGCGCCCAAGGGAGGCAATCCACTCCTAGTAGGAGTTGGACCCCCCCCCCTTTCCTAGTCCAACTAGGAGAAGAAGGAAGGAGAGGAAGAGGAGAAGGAAAGAGGGGGCGCCGACCCTCCCCCTAGTCCAATTCGGACTAGGCCCATGGGGGGCGCACGGCCAGCCCTTTGCTGCTCCCTCTCTCTCCCATAAGGCCCAATAAGGCCCATTACTTCCCGGTGGTTCCGATAACCCTTCCGGCACTCCGATATTTGTCCAGTGCCCTTGGAACTCATCCGGTGTCCGAATAACATCGTCCAATATATTGTCCAATATATCATTCTTTATGTCTCGACCGTTTCAAGACTCCTCATCATGTCCGTGATCTCATCCTGGACTCCGAACAATCTTCGGTCATCAAAATCACATAACTCATAATGCAAACCGTCATCGAACGTTAAGTGTGCGGACCCTACGGGTTCAAGAACTATGTAGACATGACCGAGACACATCTCCGGTCAATAACCAATAGCGGAACATGGATGCTCATATTAGCTCCTACATATTCTACGAAGATCTTTCTCGGTCAAACCGCATAACAACATACGTTGTTCCCTTTGTCATCGGTATGTTACTTGCCCGAGATTCAATCGTCGGTATCATCATACCTAGTTAAATCTCGTTACCGGCAAGTCTCTTTCCTCGTTCCGTAATACATCATCTCGTGACTAACTCATTAGTCATTTGCTTGCAAGGCTTATTATGATGTGTATTACCGAGAGGGCCCAGAGATACCTCTTCGACACTCGGACTGACAAATCCTAATCTTGATCTATGCCAACACCACAAACACTTTCGGAAACACCTGTAGAGCATCTTTATAATCACCCAGATGCATTGTGATGTTTGATAGCACACAAGGCGTTCTTCCAGTATTCGGTAGTTGCATAATCTCATAGTCGGAGGAACATGTATAAGTCATGAAGAAAGCAAATGGAGTTCAAGCGTCTCTTGATGTGCTTGGTTCTCTTGTGAAACCTGGATTCCTTCGCCAAGGCTATTGTTCCAGTGTTGTCACAAAAGATTTTCATTGGACCCGATGCACTAGGTATTACACCTAGATCGGATATGAAGTCCTTCATCCATACTCCTTCATTTGCTGCTTCCGAAGCAACTATGTACTCCGCTTCACACGTAGATCCCGCCACGACGCTCTGCTTGGAACTGCACCAACCGACAGCTCCACCGTTCAACAAAAATACGTATTCGGTTTGTGACTTTGAGTCATCCGGATTAGTGTAAAAGCTTTGCATCGATGTAATCGTTTACGACAAGCTCTTTGTCACCTCCATAAACAAGAAACATATCCTTCGCCCTTTTCAAGTACTTGAGTTCTTGACCGTTGTCCAGTGATCCACTCCTAGATTACTTTGGTACCTCCCTGCTAGACTTATAGAAAGGCACACATCAGGTCTGGTACACAGCATTGCATACATGATAGAACCTATGGCTGAAGCATAGGGAATGACTTTCATTTTCTCTCTATCTCTGCAGTGGTCGGGCATTGAGTCTTACTTAACTTCACACCTTGTAACATAGGTAAGAACCCTTTCTTTGACTGGTCCATTTTGAACTTCTTCAAAACTTTATCAAGGTATGTGCTTTGTGAAAGTCCAATTAAGCGTCTTAATCTATCTCTATAGATCTTGATGCCTAATATATAAGCAGCTTCACCGAGGTATTTCATTGAAAAATTCTTATTCAAGTATCCTTTTATGCTATCCAAAAATTCTAGATCAATTCTAATCAACAATATGTCATCCACATATAATATCAGAAATGCTACAGAGCTCCCAATCACTTTCTTGTAAATACAGGCTTCTCCAAAAGTCTGTATAAAACCATATGCTTTGATCACCTCATCAAAGCGTATATTCCAACTCCGAGATGCTTGCACCAGTCCATAGATGGATCATTGGAATTTGCACACTTTGTTAGCACCTTTAGGATCGACAAAACCTTCTGGTTGCATCATATACATCTCTTCTTTGAGATACCCATTTAGGAATGCAATTTTGACATCCATTTGCCAGATTTCATAATCATAAAATGTGGTAATTTCTAACATGATTCAGACAGACTTAAGCATCGCTACGGGTGAGAAAGTCTCATCGTAGTCAACTCCTTGAACTTGTCGAAAACCTTTCGCAACAAGTCGAGCTTTGTAGATAGTAACATTACCATCGGCATCAGTCTTCCTCTTAAATATCCATTTATTTTCAATGGGTTGCCGATCATCGGGAAAGTCAACCAAAGTCTAGACATTGTTCTCATACATGGATCCCATCTCAGATTTCATGGCCTCAAGCCATTTTGCGGAATCTAGGCTCATCATCACTTCCTCATAGTTCGCAGGTTCATCATGGTCTAGTAACATGACTTCCAGAACAGGGTTACCGTACCACTCTGGTGTGGAACGTACTCTGGTTGACCTACAAGGTTCAGTAGTAACTTGATCTGAAGTTTCATGATCATCATCATTAGCTTTCTCACTAATTGGTGTAGGCATCACTGGAACTAATTTTTGTGATGAACTACTTTCCAATTCGAGAGAAGGTACAATTACCTCATCAAGTTCTACTTTCCTCCCACTCACTTCTTTCGAGAGAAACTCCTTCTCCAGAAAGGATCCATTCGTAGCAACGAATATGTTGCCTTCGGATCTGTGATAGAAGGTGTACCCAATAGTTTCCTTTGGGTATCCTATGAAGACACATTTCTCCGACTTGGGTTCTAGCTTATCAGGTTGAAGCTTTTTCACATAAGCATCACAGCCCGAAACTTTAAGAAACGACGACTTAGGTTTCTTGCCAAACCACAATTCATAAGGTGTCGTATCAACGGATTTAGATGGTGCCCTATTTAACCTGAATGCAGCGGTCTCTAAAGCATAACCCCAAAATGATAGTGGTAAATCGGTAAGAGACATCATAGATCGCACCATATCTAATAAAGTACGGCTACGACGTTCGGACACACCATTATGCTGTGGTGTTCCAGGTGGCGTGAGTTGTGAAAGTATTCCACATTGTTTCAAATGAGGACCAAACTCATAACTCAAATATTCGCCTCCGTGATCAGATCGTAGAAACTTTATTTTCTTTACGATGATTCTCTACTTCACTATGAAATTCTTTGAACTTTTCTAATGTTTCAGACTTGTGTTTCATCAAGTAGATATACTCATATCTGCTCAAATCATCTGTGAAGGTCAGAAAATAACAATACCCGCCGCGAGCCTCAACACTCATTGGACCATATACATCAGTATGTATGATTTCCAATAAGTCAGTTGCTCGCTCCATTGTTCCAGAGAACGGAGTTTTAGTCATCTTGCCCATGAGGCATGGTTCGCAAGCACCAAGTGATTCATAATCAAGTGATTCCAAAATCCCATCAGCATGGAGTTTCTTCATGCGCTTTACACCAATATGACCTAAATGGTAGTGCCACAAATAAGTTGCACTATCATTATCAACTTTGCATCTTTTGGCTTCAATATTATGAATATGTGTATCACTACGATCGAGTTCAACAAAAATAGACCACTCATCATGGGTGCATGACCATAAAATATACTACTCATATAAATAGAACAACCATTATTCTGTGATTTAAATGAATAACAGTCTCACAAGAAACAAGATCCAGATATAATGTTCATGCTTAATGCTGGCAGCAAATAACAATTATTTAGGTCTAAAACTAATCCTGAAGGTAGATGTAGAGATAGCGTGCCGACGGCGATCACATCGACTTTGGAACCATTTCCCACGTGCATCGTCACCCCGTTGTTAGCCAATCTTCGTTTAATCCGTAGCCCCTGTTTCGAGTTACAAATATGAGCAACCGAACCAGTATCAAATACCCAGGCGCTACTACGAGCAGTAGTAAGGTACACATCAATAACATGTACATCAAATATACCTTTGTTCACTTTGTCATCCTTCTTATCCGCCAAATACTTGGGGCTGTTCTGCTTCCAGTGACCAGTCCCTTTGCAGTAGAAGCACTCAGTTTCAGGCTTGGCTCCAGACTTGGGTTTCTTCGCGCGAGTATCAACTGGCTTGCTATTCTTCTTGAAGTTCCCTTTCTTTCTCTTGCCCTTGTTCTCGAAACTAGTGGTCTTGTTGACCATCAACACTTGATGCTCCTTTTTTTATTTCTACCTTCGTAGCTTTGAGCATAGCGAAGAGCTCGGGAATTGTCTTCTGCATCCCTTGCATATTATAGTTCATCATGAAGCCTTTATAGGTTGGTGGCAGTGATTGAATAACTCTATCCATAACACTATCTTTATCAACTTTGACTCCAAATTGAGTCATGTGATTGTAGTACCCAGACATTTTGAGTAAGTGTTCACTGATAGAACCGTTCTCCTCCATTTTGCAGCTATAGAACTTGTTGGAGACTTCATATCTCTCAACTCGAGCATTTGCTTGAAATATTAACTTCAACTCTTGGAACATCTCATATGCTCCATGATGTTCAAAACGTCTTTGAAGACCCAATTCTAAGCCGTAAAGCATGGCACACTGAACTATTGAGTAGTCATCAGCTTTGCTCTGCCAGACGTTCATAACGTCAGGTGTTGCATCTGCAGCGGGCTTTTCACCTAGCGGTGCGTCCAGGACATAATTCTTCTGTGCAGCAATGAGGATAATCCTGAAGTTACGGACCTAGTCCGTGTAGTTGCTACCATCATCTTTCAACTTAGCTTTCTCTAGGAACGCATTAAAATTCAAGGGAGCGGTAGCACGGGCCATTGATCTACAACAACATAGATATGCAAAAACTATTAGGACTAAGTTCATGATAAATTAAAGTTCAATTAATCATATTACTAAAGAACTCCCACTTATATAGACACCCCTCTAGTCATCTAAATGATCACGTGATCCAAATCAACTAAACCATGTCCGATCATCATGTGAGATGGAGTAGTTTTCAATGGTGAACATTTTATGTTGATCATATCTACTATATGATTCACGCTCGACCTTTCGGTCTCCAGTGTTCAGAGGCCATGTCTGTACATGCTAGGCTCGTCAAGTTTAACCCGAGTATTCTGCATGTGCAAAACTATCTTACACTCGTTGTATGTGAACGTAGAGCTTATCACATCCGATCATCACGTGGTGTCTCCTCACGACGAACTGTCGCAACGGTGCATACTCAGGGAGAACACTTGTACCTTAAAATTTTGTAAGGGATCATCTTATAATGCTACCGCCGTACTAAGCAAAATAAGATGCATAATAAGTTAAACATCACATGCAATCAAAATATATGACATGATATGGCCATCATCATCTTGTGCTTTTGATCTCCATCTCCAAAGCATCGTCATGATCTCCATCGTCACTGGCTTGACACTATGATCTTCATCGTAGCGTCGTGGTAGTCTCGCCAACTATTGCTACTACTACTATCACTAACTCATAGTGATAAAGTAAAGCAATTACATGGCTTTCGCAATTCATACAATAAAGAGATAACCATAAGGCTCCTGCCGATTGCCGATAATTTACGAAACATGATCATCTCATACAATAACGTATAACTCATCACGTCTTGACCATATCACATCACAACATGCCCTGCAAAAACAAGTTAGACGTCATCTACTTTGTTGTTGCAAGTTTTACGTGGCTGCTATGGGCTTCTAGCAAGAACCGTTCTTACCTGCGCATCAAAACCACAACAATTTTTTGTCAACTATGTTGTTTTAACCTTCAACAAGGATCGGGCGTAGTCACACTCGATTCAACTACAGTTGGAGAAACTGACACCCGCCAGCCACTGATGACCCACGAGTGTACGGGATCTATCATAGTCCTTTCGATAAGTAAGAGCGTCGAACCCAATGAGGAGCAGAAGGAAATGATAGGCAATTTTCAGTAAGGTATTTTCTGCAAGCACTGAAATTATCGGTAACAGATAGTTTTGTGATAAGGTAATTGGTAGCAAGTGACAAAAGGTAAAAGTAAATAAGGTGTAGCAAGATGGCCAACCCTTTTTGTAGCAAAGGACAAGCCTGGACAAACTCTTATATGAAGGAAACGCTCCCGAGGACACATGGGAATTATCGTCAACCTAGTTTTCATCACGATCATCTGATTCGCGTTCGGTACTTTGATAATTTGGTATGTGGGTGGACCGGTGCTTGGGTTCTGTCCTTACTTGGACAAGCCTCCCACTTATGATGAACCTCTAATGCAAGCATCCGCAACTACAAAAGAAGTATTAAGGTAAACCAAACCATATCATGAAACATATGGATCCAAATCAGCCCCTTACGAAGCAACACATAAACTAGGGTTTAAGCTTCTGTCACTCTAGCAACACATCATCTACTTATTACTTGCCAATGCCTTCCTCTAAGACCAAATAATGGTGAAGTGTCATGTAGTCGACATTCACATGACACCACTAGAGGAGAGACAACATACATCTTATCAAAATATCGAACGAATACCAAATTCACATGACTACTATAGCAAGACTTCTCCCATGTCCTCGGGAATAAAAGTAACTACTCACAAGACATAATATTGTTCATGATCAGACGGGTATTAATATGCATAATGGATCTGAACATATGATCTTCCACCAAATAAACCAACTAGCATCAACTACAAGGAGTAATCAACACTACTAGCAAACCACAGGTACCAATATGAGGTTTGGGTACAAAGATTGGATACAAGAGATGAACTAGGGTTTGAGAGGTGATGGTGCTGGTGAAGATGTTGATGAAGATAAACCTCCCCAAGATGGGAGAGTTGTTGGTGATGACGGCGGTGACGATTTCCCCCTCCCGGAGAGAAGTATCCCCAGCAGAACAGCTCTGCAGGAGCCCTAGATTGGTTTCCGCCAAGGTTCCGCCTCGAGACGGCGGTGTCTGGTCTCGAAAGCCTCCTTATGATTTTTTTCAGGTCAAAACACCTCATATAGGAGAAGATGGGCATCGGGGGGCCCATGAGGCAGGGGGCGCGCCCAGAGGGGGGCGCCTCCCACCCTCGTGGACAGGTGGTGGCCCCCCTGGTGATCTTCTTTCGCCAGATATTTTTTATATTTTCTGAAACGGTGTCCTCTGGAGTTTCGGAGCTTTTTGAGTTGTGCATAATAGGTTTCCAGAGTTTGCTTCTTTTCCAGCCCAGAATTCCAGCTGTCAGCATTCTCCCTCTTCATGTAAACCCTGTAAAATAAGAGAGAAAAGGCATAAGTATTGTGACATAACGTGTAATAACAGCCCATAGTGCAATAAATATCAACATAAAAGCATGATGCAAAATGGACGTATCAACTCCCCCAAGCTTAGACCTCGCTTGTCCTCAAGCGAAAGCCGATATCAAAAAATATCTCCACATGTTTAGAGATAGAGGTATCGATAAAAATAAAATACGGACATGAGGGCATCATGATCATTGTTATAACAGCAACATATATATTGCCATATGATTCTTATGCTAAAGTAACAATTCATTCATAATGTCAAGTATGAATCAGAAACTTCATTGAAAACCAACAAACTATAATCTCGGTCATTGAAGCAATTGCAATTTATCATAACATCGGAAAGAGTCAACATAAGAGCTTTTTAGCAAGCCTACATACTCAACTATCATATAGTCTTTCACAATTGCTCACACTCACGCAATACTTATGGTTATGGAGTTTTAATCGGACACAGAGAAAGATAGGGGCTTATGGTATTGCCTTCCAACCTTTTACCTCAAGGGAAATGTCAACAGTAATCGACCATGATAAATTACAACCAAGTTGGTATATATGTTAGGATCTTTCCAACACAGTGTGCTTGCCAAAGGATAAAATGTAAAAAGGAAAGGTGATTTTCACCTTGACTCTTATAAGGCAAGAATAGTAGATAGGCCCTTCGCAGAGGGAAGCAAAGGTTGTCATGTGCTTTTATGGTTGGATGCACAAAGTCTTAGCGCAAAAGAACGTCACTTTATATTGCCACTTGTGATAAGGACCTTTGTTATGCAGTCTGTCGCTTTTATTACTTCCATATCACAAGATCGTATAAAGCTTATTTCCTCCACACTAATAAATCATACATATTTTAGAGAGTTTGCAAACATGACAACTTACTTGAAGGATCTTACTCAATCCATAGGTAGGTATGGTGGACTCTCATGGCATAACTGGGTTTAAGGATGTATGGAAGCACAAGTAGTATCTCTACTTGGTGCGGGGAGTTTTGGGTAGCATGAGGGGGAAAGGCAAGCTCAACATGTTGGATGATCCATGACAATATACTTTATTTCAGATATAAGAAAACATAACCCATTATGTTGTCGTCCTTGTCCAACATCAACTCTTTAGCATGTCATATTTTAATGAGTGCTCACAATCATAAAATATGTCCAAGATAGTATATTTGTATGTGAAACCTCTCTTTCTTTATTACTTCCTATTAATTGCAACGATGACCAAAACTATGTTTGTCAACTCTCAACAACTTTTATTCATCATACTCTTTATATGCGAAGTCATTACTTCCCATAAGATCAATATGATCTCTTTGATACTTTTTATGTTTTCTTTTATTCTATCATGAACAAAGTGAGGAAATCAAGCCCTTGACTCAACACTAATCTTTATTATATAGCTCACGGACTCGATTACAAAAGGGTAAAGATCATAAAGCAAAAGCTCACAACTAGATCATGCTAACTTTATTCTACTAGATCAAGATACTACCAAAAGGATCGAACTAAGAAAAACGGTAAAGATAGGAGTGTGATGGTGATACGATACCGGGGCACCTCCCCCAAGCTTGGCAGTTGCCAAGGGGAGTGCCCATACCCATATGATTATATCTCCTTCTTTGGAGGTGGTGGTGATGGAGTTGTTGATGATGTAGGCTTGTCGTCCATCTTCCAAGGCATGGGCTCACCATCGTAGAAGGATGATCGAGTCTCCGGGATACTCAAATCTACAGTCAAACTCATCTTCTTGAATCTATATTCATACTCACAGTTTTGGTTTTGCAGGTCATAGATCTGGGCTTGGAGGTGTTCGATTTTCTCTTGGAGATTGCAGATGGCTTCCCCGAAGATCCTTGAGTCTAGCTTGAGGTTGTTGGCGAGCTCCGTGATCATCATGTGGTTGGCGTTGAGTGCTCGCTCCACCATACCTTGGCACTTGAAAACTTGCTGCTCCATTGCTTCGAGTCTTGTCTCCACGCTTCCGGTCCTCCTTGGCCCCTCAACATCACGGATGTGCAGCACCCCCTCATGTAACTTCATGGTTTGAAGATGATGCAGCACCTCCACAAGGTAGGGCTTGATGACCTTCTCGAAGAACATGTCCTTGGGGGTGTTGAAAGACGCCATGATGATCTAGATCTGTCAAAAACAACAGCTCGAAACGAAAACAGAGGATTTTTGCGTGATACAGAGGTCAAAACCTTCGGGGGTATATATAATGAATTTTTACCGACCAAAAGGAGTAACCTACAAGAAATCAGAGTCCGGGAGGCACACGAGGTGCCCACGAGGCAGGGGGGCGCGCCCTCCACCCTCGTGGACGGCTCGTGTCTCTTCTGGACTGCCTCTCATTTTTCTATTTTTCTAAATATTCCAAAACGGTGAAAAATTGCCGTTAGAACTATTTTGGAGTTGGTTTACTTACCGTACCACATACCTCTTCCTTTTCGAGGTCTGAATCATTCTGGAAAGTGTCCCTTATGTATTCCTCCGGGGTTATGGTTTCAATAACATTGGTTTCAACATTTATAGGATTACCAGAGATATAATGTTTGATTCTTTGACCGTTCACCACCTTTGGATTTGTGCCTTCGAAGTTGTTGATTTTTATGGCACCGGAACGATAGACCTCCTCGATAATGTAAGGACCTTCCAATTTAGAGAGAAGTTTTCCTGCAAAAAGTCTTAAACAAGAGTTGTATAGCAAGACATAATCACCTACATTAAACTCACGCTTTTGTATCCTTTTGTCATGCCATCTTTTAACCTTTTCTTTAAATAGCTTGGCATTCTCATAGGCATGGGTTCTCCATTCATCAAGAGAGCAAATGTCAAATAACCTCTTCTCGACGGCCAGTTTGGAATCATAATTGAGCTCTTTAATAGCCCAATATGCCTTATGTTCTAGCTCGAGAGGTAAGTGATACGTCCAAAACGTATCTATAATTTCTGCTTGCTCCATGCCTCTTTTGTGTGATATTGCTATGATACTTATGCACTTCGATACACTTTTGATCATATTTGGACTAACCTATTAACTCAGTGCACCCCAGTGCCAGTTTCTGTTTTCTGCTGTTTTTGTATTTCAGGTTTTCCCATTACTTAAATTGCCAGAAAAATTCCGGGAAATATATATAAAAAATCAGCGCTCCAGAAGCTTCCATGCGGCAGAAGTAGGGCCACAGAGGGGCTCCAGGTGCCCTGGGGGGGGCCCACCCCTGGCCGCGCCGGGGGG
>LR738714.1:619272575-619289278 GCA_902687465.1 Secale cereale
GGGGGGCGGCCCCACCCCTGGCCGCGCCGGGGGGGCGCCTGGGCCCCCCTTACCTCCTCTGGTGACCCCCTTTGGCATATATTTACACCGCGTCCCGAAACCCTCGAGGACGGAACCCTTTTTCGCGATCTCATCTCTGTTCCGCCGCCGCCGCGCTTCCAAGATCGGGAGCACCAGGAGAACTCTTCCCGGCACCCTGCCGGAGGGGAGAACCACCACCGGGAGCCTCTCCACCACCATGGACGCCCCCCGGATGAGTTGTGAGTAGTCCCCCTTGGACCATGGGTCCATGACCAGTAGCTATGTGATGTTCTCCTCCCCTCTTTGTTCTTCATCGATTATACCTCGTGAGCTGCCCTACATGATCGAGGCACATATGTAATCCTTATGCTGTTGCTATGATGAGTTTGCTGGGATCCGATGGATCATGAGATTATGTTCAGATTGTGTGTGAGTAATATATTTGATTCACCTCTTTTATATTTATGTTCTTGAGTAATTCTTGCATTTTCCCCGTTGCTGTTTATTGCTTTGACCAAGTAGTAGGTAGTAACTCCAAGAGGGAACGTTATGCTTGATTGTGGGTTCATGCCCCTCGATGACTAGCTTGAGTGACAGAAACATGAGTCTAGGGGATGTGATGTTGCCACAAGGGGGAAAACAACGGTGCTTGTACTTGCGGGTGCAAGGATTGTTTACTTTACGCAAAGTTCTTTTAATGCAGTTGTCTGTTGCTTTGAGTTTACACTATGGGTGGGACTCGCAACTTAATACCAGCGAGATGTTCTGGATAGATATCTCAAGGTGGATGATTAGTAGTAGATGCAGATGGATTTCGGTCTACTTGCCTTGGCATACCGCCCATGCTTTTGAGCCTCTACCTTTCTTGCAGCATAGTTAGCATTGGTTTGCGCACATAATCCTGTCAATTGCCCAGTTGTAATTCATTTACCTCGCTTAGCTGTTTTATCGTCTTTTGGGAGAGAGAAATCACTAGTGAACATCATGGGACCCCGGTCCATATTACCATCACTGATCACACCCGTTATTTACTTCATGTTCTTATTTACTAGTTGCAGCCATACCTATCACTATTATCTCTTGCGTTTGATCCTTTGTAAACGACAAGGCCGGAGGGATTGACAACCTCTCTGTACTCGTTGGGAGCAAAGTTATTTGTATCTGTGTGCAGGTCCTGTCAAGCAAAAGTCTCTGGCGCTATTGACACCTTCTTGTCGACCCTCGGAGTCTCACGGGATTCGATCCTTGGTATCTTTGCCAAGGGAAAACTACCGCTACGCTACATCTCAAACCTTCCACTTGGGGTAACCAACGAGGGGCGAGAAGCCATCAAGCAAAGTTTTCTGGCGCCGTTGCCGGGGACTCCACTCTTCAAGATAGGGGAGTTGCACGCTATCTTTTATCTTTGCTTTTTAGTCTTGTTAGTTTACCTTTCAGTTTTTGCTTTAGTTTACTTTATCAAAAATCACAAAAAAAAAATTTATTTGCTTTTGTGTTAGTAGTCCTTTGTGTTTAGTCAAGCATGTTGGGATTCGATGCTTTGAGGGAATCAGAAGTTCTAGATTTCCATCAAAGGGATGGAGAAAATATGAAGAAGGCATGGGACAGAATTTCTGATGCACATAGGAGAATAATGCCTTGGATACCTATAAAAATTGTGCTTAGAAATTTTTACCATGGTCTTTTTAAATGGTGTAAACACTCTCTTGATATTATAGCTGAAGGAAATTTCCTAGAGTGTGATGAAGCTAGAGCTCTTGAAATTATACATGGTCTATCTAGTTACTTTGTTTATGATCATGGTTTTGATACTGTCATAGATAGACTTGCTACTATTGAAAAAAGAATGGATGCTCTAGACTTGATGAAGGTAGAGAAACCCAAACCCAATAAGAGAGATATTTTGGAAATAGACAATGATTGGGAGCCTTTTGTTAGGATAAGCATCTCTAATCAAGACTTCCTTGCTTATTGTGATATTGGATCTATGGTTTCTACTATGCCAAAAATTGTTCATGATTCTTTAAAATTTAACATGGATAGATTATCATCCAATCATGAACATGCTAATGGAGATATTTCTGAGATCCAGGGAAGAATAAAAGACGTTCCAGTTACATTCCTTAAAGGGATTGCAATGGTTGATTTCTTCATCATGAAGCCAAACCAAGGAAATATAGTGCTTGGAAGGGACTTCCTCCGAGCCGTAAAAGGCTTCATCGATATAGGTAAGGGACAAATCCGCCTACGCGGGAAGGCAAAAGGTATGTACCCCTTTCCTAGAAGGAACAAGAGTGAACTTGTTGAGGAACCATTTGAAGCAATTTATAACTCCGATTATTATGATGATTATTGATTCCTCTTTGCATTATGCCTAGCTTAAAGGCATAAAAGAAAGCGCTTTTGGGAGGCAGCCCACAATGAATAAAGTTTTATTTTGCTTTTGTTGTGTCTTGATGTTTGTTACTACAGTATCATCATCATTGTATCTTTACTTTTCAGCTTTGTGCCAAGTTTAGCCTCTGATTGCAAGAAAGTTCAAAAGAGATGACGTGCTGTCCAGGAAACAGATTCTGTCCTTGGACAGAAAAATTCGTATAAAATCACTAGATCATCTTTTTGGTCTGAATTTTTTCGACAGCGTGCTCTACACAATTGGCTTTCGGGCGTCTGTTCTGAGTTTTTTGATTTGAGTTGCAGAAGTGCCACGAAAAAATTATTTACTACCTGCTGGTCTGTTTTTCACAGATTCTGTCCTGTTTTGCCTTTTCTTCGTTTTGCAAACCTTGAGCTTGCTTTTTCTTTGCAAAAACCTTTTGGCAATCTTGAGAAACAGTAGATCTTCAAGATTATGTTTATTTCCAGCAAGGAAAAATTATTTTATTATGGGTACTAACCTCGCTAATCAGATTATGATGAGTTATGTATGAAGGTAGTTTTCAAGTGTGCGAGGGAAGATGATAAAAAGATTCAGGAGGGTCAAACGCCCAAGCTTGGGGATGCCCCCGTGCACCCCCAAGAAATATTCAAGAAGACTCAAGCTTCTAAGCTTGGGGATGCCCCCGTGCATCCCCTTCTCCATCAACAATTATTAGTTCGTCTTTCATTCCCCTATATTTTAATCACTTCATGCGTTATGTGCTATGCTTGGAGCGTCTTGCTTTTAGTTTCCTTTTTTAGTTTTCTTTAGCTTTGCTTGCTGTTCATAACGAGTTAGAACCCAGCTTTCTTTGTGTGGGAGAGAAACACGCTCCACTTCAACCTAGAACACAACATAGAATTTTCATGTTTATCTTTGCTGTGTATGTTCTTTGTCTTTCAATAGCTACTATCATGTTTAGCTCTTAGTTTTCATGCTTTTCTTTTTAAAGAGCTTTTGTTTAGTTGGTTGCTTCTGGAACTCTCTTGAGTTATCATGCTTATCTTGTTAAGAGAGTTGGCTTCTGTTGCACTGGTTGATATGTCTATGCTAAAAATGCTATGTGCATAATGGTGCTTAGTAGTTCATGTTTTATTATGGTTAGTCTCAAATAGTTGGGGGTTCTTAATGTGTTATTGAAGTACCAGCATGATTTGTTTGCCTATGATGTGGTATGGTTTCGTGATATCTTCCTCCAAGAATTTATTTTGATTGACTTGGCATATGCTCACGCATATTTAAGACTGTAAAGAAAGTCTATCAAGCCTTGATGATCTTTAATTTCTGAGTAGCGATATAACTTCCATGCCCGATTCAATGTTGCTTTGTCACTCTGCATGATTATGGCCGTCATTGCTCTCTTAGTTGGTCGCTCCCAGTCTTTTGCTAGCCTTCACCTGTACTAAGCAGACTGACTGCTTATGCATCCAAAATCCTTGAAACCAGTTATGCCATATGAGTCCACCATACCTTCCTATATATGGTATTTACTTGCCATTCCTAACGAAGACTTTCTTGTACCATCTCGAAATTATTCAAAAGCATTTCTCTTTTGTGCCTCTGTTTTAGCTCATGAGGAAGTAGTAGTTAATTCATGATCTTTTTAAGTTGGACAAGTTTCACCCCGGGATTGCATGTCTAATCTGCAAACCCCTAATACGAGAAGGAACTGGCAATGAGTGCGCCCGGCTCATAAAAAAATACAACAAACAAACCCTCCTTCACGCTTTGTTCATGAGAAATCAGAAAACTTTTGGCAGTGATAAACAAAGGAGATTAAGGGGATGTGATCGTCCCCGTGCGGGAGCCGTTCCTCGAAACTTGTCCAGCTCGAGAAGTAATTGAGTTATCTACTAGCATTCATTGACGAAATATGCACCTCCCAAAAATCATTTTTACCTCTGTTTTTAAAAAAAAACAAGAGCTCTGGTACATGTTTAGTCTTTGCTTCCAACCACAGGTTTTCAACCTTGCCATCAAAATCCACGGTTCGAGAGTCTCCACCTTCTTTCTTCAAAGCACCAACTATTGAGAGCATGATTGTCATTCTGAGTGTAATGTGCATTGTCCCAAAGTACCATTGTCTTCTGCATGATTATGATATCGTTTATTCTGAAATCATTGTTTCTAGTCGTCACTTAAACTTCGGAGGTGCTCCTGCATTTATGTTTTGCTTCACTAAAGGGGGCAAGCGAGGTATCACTTTGTCATGTTTGCACACCATGCTCATGTTGGGGAACGTAGTATTTTAAAATTTTCCTACGATCACGCAAGATCTATCTACCAGATGCATAGCAACGAGAGGGAAGAGTGTGTCTACGTACCCTCGTAGACCGGAAGCGGAAGCGTTAGAACAAAGCGGTTGATGTAGTCGTACGTCTTCACGGCCCGACCGATCAAGCACCGAAACTACGGCACCTCCGAGTTCTAGCACATGTTCAGCTCGATGACGTCCCTCGAACTCCGATCCAGCCCAGTGTCGAGGAAGAGTTCCGTCAGCACGACGGCGTGGTGACGATTTTGATGTTCTACCGTCGCAGGGCTTCGCCTAAGCACCGCTACAATATTATCGAGGAGAACTGTGGTGGAGGGGGGCACCGCACACGGCTAAGAGATCATGAGATCAACTGTTGTGTCTAGAGGTGCCCCCCTGCCCCCGTATATAAAGGAGGGAGGGAGAGGCCGACCCTAGAAGGGGCGCGCCAAGTGTGGGGAGTCCTACTAGGACTCCCAAGTCCTAGTAGGATTCCCCTTTCCTTTCCGGAGTAGGAGAGAAGGAAAGAGGGGGAGAGGGAGAAGGAAAAGGGGGCTGCACCCCTTGTCCAATTCGGACCAGAAGGGGGCCACACGCCTCCTTCCTTTTGGCCTCTCTCCTCTTTTCCCGTAACTCCCCGGTAATCCGAAAATACCCGAATCACTCGGAACCTTTCCGATGTCCGAATATAGTCGTCCAATATATCGATTTTTACGTCTCGACCATTTCGAGACTCCTTGTCATGTCCCCGATCTCATCCGGGACTCCGAACTCCTTCGGTACATCAAAACTCATAAACTCATAATAAAACTGTCATCGAAACCTTAAGCGTGCGGACCCTACGGGTTCGAGAACTATGTAGACATGACCGAGATACGTCTCCGGTCAATAACCAATAGCGGAACCTGGATGCTCATATTGGCTCCCACATATTCTACGAAGATCTTTATCGGTCAAACCGCATAACAACATACGTTGTTCCCTTTGTCATCGGGATGTTACTAGCCCGAGATTCGATCGTCGGTATCTCAATACCTAGTTCAATCTCGTTACCGGCAAGTCTCTTTACTCGTTCTGTAATACATCATCCCGCAACTAACTCATTAGCTGCAATGCTTGCAAGGCTTATAGTGATGTGCATTACCGAGTGGGCCCAGAGATACCTCTCCGACAATCGGAGTGACAAATCCTAATCTCGAAATACGCGAACCCAACAAGTACCTTTGGAGACACCTGTAGAGTACCTTTATAATCACCCAGTTACGTTGTGACGTTTGGTAGCACACAAAGTGTTCCTCCGGTATTCGGGAGTTGCATAATCTCATAGTCATAGGAACATGTATAAGTCATGAAGAAAGCAATAGCAATAAAACTAAACGATCAAGTTGCTAAGCTAACGGATGGGTCTTGTCCATCACATCATTCTCCTAATGATGTGACCCCGTTGATCAAATGACAACTCATGTCTATGTCTAGGAAACATAACCATCTTTGACCAATGAGCTAGTCTAGTAGAGGCATACTAGGGACACTCTGTTTTGTCTATTTATTCACACATGTACTAAGTTTCCAGTTAATACAATTCTAGCATGAATAATAAACATTTATCATGATATAAGGAAATAAATAATAACTTTATTATTGCCTCTAGGGCATATTTCCTTCAGTCTCCCACTTGCACTAGAGTCAATAATCTAGATCACATCACCATGTGATTAACACCAATAGTTCACATCACCATGTGACTAACACCCATAGTTCTCATCGCCATGCGACCAATACCCAAAAGGGTTTACTAGAGTCAACAATCTAGTTCACATCGCCATGTGATTAATACCCAAAGAGTACTAAGGTGTGATCATGTTTTGCTTCGTGAGAGAAGTTTAGTCAGCGGGTCTGTTATATTCAGATCCGTATGTATTTTGCAGATTTCTATGTCTACAATGCTCTGCATGGAGCTACTCTAGTTAATTGCTCCCACTTTCAATACGCATCCAGATTGATACTTAGAGTCATCTGGATTTAGTGTCAAAGCTTGCATCAGCGTAACCCTTTACGACAAACTCTTTATCACCTCCATAATCGAGAAACATTTCCTTAGTCATCCAGTTACTAAGGATAATTTTGACCGTTGTACAGTGATCTACTCCTGGATCACTATTGTACCTCCTTGTCAAACTTATGGCAAGGTACACAAAATGTTTGGTACACAGCATGGCATACTTTATAGAACCTATGGCTGAGGCATAGGGAATGACTTTCATTCTCTCTATATTTTTCTGCCGTGGTCTGGCTTTGAGTCTTACTCAACTTCACACCTTACAAGTCAGGCAAGAACTCCTTCTTTGACTGATACATTTTGAACTACCTCAAAATCTTATCAAGGTATGTACTTATCGAAAGTCTTATCAAGCGTCTTGAACTATCTCTATAGATCTTGATGCTCAATTTGTAAGCAGCTTCACCAAGGTCTTTCTTTGAAAAACTCCTTTCAAACACTCCTTTATGCTTTCCAGAAAATTCAACATCATTTCCGATCGACAATATGTCATTCACATATAATTATCCGAAAGGTTGTAGTGCTCCCACTCACTTCTTGTAAATACAGGCTTCACCGCAAGTCTGTATAAATCTATATGCTTTGATCAACTTATCAAAGCGTATATTCCAACTCCGAGATGCTTGCACCAGTCCATAGATGGATCGCTGGAGCTTGCACAATTTGCTAGCACCTTTAGGATTGACAAAACATTTTGGTTGCATCATATACAACTCTTCTTTAATAAATCCATTAAAGAACGCAGTTTCGTTATCCATTTGCCAGATTTCATAAAATGTGGCAATTGCTAACATGATTCGGACAGACTTAAGCATCGCTACGGGTGAGAAAATCTCATCGTAGTCAACACCTTGAACTTGTCGAAAACCTTTCGCAACAAGTCGATCTTTGTAGACAGTAACATTACCATCGGCGTCAGTCTTCCTCTTAAAGATCCATTTATTTTCAATGGCTTGCCGACCATCGGGAAAGTCAACCAAAGTCCATACTTTGTTCTCATACATGGATCCCATCTCAGATTTCATGGCCTCAAGCCATTTCGCGGAATCTGGGCTCATCATCGCTTCCTCATAGTTCGTAGGTTCATCATGGTCCAGTAACATGACTTCCAGAACCGGGTTGCCGTACCACTCTGGTGCTGAACGAACTCTGGTTGATCTATGAAGTTCAGCAGAAACTTGATCTGAAGTTTCATGATCATCATCATTAGCTTCCTCACTAATTGGTGTAGGAATCACTGGAACTAGTTTCTGTGATGTTCCACTTTCCAATTCGGGAGAAGGTACAATTACCGCATCAAGTTCTACTTTCCTCCCACTCACTTCTTTCGAGAGAAACTCCTTCTCTAGAAAGGATCCACACTTAGCAACAAAGACCTTGCCTTCGGATCTGTGATAGAAGGTGTACCCAACAGTTTCTTTTGGGTATCCTATGAAGATTTACTTCTCCGATTTGGGTTCGAGCTTATCATGTTGAAACTTTTTCACATAAGCATCGCAATCCCAAACTTAGAGAAATGACAGCTTAGGTTTCTCGTCAAACCACAGTTCATACGATGTCATCTCCACGGATTTAGATGGTGCCCTATTTAACGTGAATGTAGCTGTCTCTAATGCATAACCCCAAAAGCGATAGTTGTAGATCGGTAAGAGACATCATCGATCGCACCATATCTAATAAAGTACGGTTATGACGTTCGGACACACCATTACACTGTGGTGTTCCGGGTGGCGTGAGTTGTGAAACTTATTCCACATTGTTTCAAATGAAGACCAAACTCGTAACTCAAATATTCTCCTCCACGATTATATCGTAGAAACTTTATTTTCTTGTTACGATGATTCTCTACTTCACTCTGAAATTCTTTGAACTTTTCAAATGTTTCAGACTTGTGCTTCATTAAGTAGATATACCCATATCTGCTCAAATCATCAGTGAAGGTCAGAAAATAACGATACCCGCCGCGAGCTTCAACACTCATTGGTCCGCATACATCAGTGTGTATGATTTCCAACAACTCTGTTGCTCGCTCCACAGTTCCGGAGAACGGAGTTTTAGTCATCTTGTCCATGAGGCATGGTTCGCAAGCACCAAGTGATTCATAATCAAGTGATTCCAAAAGTCCATCACTATGGAGTTTCTTCATGCGCTTTACACCAATATGACCTAAACGGCAGTGCCACAAATAAGTTGCACTATCATTATTAACCTTGCATCTTTTGGCTTCAATATTATGAATATGTGTATCACACGATCGAGATCCAACAAACCATTTTCATTGGGTGTATGACCATAGAAGGTTTTATTCATGTAAACAGAACAACAATTATTCTCTAACTTACATGAATAATCGTATTGCAATAAACATGATCAAATCATATTCATGCTCAACACAAACACCAAATAACACTTATTTAGGTTCAACACTAATCCCGAAAGTATAGGGAGTGTGCGATGATGATCATATCAATCTTGGAACTACTTCCAATACACATCATCACTTTTATCCTTTAACTAGTTTCTGTTCATTATGCAACTCCCATTTCGAGTTACTACTCTTTAGCAACTGAACCAGTATCAAATACCGAGGGGTTGCTATGAACACTAGTAAAATACACATCAATAATCTGTATATCAAATATACCTTTGTTCACTTTGCCATCCTTCTTATCCGCCAAGTATCTAGGGCAGTTCCACTTCCAGTGACCATTTCCTTTGCAGTAGACACACTTAGTTTCAAGCTTGAGTTTAGCTTTTGGGTTTCTTCATGGGAGTGACAACTTGCTTGTCATTCTTCTTGAAGTTCCCCTTCTATCCCTTTGCCCTTTACTTGAAACAAGTGGTCTTATTAACCATCAACACTTGATGCTCTTTCTTGATTTCTACCTCCGCCGATTTCAGCATCGCGAAGAGATCGGGAATTAACTTCGTCATCCCTTGCATATTATAGTTCATCACGAAGTTCTACTAACTCGGTGATAGTGACTAGAGAACTTTGTCAATTACTATCTTATCTGGAAGATTAACTCCCACTTGATTCAAGTAATTGTAGTACCCAGACAATTTGAGCACATGCTCACTGGTTGAGCTATTCTCCTCCATCTTATAGGCAAAGTACTGTCAGAGGTCTTATACCTCTCGACACGGGCATGAGTATGAAATACTAATTTCAACTCTTGGAACATCTTATATGCTCCGTGGCGTTCAAAACGTTTTTGAAGTCCCGGTTCTAAGCCGTAAAGCATGGTGCACTTAAACTATCAAGTAGTCATCATACCGAGCTTTTGTCAAAACGTTCATAACGTCTACATCTGCTCCTGCAATAGGTCTGTCACCTAGCGGTGCATCAAGGACATAATTCTTCTGTGCAGCAATGAGGATAATCCTCAGATCACGGACCTAGTCCGCATCATTGCTACTAACATCTTTCAACTTAGTTTTCTCTAGGAACATATAAAAAATTAACGGGGAGCAACATCGTGAGCTATTGATCTACAACATAGATATGCTAATACTACCAGGACTAAGTTCATGATAAATTAAAGTTCAATTTAATCATATTACTTAAGAACTCCCACTTAGATAGACATCCCTCTAGTCATCTAAATGATCACGTGATCCAAATCAACTAAACCATGTCCGATCATCACGTGAGATGGAGTAGTTTTCAATGATGAACATCTTATGTTGATCATATCTACTATATGATTCACGCTCGACCTTTCGGTCTCCAGTGTTCCGAGGCCATATCTGCATATGCTAGGCTCGTCAAGTTTAACCCGAGTATTCTGCGTGTGCAAAACTGGCTTACACCCGTTGTATTTGAACGTAGAGCTTATCACACCCGATCATCACGTGGTGTCTCGGCACGACGAACTTTCGCAACGGTGCATACTCAGGGAGAACACTTATACCTTGAAATTTAGTAAGGGATCATCTTATAATGCTACCGTCGTTCTAAGCAAAAATAAGAAGCATAATAAGATAAACATCACATGCAATCAAAATATGTGACATGATATGGCCATCATCATCTTGTGCTTTTGATCTCCATCTCCAAAGCACCGTCATGATCACCTTCGTCACCGGCGCGACACCTTGATCTCCATCGTAGCATCGTTGTCGTCTCGCCAACTATTTCTTCTACGACTATCGCTACCGCTTAGTGATAAAGTAAAGCAATTACATGGCGATTGCATTTCATACAATAAAGCGACAACCATATGGCTCCTGCCAGTTGCCGATAACATTACAAAACATGATCATATCATACAAAACTGTATAACTCATCATGTCTTGACCATATCACATCACAACATGCCCTGGAAAAACAAGTTAGACGTCCTCTACTTTGTTGTTGCAAGTTTTACGTGGCTGCTACGGGCTTAGCAAGAACCGTTCTTACCTACGCATACAAAAACCACAACGATGTTTCGTCAAGTATGTGCTGTTTTAACCTTCACAAGGACCGGGCGTAGCCACACTTGTTTCAGCTAAAGTGAGAGAGACAGACACCCGCCAGTCACCTTTAAGCAACGAGTGCTCGTAACGGTGAAACCAGTCTCGCGTAAGCGTACGCGTAATGTCGGTCCGGGCCGCTTCATCTCACAATACCGCCGAAGCAAAGTATGACATGCTGGTAAGCAGTATGACTAGTATCGCCCACAACTCATTGTGTTCTACTCGTGCATATCATCTACGCATAGACCTGGCTCATGATGCCACTGTTGGGGAACGTAGTATTTTAAAATTTTCCTACGATCACGCAAGATCTATCTACCAGATGCATAGCAACGAGAGGGAAGAGTGTGTCTACGTACCCTCGTAGACCGGAAGTGGAAGCGTTAGAACAACGCGGTTGATGTAGTCGTACGTCTTCACGGCCCGACCGATCAAGCACCGAAACTACGACACCTCCGAGTTCTAGCACATGTTCAGCTCGATGACGTCCCTCGAACTCCGATCCAGCCAAGTGTCGAGGAAGAGTTCCGTCAGCACGACGGCGTGGTGACGATTTTGATGTTCTACCGTCGCAGGGCTTCGCCTAAGCACCGCTACAATATTATCGAGGAGAACTGTGGTGGAGGGGGGGCACCGCACACGGCTAAGAGATCATGAGATCAACTGTTGTGTCTAGAGGTGCCCCCCTGCCCCCGTATATAAAGGAGGGAGGGAGAGGCCGGCCCTAGAAGGGGCGCGCCAAGTGTGGGGAGTCCTACTAGGACTCCCAAGTCCTAGTAGGATTCCCCTTTCCTTTCCGGAGTAGGAGAGAAGGAAAGAGGGGGAGAGGGAGAAGGAAAAGGGGGCTGCACCCCTTGTCCAATTCGGACCAGAAGGGGGCCACGCGCCTCCATCCTTTTGGCCTCTCTCCTCTATTCCCGTAACTCCCCGGTAATCCGAAAATACCCGAATCACTCGGAACCTTTCCGATGTCCGAATATAGTCATCCAATATATTGATTTTTACGTCTCGACCATTTCGAGACTCCTCGTCATGTCCCCGATCTCATCCGGGACTCCGAACTCCTTCGGTACATCAAAACTCATAAACTCATAATAAAACTGTCATCGAAACCTTAAGCGTGCGGACCCTACGGGTTCGAGAACTATGTAGACATGACCGAGACACATCTCCGGTCAATAACCAATAGCGGAACCTGGATGCTCATATTGGCTCCCACATATTCTACGAAGATCTTTATCGGTCAAACCGCATAACAACATACGTTGTTCCCTTTGTCATCGGTATGTTACTAGCCCGAGATTCGATCGTCGGTATCTCAATACCTAGTTCAATCTCGTTACCGGCAAGTCTCTTTACTCGTTCCGTAATGCATCATCCCGCAACTAACTCATTAGCTGCAATGCTTGCAAGGCTTATAGTGATGTGCATTACCGAGTGGGCCCAGAGATACCTCTCCGACAATCGGAGTGACAAATCCTAATCTCGAAATACGCGAACCCAACAAGTACCTTTGGAGACACCTGTAGAGTACCTTTATAATCACCCAGTTACGTTGTGATGTTTGGTAGCACACAAAGTGTTCCTCCGGTATTCGGGAGTTGCATAATCTCATAGTCATAGGAACATGTATAAGTCATGAAGAAAGCAATAGCAATAAAACTAAACGATCAAGTTGCTAAGCTAACGGATGGGTCTTGTCCATCACATCATTCTCCTAATGATGTGACCCCGTTGATCAAATGACAACTCATGTCTATGTCTAGGAAACATAACCATCTTTGATCAATGAGCTAGTCTAGTAGAGGCATACTAGGGACACTCTGCTTTGTCTATGTATTCACACATGTACTAAGTTTCCAGTTAATACAATTCTAGCATGAATAATAAACATTTATCATGATATAAGGAAATAAATAATAACTTTATTATTGCCTCTAGGGCATATTTCCTTCAGCTCACTACAAATCTATTGGGTGTTTTCAGTATCATATTGTAAAACTTTCAGTTCTTTGTGATATTCTCATGAGGTAACTTAATTACTAAAGATTCATTATCTCAGTAAGCATTTGTCATGTGACTGTGAAAAGTTCTTATATGGTTAATAGCATGTCACCACAGAAATTATGCTTGTTATCATTTACCTACTCGAGGACGAGCAGGAATTAAGCTTGGGGATGTTGATACGTCCAAAACGTATCTATAATTTATGCTTGCTCCATGCCTCTTTTGTGTGATATTGCTATGATATTTATGCACTTCCATACACTTCTGATCATATTTGGACTAACCTATTAACTCAGTGCACCCCAGTGCCAGTTTCTGTTTTCTGCTATTTTTTTATTTCAGGTTTTCCCATTACTTAAATTGCCAGAAAAATTCCGGGAAAAATATATAAAAAATCAGCGCTCCAGAAGCTTCCATGCGGCAGAAGTAGGGCCAGAGAGGGGCCATAGGGGCTCCAGGCGCCCTGGGGGGGCGGCCCCACCCCTGGCCGCGCCGGGGGGGCGCCTGGGCCCCCCTTACCTCCTCTGGTGACCCCCTTTGGCATATATTTACACCGCATCCCGAAACCCTCGAGGACGGAACCCTTTTTCGCGATCTCATCTCTGTTCTGCCGCAATCGCGCTTCCAAGATCGGGAGCACCAGGAGAACTCTTCCCGGCACCCTACCGGAGGGGAGAACCACCACCGGGAGCCTCTCCACCACCATGGACGCCCCCCGGATGAGTTGTGAGTAGTCCCCCTTGGACCATGGGTCCATGACCAGTAGCTATGTGATGTTCTCCTCCCCTCTTTGTTCTTCATCGATTAGACCTCGTGAGCTGCCCTACATGATCGAGGCACATATGTAATCCTTATGCTGTTGCTATGATGAGTTTGCTGGGATCCGATGGATTATGAGATTATGTTCAGATTGTGTGTGAGTAATATATTTGATTCACCTCTTTTATATTTATGTTCTTGAGTAATTCTTGCATGTTACCCGTTGCTGTTTATTTCTTTGGCCAAGTAGTAGGTAGTAACTCCAAGAGGGAACGTTATGCTTGATTGTGGGTTCATGCCCCTCGATGACTAGCTTGAGTGACAGAAACATGAGTCTAGGGGATGTGCTGTTGCCACAAGGGGGAAAACAACGGTGCTTGTACTTGCGGGTGCAAGGATTGTTTACTTTATGCAAAGTTCTTTTAATGCAGTTGTCTGTTGCTTTGAGTTTACACTATGGGTGGGACTCGCAACTTAATACCAGCGAGATGTTCTGGATAGATATCTCAAGGTGGATGATTAGTAGTAGATGCAGATGGATTTCGGTCTACTTGCCTTGGCGTACCGCCCATGCTTTTGAGCCTCTACCTTTCTTGCAGCATAGTTAGCATTGGTTTGCGCACATAATCCTGTCAATTGCCCAGCTGTAATTCGTTTACCTCGCTTAGCTGATTTATCGTCTTTTGGGAGAGAGACGTCACTAGTGAACATCATGGGACCCCGGTCCATATTACCATCACTGATCACACCCTTTATTTATTTCCTGTTCTTATTTACTAGTTGCAGCCATACCTATCACTATTATCTCTTGCGTTTGATCCTTTGTAAACGACAAGGCCGGAGGGATTGACAACCTCTCTATACTCGTTGGGAGCAAAGTTATTTGTATCTGTGTGCAGGTCCTGTCAAGCAAAAGTCTCTGGCGCTATTGACACCTTCTTGTCGACCCTCGGAGTCTCACGGGATTCGATCGTTGGTATCTTTGCCAAGGGAAAACTACCGCTACGCTACATCCCAAACCTTCCACTTGGGGTAATCAACGAGGGGCGAGAAGCCATCAGTAAGTGATATGCTTTTCCATATACCATCTTATATGGAGACATACCCATAGGATTTTTGTATGCATTTCTATAGGCCCATAATGCATCATCAAGTTTCTTGGACCAATTCTTTCTAGACCTATTAACTGTCTTTTGCAAAATTAATTTCAGCTCTCTATTACTTAATTCTACCTGACCACTAGTCTGAGGGTGATAAGGGGATGCAATCCTATGGTTAACATCATACTTAGCAAGCATTTTATGGAAAGCACCATGAATAAAGTGTGAACAACCATCAGTCATTAGGTATCTTGGGACTCCAAACCTCGGCGAAATAACTTCTTTATGCATTGATGGGCCTCGAACCCCTTGTTGGTTACCCCAAGTGGAAGGTGTAAGATGCAGTAAGTAGAAGTGTTTTCCCCTAGCAAAGATGCCAAGGATCGAATCCCCAGAGACTCCTAGATTCAACAGGTAGGTGTCAACTGCTAACGGCGCAATTAGCAATCAACGTGGACCTGCACATAGATACAAATAACTTTGCTCCCAACGAGTACAGAGAGGTTGTCAATCTCTCCGGCCTTGTAGTTCACAAAGGGTTAAAAGCAATATGATAGTAGTGATAGATAGTGTTTTGCAATAGTAAATAAATAGCGAAAAGTAAATAGTGGATGTGATCAATGATGGTAATATGGACCGGAGTCTCATGATGTTCACTAGTGATGTCTCTCTCCCAAAAGACGATAAAAGAGCTATGTGAGGTAAACAAATTACAGCTGGGCAATTGACAGGACCCATGAGCGCATACAAATGCTGATTACATTGCAAGAAAGGTTGAGGTTCAAAGCATGGGCGGTACGCCAAAGTAAGTAGACCGAAATCCATCAATATCTACTACTAATCATCCACCTTGAGATATCTATCCAGAACATCTCGCTGGTATTAAGTTGCGAGTCCCACCCATAGTGTAAACTCAATGCAACATACAACTGCATTAAAAGAACTTTGCGTAAAGTAAACAATCCTTGCACCCGCGGGCACAAGCACCGTTGTTTTCCCCCTTGTCGCAACAGCACATCCCCTAGACTCATGTTTCTATCACTCAAGCTAGTCATCGAGGGGCATGAACCCACAATCGAGCATAACGTTCCCTCTTGGAGTCACTACTTACTACTTGGCCAAAGCAATAAATAACAACGGAGAACATGCAAGAATTACTTATGAACTAAAATATAAAAGAGGTGAATCAAATATATTACTCAAGAACAATCTGAACATTATCAAATAATCCATCGGATCCCAGCAAACTCAACATAGCAACAGCATAATGATTACATAGGTGCCTCGATCATGTAGGGCAGCTCACGAGGACTAATTAGTGAAGCACAAGAACGGGAGGAGAACATCACATAGCTACTGGTCATGGACTCATGGTCCATGGGAGACTACTCACGAGTCATCCGGGAGGCGTCCATGGTGGTGGAGAAGCTCCCGGTGGTGATCCTCCCCTCCGGCAGGGTGCCGGGAAGAGTTCTCCTGGTGCTCCCGATCTTGGAAGCGGAGGCGCCGGCAGAACAGAGATGGGATCGCGAAAAGAAGTCCTGTTCTGAGGGTTACGGGGAACCCTTTAAATATATGCCAAAGTAGGGCACCGGGGGAGCCTCGGGGGGCCCAGGCGCCCCC
>LR738714.1:619299655-619328673 GCA_902687465.1 Secale cereale
TCGGAAAAATGTGTCTTCATAGGATACCCAAAAGAAACTATTGGGTACACCTTCTATCACAGATCCGAAGGCAAAATATTCGTTGCTAAGAACGGATCCTTTCTAGAAAAAGAGTTTCTCTCGAAAGAAGTGAGTGGGAGGAAAGTAGAACTTGATGAGGTAATTGTACCTTCTCCCATATTGGAAAGTAGTACATCACAGGAAATTGTTCCAGTGATTCCTACACCAATTAGTGAGGAAGTTGATGATAATGATCATGAAACTTCGGATCAAGTTTCTACTGAACGTCGTAGATCAACCAGAGTACGTTCCGCACCAGAGTGGTACGGCAACCCAGTTCTGGAAATCATGTTACTAGACCATGATGAACCTACGAACTATGAGGAAGCGATGATGAGCCCAGATTCCGCAAAATGGCTTGAAGCCATGAGATCTGAGATGGGATCCATGTATGAGAACAAAGTATGGACTTTGGTTGACTTGCCCGATGATCGGCAGGCCATCGAAAATAAATGGATCTTCAAGAGGAAGACCGACGCAGACGGTAATATTACTGTTTACAAAGCTCGACTTGTTGCGAAAGGTTTTCGACAAGTTCAAGGAGTTGACTATGATGAGACTTTCTCACCTGTAGCGATGCTTAAGTCTGTCCGAATCATGTTAGCAATTGCCGCATTTTATGATTATGAAATCTGGCAAATGGATGTCAAAACTGCATTCCTAAATGGATATCTCAAAGAAGAGTTGTATATGATACAACCAGAAGGTTTTGTCGATCCAAAAGGTGCTAACAAAGTATGCAAACTCCAGCGATCCATCTATGGATTAGTGCAAGCATCTCGGAGTTGGAATATACGCTTTGATGAGGTGATCAAAGCATATGGTTTTATACAGACTTTTGGAGAAGCCTGTATTTACAAGAAAGTGAGTGGGAGCTCTGTAGCATTTCTAATATTATATGTAGATGACATTTGTTAATTGGAAATGATATAGAATTTCTGGATAGCATAAAAGGATACTTGAATAAAAGTTTTTCTATGAAAGACCTCGATGAAGCTGCTTACATATTAGGCATCAAGATCTATAGAGATAGATCAAGACGCTTAATTGGACTTTCACAAAGCACATACCTTGATAAGATTTTGAAAAGGTTCAAAATGGATCAATCAAAGAAAGGGTTCTTGCCTGTTTTACAAGGTATGAAGTTGAGTAAGACTCAATGCCCGACCACTGCAGAAGATAGAGAGAAAATGAAAGTCATTCCCTATGCCTCAGCCATAGGATCTATCATGTATGCAATGCTGTGTACCAGACCTGATGTGTGCCTTGCTATAAGTCTAGCAGGGAGGTACCAAAGTAATCCAGGAGTGGATCACTGGACAGCGGTCAAAAACATCCTAAAGTATCTGAAAAGAACAAAGGATATGTTTCTCGTATATGGAGGTGACAAAGAGCTCGTCGTAAACGGTTACGTCGATTCTAGCTTTTACACTGATCCGGATGACTCAAAGTCACAAACCGGATATGTATTTTTATTGAACGGTGGAGCTGTCAGCTGGTGCAGTTCCAAACAGAGCATCGTGGCGGGATCTACGTGTGAAGCGGAATACATAGCTGCTTCAGAAGCAGCAAATGAAGGAGTCTGGATGAAGGAGTTCATATCCGATCTAGGTGTAGTACCTAGTGCATCGGGTCCAATGAAAATCTTTTGTGACAACACTGGAGCCATAGCCTTGGCGAAGGAATCCAGGTTTCACAAGAGAACAAAGCACATCAAAAGACGCTTCAATTCCATCCGCGATCTAGTCAAGGAGGGAGACATAGAGATTTGCAAAATACATACGGATCTGAATGTTGCAGACCCGTTGACTAAGCCTCTTCCACGGGCAAAACATGATCAGCACCAAGACTCCATGGGTGTGAGGATCATCACTTTGTAATCTAGATTATTGACTCTAGTTCAAGTGGGAGACTGAAGGAAATATGCCCTAGAGGCAATAATAAAGATGTTATTTGTATTTCCTTATATCATGATAAATGTCTTTTATTCATGCTAGAATTGTATTAACCGGAAACTTTGTACATGTGTGAATACATAGACAAAACAGTATGTCCCTAGTATGCCTCTACTAGACTAGCTCATTGATCAAAGATGGTTATGTTTCCTAGCCATAGACATGAGTTGTCATTTGATCAACGGGATCACATCATTAGGAGAATGATGTGATGGACAAGACCCATCCGTTAGCATAGCACTATGATCGTTTAGTTTAACTGCTATTGCTTTCTTCATGACTTATACATGTTCCTATGACTATGAGATTATGCAACTCCCGAATACCGTAGGAACACCTTGTGTGCTATCAAACGTCACAACGTATGTTGTTATGCGGTTCTGACCGATAAAAGATCTTCGTAGAATATGTAGGAGCCAATATGAACATCCAGGTTCCGCTATTGGTTATTGACCAGAGATGAGTCTCGGTCATGTCTACATAGTTCTCGAACCCGTAGGGTCCGCACGCTTAACGTTTGATGACGATCGGTATTATGAGTTTTTGAGTATTGATGTACCGAAGGTAGTTCGGAGTCCCGGATGAGATCACGGACATGACGAGGAGTCTCGGAATGTCCGAGACATAAAGATTGATATATTGGACGGCTATATTCGGACACCGGAAGTATACCGGAAAAGTTTCGGATTTATCGGGAATGCCGGAGGGGGTTACCGGAACCCCCTACGAGAGGGAATGGTCCATAGTGGGCCTAAAGGGTGAGAGAGAGGCAGCCCATAGGGCTGGCCGGCGCCCCCACCTAGGAATCCTAGTTGGACTAGGATTGGGGGGGGGGCCACCTCTCCTAATCCTTTCCCCCTTCTTCCTTCCGGTGAATCCTACTAGGAATAGGATTGCAATCCTATTCCTAGTAGGAGTCCCCTCCCTAGCCGCACCATAGGAGGTGGCTGGCCCTTCCTCCCTTGCTCCTTTATATACGGGGGCAGGGGGCACCCAAAGACACACAAGTTGATTTGTTTTAGCCGTGTGCGGTGCCCCCCTCCACAGAATCACACCTCGGTCGTACCGTCGCGGAGCTTAGGAGAAGCCCTGCGCCGGTGATCACATCATATCCGTCACCACGCCGTTGTGCTGACGAAACTCTCCCGTGAAGCTCAACTGGATTAAGAGCTCGTGGGACGTCATCAAGCTAAACGTGTGCTGAACGCGGAGGTGCCGTACGTTCGGTGCTTGATCGGTTGGATCGCGAAGAAGTTCGACAACATCAACCGCGTCACTTGACGCTTCCGCTCCCGGTCTACGAGGGTACGTAGACACACTCTCCCCTCTCGTTGCTATGCATCTGGTAGATAGATCTTGCGTGATCGTAGGAAAATTTTAAAATACTACGTTACCCAACAAGTATCTGCTGTCTAAGATTTATCCTTGCTTATCTTGCACTGCTCCGGTTTAACTCATCACTTGCACACAGGGAGGCGCGTGACTCATCTTGGCGATGATGTACGGAGGAAACTGAAGGCTGCTTATACCTTGGTGGAACAACTCTATGCCGGCGCTCAGAGGGCCATCAGTGCTATTTCGCACAATAAACCGGTGCCGACCACCATCCAAGGTACTCTGGAGAAATTATCCATCTTGCCTACCCGAATTGTTGAAGTGAAGAAATCTTCTGCAAGAGCTGGTTCCCCCATGGCGTTAACCCGGGTCAAGGCATGGGTTCCTGATTTTGATCCGGCGGAGGCCATGAATGGTTATCCCAGTATGAAAAAAGATGGATCAGCCTTCTCCGCTGAAGATCTTCGCGCCTTGACCAAAGACATGCGCCCTCTTGCCAGTAAGCTTGCTGATGAGGCGGACTTAACAAGGTATCATCCGGGTTATGATCTAGAGAATGTACAGGTGGAGCGGCCGTCTTATGACATCGAAAATCCAATTCCACCCGTTCATAAGCATACCTTCGCTCCTGACATTGAACCGTCAGAACTTATAAACGATGAAGTATATTTCCACGCCCTTGCCAAGATTGACTGGAGCACCCCTGATTTCCAGCAGCTGCCAGAAGTCGTCGAAGATCCGGAACAAGCTGACCCTCGGTCTTCACAGTGAGCAGAAGAAGAATCTTAAACCGGTGCCGGTTTAGTTCTATGTATTTGAACACTTTGCGAGAAAACTGATATTCTTTTGGGCCTGCCAGTGCCTTGTAATAGAATAGTTTGAGATGCTGTCTTTGTTCCACTCTATCTTGTATGGCATCACTGTATCTGGCAACTCCTAAATTATCTCCTGCTTGCAATGTGTCAACAGTTTATATTTACCTATATCTGCATAAACAATGCTAAGAATGTCCTGGCGGTTTACCACCGGACGGTTATACTTCCCAAACACATGATCTAAGTTAATAACTTGAACTGTGTATAAGATAGAAACACGCGCCGTACCTGCGATTAAGTGTATATATAAACGTTAACCCGGCAGGATCAATTCAAGGCATGAGTGTTGATGACTTAGTTGACTCTTTGTCTGCTTACCAAGAAGGCCGTTCCAGGTTATAATGAACTCCGGTTTAATTAGTACTGGTGTTCATGACCCAGACTATAGCTCTATAGTGACAACTTTGTAGTTATCCCGTCTTGAATCAATGGACTTGGTTGAAAAACAAATGACCTTGAAGATAAAGCTTTGTGAAAACAGAAAAAATGGAAAATAAAGTTTTTTTCTGGGCAAATAAGACCATGTAGTCGAGGCTTTTTATGAGCTGTCAGGCTCCAAATTTGAGGCTTTTTATGAGCTGCCAGGCTACTGTCATTAACCATTTTAGCAAAGCCTGTTAAGGTGATCCGCAATCTTTAACCAAATCATCAATGTCAACAGCTACCCAATGTTCAAAATCTCATAAAGATTTTGGCTTGGGTAATCACTTGATGATCGTCAATTTAACGTGACCAAGTTCAGGGTCCCGAAGGATTGATTTGTGATACGTTCGACGGGTCATACCAGGTTTACCTGGACGGCGCGATTTACTTGATGCAGGCATGTTAATCCGGGGTTTAAGGTGTATACACCGAGCTTCCAAGTCGTGTTCACTACAAGAGTTTTCAACTCGCTGATGAACTTGCATCACGAGCCCCCAGGTAGCGTGTGAGCATTGCTCGTCGGGGCATATGTTTGAGTTGTGCCAGGCATCAAACCCTCTTTTGCCCCTTCATCATCATGTGGAAATTGCCAAAGCAACCAGAGCAGTGCTCTTATGATGGGCTTCATATGGCCGCCGGTTTAAGAGGCCATGGAAAACTTCCTTGCCCGCGGAAGCCCCCATGTGATTCTTTTTTGTACATAAAGCACGGCTGATTCCTTGATTTTATCAAGGGCGCCGGTTTAAGAGGCCATGGAAAACTTTCTTGTACGGAAGCCCCCATGTGATTCTTCTTTGTACAGAGAGGACGACTGATTCCTTGATTCTATCAAGGGCGCCGGTTTAAGAGGCCATGGAAAACTTCCTTGCACGGAAGCCCCCATGTGATACTCTTGTGAAAAGGATGGCTGATTCCTCGGTTTACCGGGAGCGCTGGTTTATTTTATTAATCATACTATATACATTGTACATAAAGCGGAGCCGATGGCTCAAGTATAGTAAGGTCGAAGAAGAGTGATGTTCCACGGCCGTCTGGTCTCCTCCTTCGACGTACGTAAGTCCTTATGTTCTCGAATGTCGACGAGGTAGTATGATTCGTTGTGTAGATTCTTGCTGACCACAAAGGGTCCTTCCCAGGGTGGGAATAACTTGTGCATATCTGTCTGGTCCTGGATGAGCCGGAGCACCAGATCTCCTTCCTAAAATGTCCTGGTCTTAACCCGGCGACTGTGGTACCGGCGCATGTATTGTTGATAAATTGCCGATCGGGCTGCTGTCGTGTCCCGTTCCTTGTCCAGCCGGTCCAAGGCGTCTTGTCTTGCTTGCTCATTATCCACTTCAACATAAGCCGCCACCCGCGGCGAGTCATGACGGATATCACTAGGGAGGACCACTTCAGCTCCATATACCATGAAGAAAGGTGTGTACCCTATAGATCTGTTAGGTGTAGTGTTGATGCTCCATAAGACAGAAGGAAACTCCTCCACCCAACAACCCGGTGTTCTTTGTAAAGGAACCATAAGCCGGGGTTTAATGCCTCTCAAGATCTCTTGATTGGCTCTTTTAGCATGGCAATTAGATTGAGGGTGAGCTACTGATGATACATCAAAACGAATATGCTCTCGTTGATAGAACTCCTCCATAGCCCCCTTGGATAGATTGGTGCCATTATCAGTTATAATGCCGTGTGGAAAGCCAAACCGGAAAATCACCTATTTGATGAACTGAACCGCTGCTGCTGCATCACACTTACTGACAAGCTCCGCTTCAACCCATTTTGTAAACTTGTCCACTGCTACCAACAAGTGGGTTTTCTTGTCTTGGGATCTCTTGAAGGGTCCAACCATATCAAGCCCCCAATTCGCAAACGGCCAAGTAATCGGAATCATCCTCAGCTCCTGCGCCGGTATATGAGCACGTCGTGAGAATTTCTGGCATGCATCACATTTTCTGACCAAGTCCTCTGCATCAGCGTGAGCCGTCAACCAATAGAACCCATGACGAAAATCTTTAGCCACCAAAGATTTTGAGCCGGCGTGATGACCACAATCGCCTTCATGAATCTCTCTGAGAATCTCACAGCCTTCTTCTGATGATACACACCGTTGAAATGCTCTAGAAATGCTGCGATGATGAAGTTCTCCATTGACAATAGTCATAGATTTAGACCGCCAGATTATCTGCCGGGCCTCGACTTCGTCCTCTGGTAACTCACCTCGGTTCATATATGCCAAGTAAGGGAATGTCCAATCCAGAATAACATGAAGTGCTATAACCAACTGTGCTTCCGGATCAGGAACAGCCAATTCCTCCTCTGAAGGTATTTGCACCGATGGATTATGCAATTCATCCAAGAAAGTATTAGGTGGAACCGGTTTACGCTCGGAACCCAGCTGGCTTAACGCATCGGTTGCTTCATTCTTTCGCCGGTCTATATGATCCACCTGATATCCCTTGAAGTGTCCAGCGACAGCGTCTACCTCCCGTCGATATGCTGCCATGAGTGGATCCTTGGAGTTCCTCTTGCCAGAAACCTGCTGTGCCACCAGATCTGAATCGCCAAAGCACTTAACCCGGCTCAACTTCATCTCCTTGGCCATCCGCAGACCATGGAGGAGAGCTTCATACTCAGCGGCATTGTTAGTACAAGGGAACATTAAATGGAGGACATAGCAGAACTTATCACCTCGTGGGGAAGTTAACACGACTCCAGCCCCCGAGCCTTCCAGCTGTCTTGAACTGTCAAAGTGAATAGTCCAATATGTATGATCCGGCTTCTCCCAGGTGCTTGCAACTCTGTCCAATCGTCAAGATTTTATAGCAGTATGGGGTACATACTTTAATCCGTGCGGGCTAAGCTCAATGGCCCACTTTGCAACCCTACCAGTGGCTTCTTTGTTCTGGATTATATCCCCTAATGGAGCTGAACTGACAACGGTGATTGGGTGGCCCTGAAAATAGTGCTTCAGCTTCCGGTTTTCCATGAACACTCCATACACCAGTTTCTGCCAATGTGGATATCTCTGTTTTGACTCAATGAGCACCTCACTGATGTAGTAAACCAGCCGTTGAACCGGATATTCTTTGCCTGCCTCCTTGCGCTCTACCACAATAGCAACGCTTACTGCCCGGGCATTGGCAGCCACGTATAACAGCAGCGGCTCATTGTCAATCGGGGCAGCAAGGACTGGCGGCTCTGCCAATTGCCTCTTCAAATCTTCGAATGCAGCATCAGCAGCATCGCTCCAGACGAACCGGTTTGTCTTCTTCATCATCTGATAAAGCGGGATTGCCTTCTCCCCCAAATGGCTGATAAACCGGCTGAGTGCTGCAATACGGTCCGCCATGCGTTGGACATCGTTGATGCACACTGGTTTAGCCAAAGATGTGATCGCCTTGATCTTCTCCGGATTAGCTTCAATCCCTCTGTTTGACACTAAGAACCCCAGGAGCTTGCTTGTCGGAACACCGAAAACGCACTTCTCTGGATTAAGCATCATTTTGTAAACTCGGAGGTTGTCAAAGGTTTCCTTCAGATCCTCTATCAGTGTCTCCTCCTTCCTGGATTTCACCACAATGTCATCAACATATGCATGGACATTTCGCCCAATCTGCCCTTGTAGGCAATTCTGCACACAACGCTGGTAGGTTGCCTGGGCACTCTTGAGCCCAAATGGCATAGATACATAGCAGAAGGCTCCAAAGGGAGTTATGAAGGCTGTCTTCTCCTGGTCCTTAACTGTCATCTTGATCTGATGATAACCTGAATATGCATCCAAAAAACTTAGCCGCTCACATCCTGCCGTAGCATCAATGATCTGATCAATACGGGGGAGAGCAAAAGGATCAGTTGGGCAAGCCTTGTTCAGATCTGTGTAATCAACACACATTCTCCAAGTTCCATTTTTCTTAAGCACTAGCACCGGATTAGCCAACCATTCTGGATGAAACACTTCAACTATAAAGCCTGCAGCCAAGAGCCTAGTCACCTCTTCTCCAATAGCCTTGCGCCTCTCCTCATTGAAGCGGCGCAGGTATTGCTTGACCGGTTTAAACTTAGGATCAATATTAAGATTGTGCTCAGCGAGTTCCCTCGGTATACCTGGCATGTCAGAAGGCTTTCACGCAAAGATATCCCGGTTCTCACGGATGAACTCGATGAGTGCGCTTTCCTATTTTGGATCTAGGTTAGCGCTGATAGTGAACTGCTTGGATGAATCGCCCGGAACAAAGTCCACCTGCTTAGTCTCCTCAGCCGACTTGAATTTCAACGCCGGATCATGCTCTGTGGTTGGCTTATTTAGCGGGGACATATCCGCCGGATCAACATCGTCCTTATAGAACTTCAGCTCTTCCGTGGCACAAACCGCATCAGCATAAGCTACATCTCCTTCGTTGCACTCCAATGCAATTTTGCGGATCCCATGAACCATAATAGTTCCTTTATGGCCTGGCATCTTTAGCTGTAGATAAACATAGCACGGTCTAGCCATGAACTTGGCGTAAACCGGTCGTCCAAACAGGGCGTGGTATGGGCTCCTGATCTTTACAACCTCAAAGGTCACAGTCTCTGATCTAGAGTCATGCTCATCTCCAAAGGTGACCTCCAAATCAATCTTGCCAACTGGATAAGCCGATTTACCGGGTACTACCCCATGGAACACTGTATTGGACTGTCGAAGCTTTTTATCTGTCAGCCCCATGCGCCGAAAAATCTCATAATATAGGATGTTGATGCTGCTGCCTCCATCCATGAGCACTTTGGTTAACTTGTAACCACCCACCCGTGGTGCCACTACCAGAGCCAACTGACCCGGATTATCAACCCGGGGTGGGTGATCCTCTCTGCTCCACACAATGGGTTGCTCAGACCAACGCAAAAAACATGGTATCGCCGGTTCAACAGAATGCACTGCCCTCTTCAGAACCTTTTGATCCCATTTGCATAAACTCGTGGTGAAGACGTGATACTGCCCACTGCTCAGCTCCTTCGGATTATTCTGATATCCGGATTGTTGCTGCTGCTGACGATGTTGATTCCCTTGGTTGTTGTATCCGCCCTGACCATGCTGCTGGTTATGCTGATGCTGATTGTTGCCATGGTGGTTACCGTTACCGCCGTGGTATCCTGAACCGGATCCGCCACCTTGATAACCCGGACCTTGAAAACCGGGGCCTGATCCGCCGGGGGGCCCATGATCATACTTAGTCTGTTTCATAAATTCTTGCATAATGAAAAAGTCTTTCCAGAGATGCGTAGCCGGGTTTTCCGCTGTACCGTGATTTGGGCAAGGCACGTTCAATTGGCGCTCTAGATTAATAGGCGGCCTCCCGTTGCGTGGGGGCGGTCTACCCTTGCGGCGCTGCCCATTGTCCTGAGCATTGGTATTGGCCACAAAGTCTGAGCTGCCTTCCGCTTTACGCTTGCCATTGTACCCTTGACCCGCCAGATTGGCCTGTGGCGGTTTACCGTTCTTGCTCGCCTTCCCTGACTTGTCTCCATCTGCGTCTGGATATTTGGTGTTACCAGAATCCCCGTATTTCACCAAAGCGCCCATGAGTGTTCCCATGTCGTTGCAATCACGTTTGAGCCGTCCCAACTTCTGCTCAAAGGTTCAAACCGGCAATTGCCTTCCAACGTTACTATTGCCGTACTTGGGTTGATGCTATTGGAGGAGTGCAAGATTTCGGACACTCGACGCACCCAACTGCTTGTGGACTCTTGCTCTCCTTGAACATATGCAGCTAAATCGACAACAGACATCGGCTGCTTGCACGTGTCCTTGAAATTATTGATAAACCGACGCCGCAATTCACCCCATGATCCTATGGAATTAGGTGGCAAACCCTTCAGCCATGGCCGGGCCGTGCTCTCGAGAATCATTGTGAAGTATTTAGCACATGCCGCTTCGTCCACGTCGAGCATCTCCATTGCCATCTCGTAACTCCCAACCCATGCCTCTGGAGCAAGATCCGCCGTGTAGTTGGGCACCTTGCGTGGACCTTTGAAGTCTTTGGGTAATTTTACATTCCGTAAAGCGGGGATGAGACACTGTACGCCCAGGGAACTGGACATGACCCCCAGTTCGACTGTGGCGGTGGGATGAACCGGCGTCGCCTGACGGGCGTCGTATTGGGCAGTATGTCTGGCCTGATCCACCACCTCTTGCGCATGTGCTTCCTCTCCTGCCGGATTATCCTGCCTCTGCCGATTCCGTCTCCGTGCGCTGCTGGATACGGCCGTTTCATCCAGACGCCTCGTATAACTCCGACTCGGGCGGGGGGTTGAATGAATCCTCTCCCGGCTATATGAATAAGCTTGCTATTGAGTTAGCGCCGTGTCCAGCAACTCCTTGAACCGTCGTGCCTCCACTGCTATGCGGGACGTACCTTCGATGGGAAGGGCGGCCAGCTGTGAAGCGACAGCAACTATGTTGTCCAACGGATTAGAATAATGACCGAGAGGGGTGGGCACATGCTGGGTCGGCACAACTTGGCGATTTGGCTCTGCGGCCGGTGGCTGAACCGACGCGCCTGTCCCTGGTGCTCCTCCCCGGGTTACCTCTGGCTTGTTACTGGTCCCTGCGCCTGGCGTGCTAAAAAGATTCCTTGCCTCATAAACCAGCGGCAAGCGAGATCGTTGTCTTCTCATCATTACCTCTTATGAAGCGTTCTGATCTAACCTGAGCCGATAAGCCTGAGCATCCAGCTCTGCCTGCCTTGTAGCGATCCTAGCCTTCTCAGCGGCTAGGTCCAACTTGACTTGCTCAATCCGGCTCTTCACCTGAGCGACTTCTGCATCGTGCTGCTCTTTGTCGGCCTGGGCTACTTCTGCTGTTGCAAGCGCTGTCAAAGTGTCGACCAAGATGTATAGAGCGTCAGAAGGCGACGGGGGAAGGTCTCCAGCACTAGCTCCCATGGCCTCTGATGTTAATGCCCCTGTCGTCGAGAGCTGCTGCATGGATTGTGATCCGGCCATGAAAACAGCAAACCTGTTTGGCAGATCGAGGGGGTCCGGAATACTATCACCATCGGAACACCCCTCAGACCGGCCGTCCTGCAGCAGATACAAAGATTCGGTCTCTCCGGACGAGGATTCATCGCCGGAATAAACAACAGTCTCGCTGCCAGAGTCCGATCGGTCCTCGGCTTGTATTTCATGCACTGCTCCGACGAAGACGTGCTTCACGGCGGGCTGAATCCGGGAAGGTCTCGCACGCTGAGCCGACTCGACGATGTTGGGGAAGGTGTCTTTCTCAGGGCTCGGTTCGCCGATCTTGCCGATGAAGACGTGGATGCCGCCGAAGGGGACCCGGTACCCGTATTCGATTGAATTGGCCTCGGGGCCCCAGCCTGCATCGTCGATGTAGATTCGGCCGCGACGACTCTTAGTCATCCGGCCTACTGCATAGCCCTTAAGTCCTTCAAAGCTGCCCTTCAAGAACTCGAAACCATCATGCGATAGCCCCACGGTGGGCGCCAACTGTCGTGAATTTAGCACGGCAGATGTCCTAGGAAAAGGACTTAGTCGTGAGGCCATCGCTACGAGTTAGCTTAAAGGGGTTAAAGCGGACGAGGGACACAAGGATTTTATACTAGTTCGGCCCCTTCGAGGAAGGTAAAAGCCTACGTCTAGTTTGGTGTGGTATTGCTTGGGCTTCGATGACCAGGGAGCGAATCCGCTTTGCCTGTGTCTCGACCTGTTGTTTCTTGTCCTGAACCGTCGACGGGCCATCCGTTTATATAAGAGGTGATGCCCGGTCCGGTTTACAGAGTCTCGAGGCCGGCTCATAAACGTGTCCACCTCGGTCTCTGCTCTTTCTATCTTACATCCCAAGCTACATAATATGACGGTTTATGAATCATGGGCCTTAACTCATGGGCCCTGAGCCTCTTTGGGCTATAATCTCCTACTACATACTAAGCTGGGTTTCTGATAATATAATCTTGATAACATAAACCGGATCCTCCTGGCCAGTTTATACCTGATAGTAATATCCCTGACAATACCTCTTTCAGAAATTTTATGTCCCAAGACAATGCCTTCATTAACCATAAAGTGGCACTTCTCCCAATTCAAACAAGATTAGTGTCTTCACATCTCTGCAAAACTCGATCAAGGTTGCATAACTAATCATCAAAAGAAGTTCCGTAAACGGAGAAATCATCCATGAAAACCTCAATAATCTTTTCACAAAAATCAGAGAATATAGCCATCATGCATCTTTGAAAGGTAGCAGGTGCATTACATAAACCAAAAGGCATACATCCATAAGCAAAGGTACCGAATGGACAAGTAAAAGTGGTCTTTTCTTGATCCCCTTTTGACACGGGTATTTGAGAGAAACCAGAATAACCATCTGGAAAGCAAAAATGAGTATGTTTGGATAACCTTTCTAGCATTTGATCAATAAAAGGCAAAGGGTAATGATCTTTCTTAGTAGCTTTATTTAATTTGTGGAAATCAATTACTATCCTATAACCTGTAACAATTCTTTGCGGGATCAATTCATCTTTATCATTAGGAACAACAGTCATACCTCCCTTCTTAGGGACACAATGGACATGACTTACCCACTGGCTATCAGCAACTGGATAGATAATACCTGCCTCTAGAAGCTTTAGTATTTCCTTCCTTACCACTTCTTTCATCTTAGGATTTAACCGTCGTTGATGACCAATAACCGGTTTAATATCTTCTTCCAATTTTATCTAGTGTTGGCATAAAGTGGGACTAATGCCCTTAAGATCATCCAGAGTATATCCAATAGCAGCACGGTGCTTCTTCAGAGTTTTCAATTATTTTTCTTCTTCCTGCTCTGAAATGTTAGCACTAATAATAACATGATATATCTTATTTTCATCAACATAAACATACTTAAGATTATCAGGTAAAGGTTTAAGTTCAAACACGGGATCACCCTTGGGTGGAGGAGGATCCCCTAGGACTTCAACAGGCAAGTTGTTTTTCAACACGGGTCCCTGCTTAAATAATATTTCATCTATTTCCCTTCTCTCATTCATATACATATCATTTTCATGGTCTAGCAAATATTGTTCTAAAGGATCATTAGGAGGCACAACAATAGAAGCAAGACCAATAATTTCATCCTTACTAGGTAATTCTTTATCAAGGGGTTGTCTAGGAAATTTAGCAAAGTTAAAATTATGAGACATATCCCCTAAACCAACAGTAACAATATCTTTCACGCAATCTATCTTAGCACTAACAGTATTCAAGAAGGGTCTACCAAATATGATGGGACAAAAATCATCTTGTGGGGAACCAAGAACAAGAAAATCGGCAGGGTATTTAACTTTCCCACACAAGACTTCAACATCTCCAACAATCCCAATTGGTGAAATAGTGTCTCTATTAGCAAGTTTAATAGTAACATCTATACCTTCTAGCTCAACGGGTGCAATATCATGCATAATTTCGTCATATAAGGATATAGGTATTACACTTGCACTAGCACCTACGTCACATAAACCATGATAGCAATGATCTCCTATTTTAACAGAGATAACAGGCAAGCCTATAACAGGTCTATGTTTATTCCTAGCATCGGGTTTGGCTATTCTGGCAGCTTCCTCTTGGAGGTAAATTACATGTCCATCTAAATTTTCTACCAAGAGATCTTTAAGCATAGTAACACTAGGTTCAACTTTAATTTTCTCAGAGGGTGTAGGTGTTCTAGTACTACTCTTATGAACCACAGTTGAAGCTTTAACATGATCGTTTAATCTAACAGGGAAATGTGGTTTCTCAATATAAGCAGTAGGAACAATAGGATCAACATTATAAGTGATAGTCTTTTCTTCAACTTTAACAGGTTCAACTACTTTTACTACAATGGGAGGATGGTATTTAAAACACTTCTCCTTGGTAAGATCAACATGAGTAGCAAAAGATTCACAGAAAGAAGCTACTATCTCAGAGTCAAGTCCATATTTAGTGCTAAACTCACGAAAAACATCGGTATCCATAAAAGCTTCAACACAATCAAACTTAGGGGTCATACCTGACTCCTTACCTTCGTCGAGATCCCAATCTTCAGAGTTGCGTTTAATTCTTTCCAATAAATCCCATTTGAATTCAACAGTCATCATCATAAAAGAACCAGAACAAGAAGTATCGAGCATGGAGCGATTAATGAGAGAAAGTCGAGCATAAATTTTTTGAATGATCATTTATCTTGAGAGCTCATGATTGTGGCATGAATATAACATTGACTTAAGCCTCCCCCAAGCTTGAGCGATGCTTTCTCCTTCGTGAGGCCAAAAATTATAAATATAATTATGATCACGATGAACCTGGTGCATAGGGTAGAACTTCTGATGAAATTCCTACTTCAGACGATTATAGTTCCATGATCCAATATCATCACATAGCCTAAACCATGTCAATGCATCTCCCTTCAAAGATAAAGGGAAGACCTTCTTCTTGATAACGTCCTCGGGCATACCTGCAAGCTTAAATAATCCACAAACTTCATCCACATAGATTAGATGCAAATCGGGATGCAGTGTTCCGTCTCGTGTAAAGGGATTATCTAGTAGTTTCTCTATCATACCCGAAGGAATTTCAAAGCAAACATTTTCAGTAGGTGCAGTAGGTTGAGGAGCAACTCTTTGCTCCTCTGGTCGGGGTGAAGATACCCCGAACAAGCCCCTCAAAGAATGATGAGCCATAGTAACAAGTGACAGTTAATTTCAGTACACTATATAAATTTTTCCTTACCAAATTCTACTTACCAAGGGCGCTTCACTCCCCGGCAACGGTGCCAGAAAAGAGTCTTGATGACCCACAAGTGTAGGGGATCTATCGTAGTCCTTTCTATTAGTAAGAGTGTCGAACCCAACGAGGAGCAGAAGTAAATGATAGGCAGCTTTCAGTAAGGTATTTTCTGCAAGCACTGAAATTATTGGTGACAGATAGTTTTGTGATAAGGTAATTGGTAGCAAGTGACAAAAGGTAAAAGTAAATAAGGTGCAGCAAGATGGCCCAATCCTTTTTGTAGCAAAGGACAAGTCAGGACAAACTCTTATATGAAGGAAACACTCTCGAGGTCACATGGGAATTATCGCCAAGCTAGTTTTCATCATGATCATCTGATTCGCGTTCGATACTTTGATAATTTGGTATGTGGGTGGACCGGTGCTTGGGTTCTGTCCTTACTTGGACAAGCCTCCCACTTATGATTAACCTCTAGTGCATGCATCCGCAACTACAAAAGAAGTATTAAGGTAAACCTAACCATAGCATGAAACATATCGATCCAAATCAGCCCCTTACGAAGCAACGCATAAACTAGGGTTTAAGCTTCTGTCACTCTAGCAACCCATCATCAACTAATTACTTCCCAATGCCTTCCTCTAGGCCCAAATAATGGTGAAGTGTCATGTAGTCGACGTTCACATGACACCACTAGAGGAGAGACAACATACATCTCATCAAAATATCGAACGAATACCGAATTCACATGACTACTTATAGCAAGACTTTTCCCATGTCCTCAGGAACAAAAGTAACTACTCACAAGACATAATATTCTTCATGGTCAGAGGGGTATTAATATGCATAATGGATCTGAACATATGATCTTCCATCAAATAAACCAACTAGCATCAACTACAAGGAGTAATCAACACTACTAGCAAACCACAGGTACCAATCTGAGGTTTGGGTACAAAGATTGGATACAAGAGATGAACTAGGGTTTGAGAGGAGATGGTGATGGTGAAGATGTTGATGAAATAACCCTCCCCAAGATGGGAGAGTTGTTGGTGATGACGGCGGTGATGATTTCCCCCTCCCGGAGGGAAGTATCCCTGGAAGAACAGCTCTGCCGGAGCCCTAGATTGGTTTCCGCCAAGGTTCCGCCTCGAGACGGCGACATCTGGTCCCGAAAGCCTCCTTATGATTTTTTTAGGTCAAAACACCTCGTATAGGAGAAGATGGGCATCGAGGGGCCCACGAGGCAGGGGGCACCCCCTACCCTCGTGGACAGGTGGTGGCCCCCCTGGTGATCTTCTTTCGCCAGATATTTTTTATATTTTCTGAAACGGTGTCCTGTGGAGTTTTGGAGCTTTTTGAGTTGTGCAGAATAGGTTTCCAGAGTTTGCTTCTTTTCCAGCCCTGAATTCCAGCCGCCGGCATTCTCCCTCTTCATGTAAACCCTGTAAAATAAGAGAGAAAGGCATAAGTATTGTGACATAACATGTAATAACAGCCCATAGTGCAATAAATATCAACATAAAAGCATGATGCAAAATGTATGTATCAGCCACCTATGTGCAAATCACGTCGGTAGAACCAGTCTCTTGAACGTGGTCATGTAATGTCGGTCCGGGCCGCTTCATCCAACAATACCGCCGAATCAAATTATGACATGCTGGTAAGCAGTTTGACTATTATCGCCCACAACTCTTTGTGTTCTACTCGTGCATATCATCTACGCATAGACCTGGCTCAAGATGCCACTATTGGGGAATGTAGTATTTCAAAAAAAAATCCTACGATCACGCAAGATCTATCTAGGAGAAGCATAGCAACGAGCTGTGATAGTTTGTCCATGTACCCTCATAGACCGAAAGCGGAAGCGTTTAGTAACACGGTTGATGTAGTTGAATGTATTCACGATCCAACCAATCCAAGTACCGAACGTACGGCACCTCCGTGTTCAGCACACGTTCAGCACGATGACGTCCCTCGAGCTCTTGATCCAGTTGAGGATGAGGGAGTGTTCCGTCAGCACGACGGCATGGCGACAGTGTTGATGATGTGAGCCGCATAGGGCTTCGCCTAAGCACTATGACAATATGACCTCATGTGGAATGTGTGGAGGGGGACACCGCACACGGCTAAAACAACTGTTAACTTGTGTGTTCAAGGGTGCCCCTGCCCCCGTATATAAAGGAGTAAGGGGGAGGCTGGCCAGCCTCATAGGGCGCGCCCAAGGGGGCAATCCTACTCCTAGTACAACTAGAAGAAGAAGGAAGGAGAGGGAGAGGAGAAGGAAAGAGGGGGTGTCGCCCCTCCCCCTAGTCCAATCTGGACTAGGCCCATGGGGGGCGCGGCCAGCCCTTGGCTGCTCCCTCTCTCTCTCCCCTAAGGCCGAATAAGGCCCATTACTTCCCCGTTGGTTCCGATAACCCTTCCGGCACTCCCGATTATTGTCCCAATTACTTCCCCATTGGTTCCGATAACCCTTCCGGAGAAACTATGGTCATCACCGGGAGTGGTCCCGATTATTGTCACTTCGGGGTTGCCGGATCATAACACATAGTAGGTGACCATAGACTTGCAAGATAGGATCAAGAACACACATATATTCATGAAAACATAATAGGTTCAGATCTGAAATCATGGCACTCGGGCCCTAGTGACAAGCATTAAGTATAGCAAAGTCATAGCGGCATCAATCTCGGAACATAGTAGATACTAGGGATCAAACCCTAACAAAACTAACTCGATTACATGATAGATCCCATCCAACCTATCACCGTCCAGCAAGCCTACGATGGAATTACTCATGCACGGCGGTGAGCATCATGGAATTGGTGATGGAGGAAGGTTGATGATGACGATGGCGACGATCTCAACTCTCTGGAGCCCCGAACGGACTCCGGATCAGCCCTCCCGAGAGAGATTAGGGCTTGGCGGCAGCTCTGTATCGTAAAACATGATAATCCTTTCTCTCTAATTTTTTTTCTCCCCGAAAGTGAATATATAGGATCTGGGGATACGTCGGCGGAGCACCAGGAGGCCCACGAGGTAGGGGGCGCGCCCTAGGGGGGTGCCCCCCACTCTCGTGGATAGGGTGTGGGCCCCCTAGTCTGGATCTTCTTACAGGTATTTTTTTATATTTTCCAAAATAATTCTCCGTGGATTTTCATGTCATTCTGAGAACTGTTTATTTCTGCACAAAAACAACACCATGGCGATTCTGCTGAAAACGGCGTCGGTCCGGGTTAGTTCCATTCAAATCATGCAAGTTAGAGTCCAAAACAAGGGCAAAAGTGTTTGGAAAAGTAGATACGTTGGAGATGTATCAACTCCCCCAAGCTTAAACCTTTGCTTGTCCTCAAGCAATTCAGCTGATAAATTGAAAGTGATAAAGAAAAACTTTGACAAACTCTGTTTGCTCTTGTTGTTGTAAATATGTAAGCCAGCATTCAGGTTTTCAGCAATGATCATGAACTAACCACATTCACAATCACTTTCAGGTCTCAAGTCTACTCACATCAATGGCATAATCAACTAGCGAGCAATAATAATAAACCTCGAATGACAACACTTTCTCAAAACAATCATGGTATGATATAACGAGATGGTATCTCGCTAGCCCTTTCTGAGACCGCAAAACATAAATGCAGAGCACCTTTAAAGATCAAGGACTGACTAGACATTGTAATTCATGGTAAAAGAGATCCAGTCATGATCATACTCAATGCAAATTAATAGTAATACATGCAAATGATAGAGGTGCTCTCCTAATGGTGCTCTTTGGTAAGAGGATGATGACTCTGCATAAAGTAAATAGATAGGCCCTTCGCAGAAGGAAGCAGGGATTTGTAGAGGTGCCAGAGCTCAATTTTTAAATAGAGATGAATAACATTTTGAGCGGTATACTTTCATTGTCAACATAACAACCAAGAATCTCGATATCTCCCATGATACGCACGTTATAGGTGGTTCCCAAACAGAATGGTAAAGTTTATACTCCCCCAACCACCAACAAGCACACTCCACGGCTAGCCCGAAACAACGGGTACTGTCCAAACCAGCAACAGCCCAGAGGGAGTTTTGTTTAATTATTATGATTTTGAGAATGGGACTGGGCATCCTGGTTACCAGCCATTTTCTCGTGAATGATGAGCGGAGTACACTCATCGTGAGAATAACCCACCTAGCATGGAAGATATAGACAGCCCTAGTTGATACATGAGATGTCCGAGCATACAAAACAGAATTTCATTTGAAGGTTTAGAGTTTGGCACATACAAATTTACTTGGAACGGCAGGTAAATACTGCATGTAGGAAGGTATGGTGGACTCGTGTGGAATAACTTTGGGGTTTATGGAAGTGGATGCAAAAGCAGTATTCCCGCTTAGTACAGGTGAAGGCTAGAAAGAGAGTGGGAAGCGACCAGCTGGAGAGCAACAATGGTCATGAACATGCATTAAAATTAATCAACAATGAATGCAAGCATGAGTAGGATATAAATCACCATGAACATAAATATCGTGGAGGCTATGTTGATTTGTTTCAACTACATGCGTGAACATGTGCCAAGTCAGACCACTTGAATCGTTCAAAGGAGGATACCACCCCATCATACCACATCACAACCATTTTAATATCATGTTGGCACGCAAGATAGATCATTATAAACTCTCAGCTAATTAAGCATGGCATAAGCAGCTATGATCTCTAATTGTCATTGCAAGCATGTTTCATTCATAACAAGCTGAATCAGGAATGATGAACTATCATATTTACCAAAACAAGAGAGGTCGAGTTCATACCAGCTTTTCTCATCCCAATTAGTTCATCATATATCATCCTTATTGCCTTTCACTCGCACGACCGAACGGTGTGGATATAATAATAGTGCACATGCATTGGACTAAGCTGGAATCTGCGAGCATTTAATACAAGAGAGAAGACAAGGTAATATGGCTCAAGGTTAAATCAATAATAAAGCTTATGAGAGCCACTAAGCATTTTAATCATGGTCTTCTACTCTTAACCCCCAAAGAAAAGAAAAGAAACTATTTACACAAGAAAGTTCCCAACAAGCAAAAGAAGAACGGGAAATATTTTTGAGTTTTCTTTTAATTACTACTACAAGGAAAGTAAATTAGCTAGAAGCTACAACTAATATATTTTTTGTTTTTCTTAAAGTTTTTCTAGCACACGAGAAAAAGACTAAGAAAGAGAAATGAAACTAAACATGGATGGTACAGTGAAAGAGTGTGAGCACCGACAACTAGAATAAGTGTGTGAACATGAATGTAAAGTCAGTGAGAAACACGTACTCCCCCAAGCTTAGGCTTTTGGCCTAAGTTGGTCTATGGCCAGTATTGGCCTGACGGATATCCAAAGTCGTAGTTGGGGTTGTATTGAGATGCAGCAGCTACTGCCCGCTGAGCTGCCGCTCGAAGTCGGGATGCTTCTGTCATCCTATGGTACTCATTTGCCTCCTCCATGGTTATACTGTGTCTCCCTCTTTCCTGAAAGTCAAACAAAGTAGGGGCAGGAAGAACAATAGGGATGGCATGACACCTGTTAAAGATTAGTTGATATTTGAGGGATTGATCATCCCTCCCTATAAATCGGTGACTAGTCATAGCATAGCAATCCAAATGAGCAGGTGGTAAAGGTTCATCATTTTCATGAACAGGTACACCAAGATGGTGGGCTATGCGAGTAGCATAAATCCCACCAAATAAATCTCCTTAGCCTCATCATATAAACGAAACACCACTGTAGGTGGTGTTTTCTTAGCATGAAAATGAAAATTTTGCGTGAAAATATTAGTGAGTAAGAGATACTGATCATGCTGGTCGTGGAGGAACTCGATGAGGCCTGCATTATTTGCCAACCAATAAAAGTCTTCGTAAATCCCGGCGGCTCTCATGAACTCATTACAAGGCCATTCACACATCCGAACTTCCGCCATGCGAGGGAGATTATATTTGGGCTTCTTATTTTCTTCTTTCTTCTTCTCCTCTGAACTTTTACTGGAGGAACCCCTCAACAATCTCTTTATCATTTTCCTCCTTTGGAAATTTCTGAAATTTTTAGTAACTCAAAATAAAAGTTAACCAAACTCAACAAGATTGATATCAACAACTGCTACAAGTGCCTAGAGACTATATCATGCACTAGAACTACTTGGGACCAACGAAATTTGACATGCAACCTCAAGAACAAGGTCACCATAGCAGCAAAAATTTGCAATAAATAAAGCACTAGAACAAAAACTAATTGGACCAATGGAGTAGTCACATACCAAGGAACAATCTCCCCAAATAGTTTGGTGAATGGTGCTTTGAGTAAGGAGATCAAAAATGGCAGCAAGATGAGATAGAACTCGTGCTTGAGTTGGTTGGTGATTTTTTTGGGAGGAAGAAGAAGAGTATGGGTGCAGGAATAAGTGGAGGGGGGCCACGTGGGGCCCACGAGGTAGGGGGCACGCCTTGTGAGGGTGGGCGCGCCCTGGACCCTCGTGGCTAGGTGCTGGCTCCCCTCGCTGTGTGTTCTGTGCCATATATTCTCAAATATTCTAGAAAAAAATCATATTTAATTTTCAGGGCATTTGGAGAACTTTTATTTTCGGGGTATTTTTTATTGCACGGATAAGTCTGGAAACAGACAGAAAATACTATTTTTGCTTTATTTATCCTAATTAGCATAAAGTAAAAGGAGGATACAGAAGGTTGTGCTATCTAGATTCACCTATTCCATGCTCATCAAAAGGAATCCATTAACAAGGTTGATCAGGTCTTGTTAATAAACTCTTTCGAATAATCATGAAACCGGAGAATTTTCGAATAACACTAGGTTACCTCAATGGGGATATGTATGTCCCCAACAATAAGAATGTCATGTGTCTTCTTGATAGTAGGAAGAGGAAATTCAAAACCTCCAATAGTAATAGTTGAAAATTTTCCAATATAATTGATACTGTGGACCTGAGGTTGTTTCCTCAGAAAGTGAACCGTATGCTCATTACCATTGACATGGAAAGTGACATTGCCTTTGTTGCAATCAATAACAGCCCCTGCAGTATTCAAAAATGGTCTACCAAGGATAATAGACATACTATCGTCCTCGGGAATATCAAGGATAACAAAGTCCATTAGAATAGTAACATGTGCAACTACAACAGGCACATCCTCACAAATACCGACAGGTATAGCAGTTGATTTATCAGCCATTGGCAAAGATATTTCAGTAGGTGTCAACTTACTCAAGTCAAGTCTACCATATAAAGACAGAGGCATAACACTAACACCGGCTCCAAGATCACATAAAGCAGTTTTAACATAGTTTCTTTTAATGGAGCAAGGTATAGTGGGTACTCCTGGATCTCCTAGTTTCTTAGGTATTCCACCTTTAAAAGTGTAATTGGCAAGCATGGTGGAAATTTCTACTTCAGGTATCTTTCTTTTATTGGTAATAATATCTTTAATATATTTAGCATAAGGATTTGTTTTAAGCACATCAGTCAAACGCATACGCAAAAAGATAGGTCTAATCATTTCAGCAAAGCGCTCAAAATCCTCATCATCCTTTTTCTTGGATGGTTTCGGAGGAAAAGGCATGGGTTTCTGAACCCATGGTTCTCTTTCCCTACCGTGCTTCCTAGCAACAAAGTCTCTCTTATCGTAACATTGATTCTTTGATTGTGGGTTATCAAGATCAACTGCAGGTTCAATCTCTACATCATTATCATTGCTAGGTTGAGCATCATCATGAACATCATCATTAATATTATCACTAGGTTCATGTTCATTACCAGATTGTGTCTCAGCATCAGAAACAAATATATCATTGGGATTCTCAGGTGTGTCATCTACAGGTTCACTAGAAGCATGCAAAGTTCTATTATTTTTCTTTTTCTTCTTCTTAGAAGAACTAGGTGCGTCTAAATTAGCTCTCTGAGAATCTTGCTCAATTCTCTTAGGGTGGCCTTCAGGATACAGAGGTTCCTGGGTCATTTTACAACCTCTAGTAGCAACTCTAACAGCATAGTCATTATTCTTACCATTTAATTCATTGAGAAAATCATTCTGAGCCTTAAGTACTTGTTCTACTTGAGTGGTGAGCATAGAAGCATGTATAATAATGAGTTTCAGTTCACCTTTAACTCTAGACAGATAATCACTCAAGCGTTCAATCATATAAGCATTGTGTTGTAATTGTCTACCAACATAAGCATTGAAGTTTTCTTGTTTCACAATAAAATTGACAAACTCATCTAAGCATTGGCTAGCAGACTTATAACAAGGAATATTACCTTCATAAAATCTATAAAGAGAATTTACCTTTACTACCTGTGTCGGGTTATCAAGACCATGTATTTCTTCAATAGGTGGTAAATTCTTAACATCTTCAGCTTTAATACCTTTTTCTTTTATAGATTTCTTTGCCTCTTGCATATCTTCAGGACTGAGAAATAGAACACCTCTTTTCTTCGGAGTTGGCTTAGGGGCTGGTTCAGGAAGTGTCCAATTATTTTCATTGGCCGGCATATTATTCAATAGTAATTCAGCTTGATCAACTGTTCTTTCCCTAAAAACACAACCAGTACAACTATCCAGGTGGTCTCTGGAAGCATCAGTTAGTCCATTATAAAAGACATCAAGTATATCATTCATCTCAAGAGGATGATCAGGCAAAGCATTAAGTAATTGGAGAAGCCTCCCCCAAGCTTGTGGGAGACTCTCTTCTTCAATTTGCACAAAGTTATATATTTCCCGTAAGGCAGCTTGTTTCTTATGAGCGGGAAAATATTTAGCAGAGAAGTAATACATCATATCCTGGGGACTACGCACACAACCAGGATCAAGAGAATTAAACCAAGTCTTAGCATCACCCTTTAACGAGAAAGGAAATAACTTAAGGATATAGTAATAACGAATCTTTTCATCATTGGTGAACAGGGTGGCTATATCATTCAACTTAGTAAGATGTGCCACAACAGTTTCAGACTCATAGCCATGGAAAGGATCGTATTCAACCAAAGTAATTAACTCAGGATCAACAGAGAAATCATAATCCTTATCAGTAACAAGGATAGGTGAAGGAGCAAAAGCAGGGTAATGTTGCATTCTAGCATTCAAGGACTTTTCTTTCAGCGTAGCTAATAATTTCTTAAGATCATATCTATCATTGCAAGCAAGAAAGTCTCTAGCAGTTTCTTCATCCATAACATAACCCTCGGGAACAACATGCAATTCATATCTAGGGGGAGAAGCTTCATCATCACTTTCATAAATATTATCAGTTTCAATATTTGCATTCTCCCTAACACTAGCAATTTGTTCATCTAGAAATTCACCTAGTGGCACAGTATTATCGAGCATAGAAGTAGTTTCATCATGCATAGCAGAAGTGGCATCATCAAGAACATACGACATATCAGATTCAATAGCATGAGTAGGTGTCGCAAATTTACCCATAACAGATGGTGAATCAAGTGCAGAGCTACATGGCAGTTCCTTACCTCCCCTCGTAGTTGAGGGATAGATCTTGGTTTTTGAGTCCTTCAAATTCTTCATAGTGATCAACAGATATAAATCCCAAGTGACTTAAAGATTAGAACTATGCTCCCCGGCAACGGCGCCAGAAAATAGTCTTGATAACCCACAAGTGTAGGGGATCGCAACAATTTTCGAGGGTAAAGTATTCAACCCAAATTTATTGATTCGACACAAGGGGAGCCAAAGAATACTCTTAACTATTAGCAGCTGAGTTGTCAATTCAACCACACCTGGAAACTTAGTATATGCAGCAAGGTAGTTTAGTAGCAAAGTAATATGATAGTAGCGGTAGCGACAATAAAAGTAACGATAGTGTTTTTGTAGTTTTTGTAATAGTAGCAACAGAAAAGTAAATAAGCAACAAGCAATATGGGAAAAACTCGTAGGCATTGGATCGATGATGGGAAATTATGTCGGATGCAATTCATCATGTAGAAGTTATAACCTAGGGTGACACAGAACTAGCTCCAGTTCATCAATGCAATGTAGGCATGTATTTCGAATATAGTCATACGTGCTTATGGAAAAGAACTTGCATGACATCTTTTGTCCTACCCTCCCGTGGCAGCGGGGTCCTATTGGAAACTAAGGGATATTAAGGCCTCCTTTTAATAGAGTGCCGGACCAAAGCATTAACACATAGTGAATACATGAACTCCTCAAACTACGGTCATCATCGGGAGTGGTCCCGATTATTGTCACTTCGGGGTTGCCGGATCATAACACATATTAGGTGACTATAGACTTGCGAGATAGGATCAAGAACACACATATATTCATGAAAACATAGGTTCAGATCTGAAATCATGGCACTCGGGACCTAGTGACAAGCATTAAGCATAGCAAAGCCATAGCAACATCAATCTCAGAACATAGTGGATACTAGGGATCAAACCCTAACAAAACTAACTCGGTTACATGATATATCCCATCCAACCCATCACCGTCCAGCAAGCCTACGATGGAATTACTCCCGCACGGCGGTGAGCATCATGGAATTGGTGATGGAGGAAGGTTGATGATGACGATGGCGACGATCTCCACTCTCCGAATCCCCGAACGGGCTCCAGATCAGCCCTCCCGAGAGAGATTAGGGCTTGGCGGCGGCTCCGTATCGTAAAACGCGATAGTTTTTTATCTTTGATTTTTTTTCTCCCCGAAAGTGAATATATAGGATCCGGGGATACGTCGGTGGAGCACCAGGGGGGACACAAGGCAGGGGGCGCGCCCTAGGGGGGCGCCCCCACCCTCGTGGACAGGGTGTGGGCCCCATGGTCTGGATCTTCTTGCAGGTATTTTGTATATTTTCCAAAATAATTCTCCGTGGATTTTCAGGTCATTCCAAGAACTTTTTATTTCTGCACAAAAACAACACCATGGCAATTCTGTTGAAAACAACATCAGTCTGGGTTAGTTCCATTCAAATCATACAAGTTAGAGTCCAAAACAAGGGCAAAAGTGTTTGGAAAAGTAGATACGTTGGAGACGTATCAATAACCAATAGCGTAACCTCGATTCTCATATTAGCTCCTACATATTCTACGAAGATCTTTATCGGTCAGACCGCATAACAACATACATTGTTCCCATTGTCATCAGTATGTTACTTGCCCGAGATTCGATCGCCGGTATCATCATACCTAGTTCAATCACATTATCGGTAAGTCTCTTTCCTCGTTCCGTAATACATCATCTCGTGACTAACTCATTAGTCATTTGCTTGCAAGGCTTATTATGATGTGTATTACCAAGAGCGCCCAGAGATACATCTCCAGCACTCGGAGTGACAAATCCTAATCTTGATCTATGCCAACATCACAAACACTTTCGGAAACACCTGTAGAGCATCTTTATAATCACCCAGTTACGTTGTGATGTTTGATAACACACAAGGTGTTCTTCCGGTATTCAGGAGTTGCATAATCTCATAGTCAGAGGAACATGTATAAGTCATGAAGAAAGCAATAGCAATAAAACTAAACGATCATTGTGCTAAGCTAACGGAGGGCTCTTGTCCATCACATCATTCTCCTAATGATGTGATCCCATTGATAAAATGACAACACATGTCTATGGTTAGGAAACTCAACCATCTTTGATTAATGAGCTAGTCAAGTAGAGGCATACTAGGGACACTCTGTTTTGTCTATGTATTCACACATGTATCAAGTTTCTGGTTAATACAGTTCTAGCATGAATAAAGGTCATTTATCATGATATATAAGGAAATATAAATAACAACTTTATTATTGCCTCTAGGTCATATTTCCTTCAAATACCCCAAGACAAAGTTAGTTTTTCAACAAGAGAAGTATGATCCTACTTCCTTCAAGGGGATGCTGACCCACAAGTGTAGGGGATCTATCGTAGTCCTTTCGATAAGTAAGAGTGTCGAACCCAACGAGGAGCAGAAGGAAATGATAGGCAGTTTTCAGTAAGGTATTTTCTGCAAGCACTGAAATTATCGGTAACAGATAGTTTTGTGATAAGGTAATTGGTAGCAAGTGACAAATAGTAAAAGTAAATAAGGTGCAGCAAGATGGCCCTATCCGTTTTGTAACAAAGGAAAAGCCTAGCAAACACTTATATGAATGAAAACGCTCCCGAGGACACATGGGAATTATCGTCAAGCTCGTTTTCATCACGTTCGGTACTTCGATAATTTGGTATGTGGGTGGACCGGTGCTTGGGTGCTATCCATACTTGGACAAGACTCCCACTTATGATTAACCTCTAATGCAAGCATCCGCAACTACAAAAGAAGTATTAAGGTAAACCTAACCATAGCATGAAACAAGTGGATCCAAATTAGCCCCTTACGAAGCAACACATAAACTAGGGTTTAAGCTTCTGTCACTCTAGCAACCCATCATCTACTTATTACTTCCCAATGTCTTCCTCTAGGCCCAAACAATGGTGAAGTGTCATGTAGTCGACGTTCACATGACACCACTAGAGGAGAGACAACATACATCTAATCAAAATATCGAACGAATACCAAATTCACATGACTACTTATAGCAAGACTCCTCCCATGTCCTCAGGAACAAAAGTAACTACTCACAAGACATAATATTGTTCATGATCAGAGGGGTATTAATATGCATAGTGGATCTGAACATATGATCTTCCACCAAGTAAACCAACTAGCATCAACTACAAGGAGTAATCAACACTACTAGCAACCCACAGGTACCAATCTGAGGTTTGGGTACAAAGAGTGGATACAAGAGATGAACTAGGGTTTGAGAGGAGATGATGCTGGTGAAGATGTTGATGAAGATAACCCTCCCCAAGATGGGAGAGTTGTTGGTGATGACAGCGGTGACGATTTCCCCCTCCCGTGGGGAAGTATTCCCGGTAGAACAGCTTTGCCGGAGCCCTAGATTGGTTCCGCCAAGGTTCCGCCTCGAGACGGCGGCGTCTAGTCCCGAAAGCCGCCTTATGATTTTTTTCCAGGTCAAAACACCTCATATAGGAGAAGATGGGCATCGGGGGGCCATCTGGTGGCCCACGAGGCAGGGGCGCGCCCAGAGAGGGGGGCGCCCCCACCCTCATGGACAGGTGGTGCCCACCCCCCCCCCGGTGAATCTCTTTCGCCAGATATTTTTTATATTTTACGAATCGGTGTCCCGTGGAGTCTCAGAGCTTTTTGAGTTGTGCAGAATAGGTTCCAGTGTTTGCTCCTTTTCCAGCCCAGAATTCCAGCTGCCGGCATTCTCCCTCTTTATGTAAACCTTGTAAAATAAGAGAGAAAAGGCATAAGTATTGTGACATAACATGTAATAACATCTCATAGTGCAATAAATATCAACATAAAAGCATGATGCAAAATGGACGTATCAACTCCCCCAAGCTTAGACCTCGCTTGTCCTCAAGCGAAAGCCGATATCGAAAAATATGTCCACATGTTTAGAGATAGAGGTGTTGATAAAAATAAAATATGGACATGAGGACATCATGCTCATTCTCATAACAACACACACATACACACACACACACACACACACACACACACACACACACACACACACACACACACACACATATATATATATATATATATATATATATATATATATATATATAT
>LR738714.1:619330629-619446560 GCA_902687465.1 Secale cereale
TATATATATATATATATTGTTATATGATTCTTATGTTAAAGTAACAATTCATTCACAATGTCAAGTATGAATCAGAAACTTCATTGAAAACCAAAAAACTATGATCTGGGTCATTGAAGTAATTGCAATTTATCATAACATAGAAAGAGTCAATATAAGAGCTTTTCAGCAAGTCCACATACTCAACTACCATATAGTCTTTCACAATTGCTCACACTCACGCAGTACTTATGGGTATGGAGTTTTAATAGGACACAGAGAAAGATAGGGGCTTATGATATTGCCTCCCAACCTTTTACCTCAAGGGTAATGTCAACAGTAATAGACCATGGTAACTTACATCCAAGTGGGTATATATGTTAGGATCTTTCCAACACAATGTTCTTGCCAAAGGATAAAATATAAAAAGGAAAGGTGATTTTCACCTTGACACTTATAAGGCAAGAATAATAGATAGGCCCTTCGCAGAGGGAATCAGAGGTTGTCATGTGCTTTTATGGTTGGATGCACAAAATCTTAGCGCAAAAGAATGTCACTTTATATTGCCACTTGTGATAAGGACCTTTATTATGCAGTCAGTTGCTTTTATTACTTCCATATCACAAGATCGTATAAAGCTTATTTCCCGAACACTAATAAATCATACATATTTTAGAGAATTTGCAAACATGACAACCTACTTGAAGGATCTTACTCAATCCATAGGTAGGTATGGTGGACTCTCATGGCAAAACTGGGTTTAAGGATGTATGGAAGCACAAGTAGTATCTCTACTTGGTGCAAGGAGGTTTGGCTAGCATGAGGGGGAAAGGCAAGCTCAACATGTTGGATGATCCATGACAATATACTTTATTTCGAATATAAGAAAACATAACCCATTATGTTGTCTTCCTTGTCCAACATCAACTCTTTAGCATGTCATATTTTAATGAGTGCTCACAATCATAAAAGATGTCCAAGATAGTATATTTGTATGTGAAACATCTATTTCTTTATTACTTCCTATTAATTGCAACGATGACCAAAACTATGTTTGTCAACTCTCAACAACTTTTATTCATCATACTCTTTATATGTGAAGTCATTACTTCCCATAAGGTCAATATGATCTCTTTGATACTTCTTATATTTTATTTTATTCTATCATGACCATAGCGAGGAAATCAAGCCCTTGACTGAACACTAATCTTTATTATATAGCTCACGGACTCGATTACAAAGGTAAAGATCATAAAGCAAATGGCTCATAACTAGATCATGCTAACTTTATTCTACTAGATCAAGATACTACCAAAAGGATCGTGAAGGAAATATGCCCTAGAGGCAATAATAAAGTTATTATTTATTTCCTTATACCATGATAAATGTTTATTATTCATGCTATAATAATTGTATTAACTGGAAACTTAGTACATGTGTGAATACATAGACAAAACAGAGTGTCCCTAGTATGCCTCTACTAGATTAGCTCATTAATCAAAGATGGTTATGTTTCCTAGCCATAGACATGAGTTATCATTTGATCAACGGGATCACATCATTAGGAGAATGATGAGATGGACAAGACCCATCCGTTAGCTTAGCACTATGATCATTTAGTTTTACTGTTATTGCTTTCTTCATGACTTATACATGTTCCTATGACTATGAGATTATGCAACTCCTGAATACCGGAGGAACACCTTGTGTGCTATCAAACGTCACAACATAACTGGGTGATTATAAACATGCCCTACAGGTGCCTTCGAAGGTGTTCGTGGTGTTGGCATAGATCAAGAATAGGATTTGTCACTCCGAGTGTCGGAGAGGTATCTCTGGGCCCTCTCGGTAATACACATCATAATAAGCCTTGCAAGCAAATGACTAATGAGTTAGTCATGAGATGATGTATTACGGAACGAGTAAAGAGACTTGCCAGTAACGAGATTGAATTGCGTATTGAGATACCGACGATCGAATCTCGGGCAAGTAACATACCGATGACAAAGGGAACAACATATGTTGTTATGCGGTTTGACCGATAAAGATCTTCGTAGAATATGTAGGAGCCAATATGAGCATCCAGGTTCCTCTATTGGTTATTGACCGGAGATGTGTCTCGGTCATGTCTACATAGTTCTCAAACCAGTAGGGTCCGCACGCTTAACGTTTGATGACGATCAGTATTACGAGTTTATGAGTTTTGATGTACCGAAGGTAGTTCGGAGTCCCAGATGAGATCGGGGATATGACGAGGAGTCTCGAAATGGTCGAGACGTAAAGATCGATATATTGGATGACTATATCCGGACATCGGAAAGGTTCCGAGTGATTCGGGTATTTTTCGGAGTACCGGAGAGTTATGGGAATTTGCCGTGGAGTATATGGGCCTTATTGGGCTTTAGGGGAAAGAGAGAGGGGAGGCTGCGCCCCCCCAAGGCTTAGTCCGAATTGGACTAGGGGGAGGGGCGGCGCCCCCTCCTTCCTTCTCTTCTATTTTCCATTTCCTTCTCTCCTACTCCTACTACTTGGAAGGGCTCCTAGTTCTACTAGGAAAGGGGGAATCCTATTCCCGGTGGGAGTAGGACTCCCCTAGGGAGCGCCATAGAGAGGGACGGCCTATCCCCCTCCTCCACTCCTTTATATACGGGGGTGGGGGCACCCAATGGACACGCAAGTTGATCGTTGATCTTTTAGCCGTGTGTGGTGCCCCCACTACTAGAAAAAAGCTCATTAGTGGCGCACCACTTTTGGGTATTAGTGGCGCACCTCTGGTGCGCCACTATTACCACGCCACTAGTAATGTGTATTAGTGGCGCACCAGAGGTGCGCCATTACTAATCCAGATATCAGTGGCGCACCACCTGGTGCGCCATTGATATCCCCCCGGGTGCGCCACTGATAATGTATAGGGGTGGCATGCTGGTGCGCCACTACTAAGTATAAGGGTGCGCCAGTGATATTTTTTCAGAATTTTTTTTTTCAAATTTTTTTTCAAATTTTATTCCAGAATTGCTACAGGTGCGCCACTGATATTGCTACAGGTGCGCCACTAGTAACAATTTTTTTTCAAATTTTTTTCCAGAATTTTTTTTTCAATTTTTTTTCAATTTTGGCGGGAATTTTTTTTCCTTAATCTCGGGTCACTATGGCTTAATCTCGGGTCAAATCGCACTCCGTGGTCAAACTTCCCGGAAGGTCACCCATCCTACACTACTACAGCCCAAGCACGCTTAACTTCTGAGTTCTATCCAACCCAGCACCAGCTCACTTAGCAGGCACTTGTTGATATATCTATCATATCAATCCTATTAAACCTTGTTGATGTCTAGGAGTTTGTTCATGTTCATGAGTGTGATGAAATTTTGAAAAAATATTTCAAACTTCCCGGTCATTTTACATATCATATTTTGAATTTTTTTTTTAAAAACTATTTTTTAAAAAAAACTATTTTTTTAAAAAAACCATTTTTTTTAAAAAAACCATTTTTTTCAAAAAAACATTTTTTCAAAAAAACCATTTTTTTCCCAAAAAAATATTTATTCCAAAAAAATAGTTTTTCAAAAAAAAAACTATATTAGTGGCGCACCACACCCACGGTGCGCCACTACTATTTTTGAATTTTTTTGAATTTTTTTGCCTCTAGATCTTAAAAGCCCCGTATCTTTTATTCGGTTAGGTTTTTGGGGATTCTAAGAATCTTCAACGGGGTTCCCCCGGTTGAATTCGGATGTAACTTTTCGAGTAGATGCTTTTTCATATAAAAAACTTTTTCATCGGAGTTCGTATGCAAAAGTTATGCCCATTTTACAAATTCTCGAGAGATTTTGCAAAAAAAGTCGAAATTCATGTTTGTAAATTTTGCTAACAACTAGACCACAAATCACATTGGAATCTTTTTTTTTTTGACATTTCTATCATTTTCTTTTATTTTTTTTTTAAACTGAAAAGGCGGTCCACAGGGGGGGGTGCATTTGGTGAAAATGCGTTAAATCTGAAAAATGATAGAAATGTTAGTAGTGGCGCACCGTGGCAGAGGTGCGCCATTACTAGTTTTAACTAGTAATGGCGCACCTCTGCAACGGTGCGCCACTACTACCTTTGAAAAAAATTTAAAAAAATAAAATGTTAGTAGTGGCGCACCGTGTGGAGGTGCGCCATTACTAGTTCAAACTAGTAATGGCGCACCTCCACACGGTGCGCCACTACTAACTTTGAAAATTTTTTTAAGTTAGTAGTGGCGCACCGTGTGGAGGTGCGCCATTACTAGTTAAACTAGTAATGGCGCACCTCCACACGGTGCGCCACTAGTATGTCTGGGGAGGGGGGTGTGCACAGAACAAACTTACTAGTGGCGCACCACACACTAGGTGCGCCACTAGTAAAAAAAATAGTAATGGCGCACCTGTTTATGGTGCGCCACTGCTATATAGCAGTGGCGCACCACATCCATGGTGCGCCACTAATAGTGATATTACGGATAGCCCTTTTTCTAGTAGTGCCCCCTCCACAGAAACTCACCTCGGTCGTACTGTTGCAGTGCTTAGGCGAAGCCCTGCGCTGGTAGCTTCATCATCTCCGTCACCACGCCGTCGTGCTGACAAAACTCTCCCGTGAAGCTCAACTGGATCAAGAGCTCGTGGGACGTCATCGAGCTGAACGTGTGCTGAACGCGGAGGTGTCGTACGTTCGATGCTTGATCGGTTGGATCGCGAAGACGTTCGACTACATCAACCGCGTCACTAGACGCTTCCGCTTTCGGTCTACAAGGGTACGTAGACACACTCTCCCCTCTCGTTGCTATTCATCTAGTAGATAGATCTTGAGTGATCGTAGGAAATTTTTGAAATACTACGTTCCCCAACAGTGGCATCATGAGCCAGGTTTATGTATAGATGATATGCACGAGTAGAACACAAGTGAGTTGTGGACGATCCTAGTCATACTGCTTACCAGCATGTCATACTTTGATTCAGCGGAATAATTGGATGAAGCGTCCCGGACCAACATTACGCGTACGCTTACGCGAGACATGTTCTACCGACGTGCTTTGCACACAGGTGGCTGGCGGGTGTCAGTTTCTCCAACTTTAGTTGCATCGAGTGTAGCTACGCCCGGTCCTAGTGAAGGTTAAAACAACACATACTTAATGAAAAATCGTTATGGTTTTTTATGCGTAGGTAGGAACGGTTCTTGCTAAGCCCGTAGCAGCCATGTAAAACTTGCAAAAACAAAGTAGAGGACGTCTAACTTGTTTTTGCAGGGCATGTTGTGATGTGATATGGTCAAGACGTGATGAGTTATACGTTATTGTATGAGATGATCATGTTTTGTAAAGTTATCGGCAACTGGTAGGAGCCATATTGTTGTCGCTTTATTGTATGAAATATAATTGCCATGTAATTGCTTTACTTTATCACTAAGCGGTAGCGATAGTCGTGGAAGCAATAGTTGGCAAGACGACAATGATGCTACGATGGAGATCAAGGTGTCGCGCCGGTGACGATGGTGATCATGACGGTGCCTTGGAGATGGAGATCAAAAGCACAAGATGATGATGGCCATATCATGTCACATATTTTGATTGCATGTGATGTTTATCTTATTATGCTTCTTATTTTGCTTAGTACGGTGGTAGCATTATAAGATGATCCCTTACAAAAATTTGAAGGTATAAGTGTTCTCCCTGAGTATGCACCGCTGTGAAAGTTCATCGTGCCGAGACACCACGTGATGATCAGGTGTGATAAGCTCTACGTTCAAATACAACGGGTGTAAGACAGTTTTGCACATGCAGAATACTCGGGTTAAACTTGACGAGCCTAGCATGTACAGACATGGCCTCGGAACACTGGAGACCGAAAGGTCGAGCGTGAATCATATAGTAGATATGATCAACATAAGATGTTCACCATTGAAAACTACTCCATCTCACGTGATGATCGGACATGGTTTAGTTGATTTGGATCACGTGATCATTTAGATGATTAGAGGGATGTCTATATAAGTGGGAGTTCTTTAGTAATATGATTAATTGAACTTTAATTTATCATGTACTTAGTCCTGGTAGTATTAGCATATCTATGTTGTAGATCAATAGCTCGCAATGTAGCTCCCCATTTGTTTTTTGATATGTTCCTAGAGAAAACTAAGTTGAAAGATGTTAGTAGCAATGATGCGGACTTGTTCCGTGATCTGAGGATTTTCCTCATTGATGCATAGAAGTATTATGTCCTTGATGCACCGCAAGGTGACAAATCTATTGCAGGAGCAGATGTAGACGTTATGAACGTTTGACAAGCTCGGTATGATGACTACTTGATAATTTAGTGTGCCATGCTTTACGGCTTATAACCGGGACTTCAAAAACGTTTTGAACACCACGGAGCATATGAGATGTTCCAAGATTTGAAATTAGTATTTCATACTCATGCCCGTGTCGAGAGGTATAAGACCTCTGACAGTACTTTGCCTACAAGATGGGGGAGAATAGCTCAACTAGTGAGCATGTGCTCAGATTGTCTGGGTACTACAATTAGTTGAATCAAGTGGGAGTTAATCTTACAGATAAGATAGTAATTGACAAAGTTCTCTAGTCACTATCACCAAGTTAGTAGAACTTCATGATGAACTATAATATGCAAGGGATGATGAAAGTAATTCCCGAGCTCTTCGCGATGCTGAAATCGGCGAAGGTAGAAATCAAGAAAGAGCATAAAGTGTTGATGGTTAACAAGACCACTTGTTTCAAGTAAAGGGCAAAGGGATAGAAGGGGAACTTCAAGAAGAATGACAAGCAAGTTGTCACCCCCGTGAAGAAACCCAAAGCTAAACTCAATCCTAAAACTAAGTGCTTCTACTGCAAAGGAAGTGGTCACCGGAAGTGGAACTGCCCTAGATACTTGGCGGATAAGAAGGATGGCAAAGTGAACAAAGGTATATTTGATATACAAATTATTGATGTGTATTTTACTAGTGTTCATAGCAACCCGTGGGTATTTGATACCTGTCGGTGTACTAAGATAGGGGTACCTTAGTACCCCAACTTGTGCACGGGCAGTAGCAGCTTCCCGTGGCAGGGCTTACCACGTGCTCGCCAAGAACCTTTCTGGTCCCTATGAAGCTATTCAAGAACAAAGTATACAAGTCAGAAGATCAAGGCCCCGGCAAGAGGAGCTTGCCGGGAAGGCCGCACCAGGCTCAAGGTTATCACTTTAGCACAAGACCCTGGCAAGAGGAGCTTGCCAGGAAGGCCAAGGAATACATACCTCAAGAGACGCCTCGGCGCATCATGCGCCCCGGCAGGATCCGGAGAGCGACAAGCTTCCGGGCCCGGCAAGATCACGCCCCCGGCAAGGTGCTTGCCGGGGAAACCTACGTTGTGTGCCCGCGCTCCAGCTCATCTGCCCACGCGTCGCCCTGGGGCCCTTCCAGGGACGCATGGCAGAAGGCTGTGCAGCCTGGGGCACACGGTGGCAAGCCACGGTGACGAGGCTACCGCCGTGGCGAACGGAGAAGCATGGACGGACGCTTTTGAGGGCGACGGCGACGGGCATTTAATGCCCTTGTCCCCCACTGTCAAAGTTAGGTGAAGACCACTGTTCATCCACTGTTCATGCACTATTCACGTACTGTTACAACTACCACCAAATTTACACTTTTACCCTCCTCTACGTTGTCACCTGTCGGAGACCCCTTTGAACTATAAAAGGAGGCCCATGCACTACGTAGAGGAGGTTCGGTTCGAAACCTAGACAACTCTCTCGCTCGGTTTAGCTAAGTACTGTAGATCTTCAAGCTCCCGAGCCCAAAAACTCAATACAACCTAAGCAGGAGTAGGGTTTTACGCGTCCGCGCGGCCCGAACCTGGGTAAACTGCCCGCGTGCGCTCCTCGATCTGCTCTCCGTGCTCCCTCCGCTCCCTTACCGCAACGTAGAAGGGGCTCCGGTCCCATAGGTGCTCGTGGGAGGACAGTTTCCCCCGACATCTTTGGCGCGCCAGGTAGGGGGCGTCGAGGTTGTGCGAACCTGATCCGGCGCTCACGCGGGCGCAACCCTCAGCAACTTCACCAGCTTCTTCAACCTCATCGACAGCATCAACATGCCTCCGAAGAAGAAGGCTTCGGAGGTCGGAGGCCCGTCTGTGTCGATCCCACCGCCACCAGAACCAACGGTTGGTGGAGGAGACGCCGGCGGAAGGGTGGTCGCCGGCGAGGGAACTCACGGCGCCACCAAGTCCAAGGACAAGACGGACGACCGGGCGAACTCCAAAGCCTCGGCGTCCGTGCATGCACCACATCCCTCTCAGGAGGTGCCAGGCCAGCAGCGCCGTGGTACAGGAGGTACCATACGCTTTTTGGGACAAGGACAAACCGGAGGATCGCGGGATGCTCAAGGCCATTGTCCTGGTACGAGCAAGGCGCGGTCGCCGGGGCGAGAAACTGCTCCTTCTAACCCTGTTAGAAGTCCGAGCATATCTCGCTCCTCGCACCGCTCGCCGCCGCTCCCCTCCTCTCCAACAATAGCTCTAGCAAGAGCACAGCTGCTCCTCGACTTACCTCCAGCGGCAGATAAAGCCGAAGACTGGAGGGCGACGATCCAGAGCCTCATCGCCTTCGCCAACAACGACACGCCGCAGCAGCCGGCAACGTCGCGGCCGCGGCAAGTCGACCAGACGAAGGCTGATGGAGACAAGACCGCCGGGGGTGCAACTACTGTGCACTCCTCGCCACGGAAGCAGAAGACGCCACCCCGCCGAATCAACGTCGACGACGACTCCACGGCGTCGTCGGATCCGCGGGCTCGTCGTGACCAGCGCCAGGTCCTCGACGACAGGCGGCAAGAGGACGCTCGGACTCGCATCGAGCGTCGACGAGAAGCCAGACGACAATCAGATCAGCACGCTGGGACCGCTGTCGACGCGCACGCGCCCGGTGAACCAGGCGACTTGCCGTACGTGGCAGGTTGCCCTGCGTTCACCCGTGAGCTGCGGCGAGTCCAGTGGCCCAGCATGAAGAATTTCAAGCCCGACGTACCCGAAGAGTACGACGGCAAGACACACCCCTCGGAGTTCCTCAGCATCTACACCATCGCGGTGCAGGCTGCAGGGGGACGCGACGAGAAGATCCTGGCTAACTACTTCCCGCTAGTGCTTAAGCCAAACGTCAGGTCTTGGCTTATGCACTTGCCAGAAAACTCCATTTCTTCATGGGCAGATCTGTGCCACCAGTTTGTTGGCGCCTTCACGGGCGGCCACAAACCCCACGGCCAGGAGAGCGATCTCCACATCCTCGCCCAGAAGGAGGGAGAGTCCCTGCGCAAGTACATCCAAAGATTCGGCCGCGTCCAGCACAACATTCCCGACGTCCACCCTGTCGCGGTTATCAGCGCGTTTCACCAAAACGTGCGTAACCGCCGGATGAGGGAGGAGATGGCCATGACCAAGATCCGGGATGTCAGTGAGCTCTACGCTCTGGCTGACAAGTGCGCGTGCGCTGAAGAGGGGAGGAGACTCCCCGGAGAGGATACCGGCGCAGGAGGAAGCGACAGTGAAGATGCCGCCCCGGCAAAGAAAAGCCGGCGGCGGAATAACAGAAAGAAGAAGAGCAAGGAGGTGCTAGTCGTCGAGCAGTCCGGCAAGGAGGCTCCCGCCAAGAAGGCACAGGCTGGCGGTTCCGGCAAGGAACCCGCCCCTGTAGCGGCAGCCGACAAGCAGGACGGCTCCGACAAGCAGTACTGTAAGATCCACCGCACCAAGGGCCATGATCTTCAGAACTGCAAGAGAGTCGAGTACCTCGTAGAACAGCAGAAGGCTGAATACGAGCGTCGCGACAAGGAGAAGGCCCAAGGAGGCGGAGGAGAGCCCAGCAAGAAGCGGCCGTTCAATGGCCGAGGAGGACGCCGCGGCAAGGCCAAGCAGCGGCAAGGTGACAGACCTCCCCGGGGCCGCGACAAGGATGAGGATGAAGACGACGATGATGACATGGAAGAGGGAGATAACAGCGAGCAGGAGTTCTAGAAGGCCACAGAAGTTCTGTGTGTCGACGGAGGCGCCTCTCTGCACACTTCCCACCGCCAGCTCAAGCAGTGGGTGCGGGAAGTGAATGCAGCTGAGCCGCCCGTCGAGTCGCGCAGGCTGCTGAAGTGGTCCAGCACGCCCATCATTTTTGACCTTGAGGATCACCCTGACCGCACAACTGCGGTCGGGTGCTTGCCAATGTTGGTCTCACCAACTATCCGCAACCTCAAGGTCACCAAGATGTTGGTTGACGGCGGGGCCGGCCTGAACTTGATCTCCTCAGCTGTGATCAAGAAGCTACAGATCCCCGACAGCGAGCTCGAGGAAACCGGGTCGTTCCAAGGAATCAACCCGGGAAGGAGCAAGCCGAAGGGGAAGATTACGCTACCAGTGACCTTTGGCGGGGAGCTCAACTTCAGGACGGAGCGGGTCACGTTTGATGTTGCTGATATCCCACTACCATACAATGGGATACTTGGCCGTCCTGCCCTCGCCAAGTTCATGGCAGCTTCCCACTTTGCATACAACGTACTCAAGATGCCGGGGCCGATAAGCGTCATCTCTGTCCCCGGCGACAAAAAGGACGCGCTTATCTGCGCCGACAAGATCTACCGGGATGCAGCAGCCGCAGCAGACAGCGACACACTTGCCGCTGAAGCTCCCGGGGGAAAGACCAAGACCAAGTCCGGCAAGAGCTCTGGGGCCCACTCCGGCAAACGCACCTCTTCGGAGTGCTGCGCTGCCGTCGAGGACGCACCATCGAGCTCCACCAGCAAGTGCAAGAAAGGAATGGCAGCTCCACCGGCAACCAAGAAGGTGTCCGCCAAGCAGGACGGCACTAGTGGTACCTTCACCATCAGTGCTACACTCGACCACAAATAGGAAAGCGCGCTCGTTGCCTTCCTGCGGACGAATGTCGACGTGTTTGCATGGCAACCGTCTGACATCCCCGGCGTTCCCAGGGAGGTAATGGAGCACAAGCTTCCTGTCTGTCCTCACGCGCGGCCCGTCAAGCAGAAAGTCAGGAAGCAAGCCGTGGAGCGCCAAGAGTTCATAGCTGAAGAGATAAAGAAGTTAGAAGCAGCAGGCCTGGTTAGAGGCGTAATACATCCCACGTGGTTGGCCAATCCAGTTGTCGTGCGAAAGGCTAATGGAAAGTGGAGACTTTGTATAGACTTCACCGACATGAACAAAGCTTGTCCCAAGGATCCCTTTCCTTTGCCACGCATCGACCAGATTGTTGACTCCACAGCTGGATGTGAGTTGCTCTCATTCCTTGATGCATACTCAGGTTACCACCAGATATTCATGGCCAAGGAAGATGAAGAGAAGACTGCATTCATTACTCCATGCGGCACATATTGCTTCATACACATGCCCTTTGGATTGAAGAATGCAGGCTCCACATTTGCGAGGGTGGTGCACACTGCTTTTGAGCCACAGATCCACAGGAATATAGAAGCCTACATGGATGATATAGTGGTCAAGAGCAAGAGCAAGGATACCCTGATACAGGACTTAGAGGAAACCTTTGAGAATCTGCGCAAGATACAGCTCAAGTTGAACCCCGAGAAGTGCGTCTTCGGAGTCCCCTCCGGCAAGCTTCTCGGGTTCTTTGTGTCCAAGAGGGGGATTGAAGCCAATCCCGACAAGATAAAAGCCATCGAGCAGATTGAAGCCCCGAAGCGCGTCAAGGACGTAAGGAGACTTGCTGGTTGTGTGGCTGCCCTCAGTAGGTTCATTTCAAAGTCTGCAGAACGCGCCCTGCCTTTCTTCAAAATTTGAAAAAGGCAGGTCCTATGAAATGGACTCCGGAAGCGGAGGCAGCGCTGCAAGACTTGAAAGGATACCTGTCCTCCACTCCAATACTTGTCGCACCTAGACCACAAGAGAAGTTGTTGCTGTACTTAGCGGAAACCAATCAAGTGGTGAGTGCTGCGTTGGTAGCGGAAAGGGAGGCAGAGGAAGAGCCCACAGCCTCGGCAAGTACTTCCAGCGACAAGCAGGGGGCTTCCCCGACAAGCTCTGGCCCCGACATCTTTGGCGCGTCTGCGCAGGATCAAGGTGAAGTGCGAAGGAAGATGGTGCAGCGCCCAGTGTATTTTGTAAGTTCCCTCTTGCAGGGGGCTAGATCAAGATACTCTGGGGTGCAGAAGTTGCTTTTCGGCCTCCTCATGGCCTCAAGGAAGCTACGCCATTACTTCCAAGCACACGAGATAACAGTGGTCACTCGCTTTCCGTTGAAGAAAATATTGCAGAATCCCGAAGCAACAGGCAGGATCGTCGAGTGGGCATTGGAGCTGTCAAGCTTTGGTCTCAAGTTTGAGAGTACTTCAACCATACAGAGCAGATCTTTGGCAGAATTCATAGCAGAATGGACCCCAACGCCAGATGAAGAAGTCCCAGAGACAAGCGTCCCCGTCCAAGAAGCGAGCAACGAATGGATAATGTACTTTGATGGTGCTTTCTCGCTGCAAGGCGCCGGTGCCGGCGTGGTACTCATAGCACCCACCTAAGAGCACCTCAAGTATGTCGTCCAGATGCACTTTCACAAGGAACAAGCGACAAACAATACTGCTGAGTATGAAGGTTTGCTTGCCGGCCTCAGAATGGCGGCCGAGCTTGGGATCAAGAAATTGATTGTGCGGGGAGATTCACAGTTGGTGGTCCGACAAGTGAATAAGAGTTACCAGAGCCCTTTGATGGAAGCTTATGTTGATGAAGTGAGGAATCTTGAAGAACACTTTGAAGGTCTGCAAATGGAGCACGTCCCAAGAGCTCAGAATGATATTGCAGATGGCCTCTCAAAGTGTGCTGCGATGAAGTTACCTGTGGAACCAGGGACCTTCGTGCTCAAGTTAACTCAGCCATCCGTTACACCATCAGTTGGGCAAAACAAGAAGAGGAAGTTGGTCTCCGGCGACTACTTGCCGGCGGATCTTCCCGAAGCCGCCGCCAAGGTCCCCAAGATCAACAGCCAAGATGCTGAGGAACAGTTTGCTCCTGCAGATCCAAGGGTCTGTACAGTTGAAGCAAGCGTTCCCGACAAGCCTTGCCCCGGCAGGCTTGTCGGGGGACCATCAGCTCCGGCAGAGCCGCCGGTTCTTGCCGTAGAAGCTGAGGTTCCCGCAGCAGCCCTCATGCCTTTAGTCCTTGCTGTTGAGCCTCAGGCTCCATCATGGGCACAGCAAATCGTTCGTTTTCTGCAAACTGGAGAACTTCCCGACGAGCCCGAAGAGATAGAGAAAATAACCAGGCAGTCAAGTATGTACCAGTTCGTTGGCAATGAACTGTACAGAAGAAGACTCAATGGTGTCAGGTTGAAGTGCATTTCCAGAGAAGATGGACAGAAGCTGTTGGCAGAGATACATGGAGGCATATGTGGCCACCACATTGGCGCAAGGGCACTTGCCGGGAAGGCGTTCCGGCAAGGGTTCTTCTGGCCAGAAGCCCTCCAAGATGCAACTGCACAAGTAACCAAGTGTGAAGCGTGCCAGTTCCATGCCAAGCAAATTCACCAGCCAGCTCAAGCTCTCCAGACGATCCCTTTGTCCTGGCCCTTCTCGGTCTAAGGGCTCGATATCCTCGGCCCCTTTCCCCGCGCAGTCGGGGGCTTTGAGTACTTGTACGTAGCAATCGACAAGTTCACAAAGTGGCCAGAAGTGGAACCAGTGAGAAAGGTGACAGCACAGTCAGCAGTCAGGTTCTTCAGGTCAATTGTTTGCCGTTTCGGAATCCCTAACAGGATCATCACCGACAACGGCACACAGTTCACAAGTCGCACCTTCATGCAGTACGTCCAAGACCTTGGCGCCAAGGTCTGCTTCGCTTCTGTTGCTCACCCGAGGAGCAATGGTCAAGCGGAGAGGGCCAATGCTGAAGTGCTGCGCGGGCTCAAGACGAGAACCTTCGACAGGCTGCACAAGTGCGGAAGAAACTGGATAGAGGAGTTGCCGGCGGCTCTTTGGTCAATCAGGACAACACCAAATCGAGCCACCGGACAGACACCCTTTGCTCTTGTCTATGGAGCAGAGGCAGTTCTCCCCACGGAACTCGTATACGGATCTCCTCGAGTGCTCGCTTACAATGAGCTCGAGCAAGAGCAACTGCGACAAGATGACGCATTGCTCCTTGAGGAGGAACGTCTCCAGGCTGCTGTACGAGCTGCTCGATACCAGCAAGCCTTGTGTCGCTATCATAGCCGCAAGGTCAAGGCCAGGAGTCTCGAGGAAGGCGACCTTGTTCTTCGGTGTGTTCAGTCCGCCAAGAATTCCAACAAGTTGACGCCGAAGTGGGAAGGCCCTTATCGGGTGAGACAAGTCACAAGGCCCGGCGCTGTCTGCCTTGAGACCGAAGAAGGCTTACCGGTGAGCAACTCCTGGAACATAGAGCATCTTCGCAAGTTTCACCCATAAGGCGCGGTTGCCGTGATCCGCTCCGGCAACCACCTTTTGTACAAGTCTTGCCGCTGTTGCATGTAAACCTTTGTACAAAGCCGGGCGCAGATCCCGTGCATCAGTAAAGATTTTGTGCTTCGCACTACTTGTCATTTCCATATTTTTCTTTGTTATTTGCATGCATTATCTGACACTTTGTGCAACGCACATCCCCGGTAAGCACTACCAAGCCGTAAGGCCCCACACTTGTGTTTCCACCTCTTTTGTCTCTCTCTTAAGCAGAAGGAGTATTCCTCGCGCACAAGTTTGCCGGGGGGGAAGGAGATGGAGGCATGAACCAAGGATTGTTCAAGAAAGAGAAGCCTAGCCTTGTCGGGGAGCAAACAACTTATGAAAGCTAAGTCACCAAAGTTTGAGCAATTCAATTTTTTCGAATTTTTTAGTTGTCTTCCTTGAACAACCACACTTTGTATAGAAAACCTGTGCGCGGAGGAACCTACCCGTGGCTAGCCGCACCCTTACTTTGTTTCAAGCACGCTCAACGACTTAAGTGAGCTGCGACAAGTGTAGCGCCCTTGCTTCGTTTTCGAGTTCGCTCAACAATCTAAGTGTGTTGCGACTAGCTGCGGCAAGGTTTCTTGCCGGCAAGGCCTTTTCCAGCAGGCTGCTAAGAGTCCAGCACTCAGCGCTCGCGGCAAGGGTCCTTTTGCCGACAAGTTCCCTGAAAGCGTAGGGTGGAATTCATACAAAGTAAAGGGACCAAAGCAAGGGAGATAACACTGCATTGGTTGCTCGAAGTAAGATTGTATATTACAAAGATAACCTGCCGCAATATTAATAGATTCTTGTCCGTAACATACTTTCCAGTGGCAAAGGAAGCAGAAAGAAAGGAATCTAATCTACGCGGTCGCCTTCACGCCTTGTGATCTTGTTCACCTTGGCGACGATGTGGGCAACCTGCGCCTTCAACGCCTCCTGATCGGCTTCGGGCGGCAAGCTGCGGAGGACATTGACGAGGTTGATGCCGGGGTTGCGGTAGACGATCTTTGACAAGACCCGCTCCATGGTGCCCACGCAGAGCCGACGCGCTTCGTCGGCCAGCTGCACGGGGATCCTCTCCCGCAGCCGCGCAAGTGCCGGCGCTATTCCCATGAAGAACAGACTCAACTTGGCGCTGTGGGGGAGACTCTCGTCCAGGGAGTACACGAGATGCTCCGCCCTCAGCGCCACCATCTCTTTGTCAATATTGGCAGCGGAGGTGACCAGCTCATCAGTCCACTGCTCCACTGCCCGGTTGAAGTTGTTCGCCGAGACGGCGGCGCTCTCCACCAAGTTCCTCTCCTTGCGGAGTTCGTCCTTCAGCTTCGTCTCGCGGTCCCGGGCGGCGTCGAGCGAACCAGTCAGGGTGGAGACCTTCAGCTCTAAGTCAGCTATGGAGTTCTTGGCGTCAGAGAGCTCTGTGCCCTTCTCGGAGAGACGTACCTGCAGCTCAGAGTTGGTGTGGGCATCTTTCTCCCGCTCCACATTGAGCGCAGTGACTCTGTCCTCGCTTGCCTTCAGGAACAACTCCAGCTGCGCCACCCTGGCCGCCAAATCCTTCTTAGCAGTCTCCGCGGCGGCGGCATCATCCTTCGCCTCCTTCAGGGCCCCGCCGATGGCTTGCTCCCGGGCGGTGAGGTCGTCCTCGTGGCTGTCGAGTTCGACCTTCCGCTGGTTGAGTGCTCCCTCCCGCCGAGACAACTCATCGGCGGCCAGCCGCTGCTGCTCTTCTACCTCAGCCTTCTCCAGGAGGAAGGCTTGCTGCGCCCCGGCAAGCTCTTCACGCTCCTCCGCCAAGTTGCGGAGGGCCGCCTGGTTGGCGGCACGGTGCTCCGCGGCGCGCTTCTCCAAGTCTGCTCCAGCCTTGGCGGCGAGAGCCTCCCGAGACTCCAGCTTCGCCTGCCTGGCCCGATACAAGGCCAGGAGCCGGCGAAGGAGTCCCTCCTCTTCGGGCTCGTCGCTGTCCCCGGGCGCTTCAACGATCTTCAAGCCGGCGGAGGCGAGGACCTCTCCGTCAAAGCTCTCTCCCTCCGCGGGTGCTCGAGACGAGGACGCCCACGGGACTTGTATGAAGACCCCGTTGGCGGCCTTCAAGTAGACACCCGACCGCTCCGCGGAGGCGGAAGGGTCGGCGGCCGGTGCAGCGTCCGACGCTCCTACGGCCTCCGGGCCAGCAGTTTGGTCGCCGGTCCCTTCCCCAGCCGCGGCGTCAGCGGTCGGGGCGGTCTCTTCGATGACTGGCTCGCCAGCTCCAGCCGTTCCCTCGGCGGCAGTGGCGTTGCCGCCGTCGCCGTGCACCTCCTCCTCAGCGGTGGCCTCCGTCTCCATCAGCTCTGGGGCTGGAGGATCTAGTGGAAGAAAAAGAAAAGAAAAAGTCAAGCAAATATCCAAAAAGACAAATCCAAGAAGAAGAAGTTGCAAGGCTTACCTTCGCGGACCTCTTCAATGACAGGGTCCCTCGCCGGGGAGTTTTCCCTTGGCGGCGGAGTAGTAGCCCCTGCTGGCGGAGGGCCGCCTGCGCCCTCCCTTGGCGGGGTGCTCACCCTTGTCGGGCTGCTCACCCTTGGCGGGGTACTCGCCCTTGGCGGAGTGCCCGTCCTTGGCGGAGCGTTCTCCCTTGCCGGGGAGTGCACCCTTGGCGGGGAGGGTGGAGCAAGTGGCTCGTCGGGGGCGACCTCCTGGCGCTCCTGCAGCTGCGACTCCACTCCTGCACAAGACAACAAGATATCAGATGAAGATGATCACCTCAAGCGCACCCATCAAATAGAAAGATAAATACCAGACTTACGCTGGGGGCTGCTCCTCGGAGCAGCAGGCTGATCCGGCAAGCTCGTCGCCGGTGCGTCACTTGTCGCCGCGACGGGCTCGTCGTCCTCGATAGTGACCACAGGGATCTTGGCCCTCTTCGCCATCCTCTGGGTCAAGGTCCTGCGAAGCAAAACGAAAGCAAGATCAGAACCAAGCAAGGGAAATCAAGACAAAATCAAAGAAACTAAGGAATTGCAAGTACTTACTCCTCTTCCTCTTCGTCGGAGCTGAGGGCGGAGAAGTCAAAATCCGCCTGGTGCACTCCCGCGCGAGGAGCTGGAGGAGAAGGCTCCCTCGGGCGCTTGGCGGTCTCCGGGGCTGTGGGCTGTGAAGACCCGGCCCCCGTTGTCGCCGAGGACCGAGGGGCAGAAGGAGCACCCGTTCCACTCCGGGAAGATCCCGCTCCGCTTGGCGCTTGAGTACGGGGCGCCTCCTTGACGACTCCGCTCGTCTTGGTGGCGCGCGTCGCACGGCGCGCCGGCTGCTGCCGAGGCGCCTGTGGCCTCGCCGTCTCAGCTGCCTTGCGGAGGCGCTTCTTCTGTTGCTGCGGAGGGCTTGGTGGAGGCGGAGAGTTCTCCGAGGACGAAGAGGCATCGTCGTCTAGATTCAGAGACCCACCGGAGTCTTCATCGGAATCTTCAGCCTCGACGTCCTCCTCCTCCTCGGCAGGCCCGCTGGACTCAGTGCCATGCCCGGCGGCTTTGCTTCCCCCGGCAACCTCACTCGTCCCGGCAAACTCGTCGGGCGCGATCTTCAGCAGCTTGAGGATTTCCGCCTCCTCTGCTTGACTCACTGCGTCCGCGGCCTCTGCCTCGTCCATAGTATATCCAAATTCGCCCGCTGCCGCAGCTGCGGCGGCCTCCTCCATCCTGGAGGCGATGTAAGCTATATCCCGGCCAGTAGTATCCCGGGTAAGGCCCTTCTGCTCATCGGCCTTGCAGGGCTTCTCGACCAAGTTGTCGAAGAAGGTCAGCACGGTCTCTGGCGGAGGCTCCAGCCAAGTGGGGACGACGCCATGAGAGTCGCACTCGGGCATCATCGCGCGTATAGAATCTCGGGCAGTGCTGTTGCACAGCGGCACCACTCCCCGGGAAGGTCTGAACCACTCCGGATGGGCGGGGTCATGCTTGAAGAGCTCCTTGATCATCCCCTTCAACTCCAAGACGGTGAAGTTGTAGTTCAATCCAGGGCGCAGCCTCATGATGTCCGCCGCGTTGCCGAATTCCCAGGCACGCCTCTTCCTTTCCTGTAAAGGGGCGATGCAGCGGCGGAGGAAATCTGCTCCAACTTCTCCGACAGTCAAATTGGCGATCCGGAGACGAATGATCCTAATGAGGGCGATATTAAGCTTGCTGTCCTCCGGGGCCAACTCACTCCAATCCCTGCCGCACACTATGGCAGTCGTGCGCGGCGAGGTAAAGGGCTCGGCCTTATCTTCTAGCACCCAGCACCAATCGGCTCTCCACTCCTCCCACTTCCCGCGGAGCTCTCCCTTCAGGTACGAATCCTTCTTGTTCGGCCTGAAGATCCAGGAGATGCCGCCGGAGAGGGGAGCGCCGGACTCTACTCTAGGCATAAAGAAGTGGCGGAAAAGAGCTACATTGGGATGAACCCCAACATAGTTTTCGCACAGATGTGCGAAAACGGCCATCGTAAGGATGGCGTTGGGGGTGAAATCTAGAAGGTGGAGGCCGTACGTGTTCATTACATCGCAGAAAAACTCCGAGTACGGAGGGCACAAACCACAGTGGAAGAATGCGGCAAAGAAAAAGTACCCGCCGGGGAACATGTCGACGGCGACGGCGAGGAGGACTCTGGTGCGGGGATGAGCTTTGGTCTCCCTCGCCCAGAACAAATAGTATTTGTCCCGCAGCTCCCTCGGACCAAGCCTTGGCGCGAAGACCACTCACTTCTTCCGCAGGGCGGCCAGCTTCGCCGCCTGCTCGGACTTCTTCTTCTTCGTCTTGTCGCCCTTCGGGGCCATGGCGAGGATGGCGGGAAGGACGACGGCGCTGCGGACGCTGCGGACGGCGGAGGAGGGAGTGGAGCTGGGCTCTCTGTCGACCTTTGGGAGGCGGAGGGCGACGGGGGTTTCTGGAGAATCAAGGCGCAATGAAGACGATGAGGGAACTACCCCTTCTTCCTCTGCTTTTAAGAGGGAAGTGGGGGACGTTCCACATTTCCCATTAAACAACAGGCCACGATCTCTCCCACGACGCCGCAATCGACGCGTGCCGTTAGGGAGGGATGCAGTGGATACGGAAGGGGATACGGCTTGCTGCGGGCCGCGGTGCCCGTGCACTGTTTTGGGCCTGGCCCAACAGCGCTCGGCACCGTGTGTGGCCCAGGCCCGGGGGATCCTGTCGGTGTACTAAGATAGGGGTACCTTAGTACCCCAACTTGTGCACGGGCAGTAGCAGCTTCCCGTGGCAGGGCTTACCACGTGCTCGCCAAGAACCTTTCTGGTCCCTATGAAGCCATTCAAGAACAAAGTATACAAGTCAGAAGATCAAGGCCCCGGCAAGAGGAGCTTGCCGGGAAGGCCGCACCAGGCTCAAGGTTATCACTTTAGCACAAGACCCTGGCAAGAGGAGCTTGCCAGGAAGGCCAAGGAATACATACCTCAAGAGACGCCTCGGTGCATCATGCGCCCCGGCAGGATCCGGAGAGCGACAAGCTTCCGGGCCCGGCAAGATCACGCCCCCGGCAAGGTGCTTGCCGGGGAAACCTACGCTGTGTGCCCGCACTCCAGCTCATCTACCCACGTATCGCCCTGGGGCCCTTCCAGGGACGCGTGGCAGAAGGCTATGTAGCCTGGGGCACACGGTGGCAAGCCACGGTGACGAGGCTACCGCCGTGGCGAACGGAGAAGCATGGACGGACGCTTTTGAGGGCAACGGCGACGGGCATTTAATGCCCTTGTCCCCCACTGTCAAAGTTAGGTGAAGACCACTGTTCATCCACTGTTCATGCACTATTCACGTACTGTTACAACTACCACCAAATTTACACTTTTACCCTCCTCTACGTTGACACCTGTCGGAGACCCCTTTGAACTATAAAATGAGGCCCATGCACTACGTAGAGGAGGTTCGGTTCGAAACCTAGACAACTCTCTCGCTCGGTTTAGCTAAGTACTGTAGATCTTCAAGCTCCTGAGCCCAAAAACTCAATACAACCTAAGCAGGAGTAGGGTTTTACGCGTCCGCGCGGCCCGAACCTGGGTAAACTGCCCGCGTGCACTCCTCGATCTGCTCTCCGTGCTCCCTCCGCTCCCTTACCGCAACGTAGAAGGGGCTCCGGTCCCATAGGTGCTCGTGGGAGGACAGTTTCCCACGACAATACCGGTTCAGTTGCTAAAATTAGTAACTTGAAACGAGAGTTGCAGAATGAACAGAGACTAGATAAAGGTGAAGTGACGATGTGTGTTGGAAGTGGTTCCAAGATTGATATGATCATCATCGCACACTCCCTATACTTTCGGGATTAGTGTAGAACCTAAATAAATGCTATTTGGCATTTGCGTTGAGCATGAATATGATTTGATCATGTTTGTTGCAATATGGTTATTCATTTAAAGTCATAGAATAATTGTTATTCTATTTACATGAATAAAGCCTTCGATGGTCATACACCCAATGAAAATAGTTTGTTGGATCTCGATCGTAGTGATACACATATTCTTAATATTGAAGCCAAAAGATGCACGGTTAATAATGAAAGTGTAATTTATTTGTGGCACTGCCGTTTAGGTCATATTGGTGTAAAGCTCATGAAGAAACTCCATAGTGATGGACTTTTGGAATCACTTGATTATGAATCACTTGGTGCTTGTGAACCATGCCTCATGGGCAAGATAACTAAAACTCCGTTCTCTGGAACAATGGAGCGAGCAACAGATTTGTTGGAAATCATACATACTGATGTATGTGGACCGATGAGTGTTGAAGCTCGCGGCGGGTATCGTTATTTTCTGACCTTCACTGATGATTTGAGCAGATATGGGTATATCTACTTGATGAAGCACAAGTCTGGAACATTTGAGAAGTTCAAAGAATTTAATAGTGAAGTAGATAATCATCGTAACAAGAAAATAAAGTTTCTACGATCTGATCGTGGAGGTGAATATCTGAGTTATGAGTTTGGTCTTCATTTGAAACAATGTGGAATAGTTTCACAACTCACGCCACCCGGAACACCACAACGTAATGGTGTGTCTGAACGTCGTAACCATACTTTATTAGATATGGTGCGGTCTATGATGTCTCTTACCGATTTACCACTATCATTTTGGGTTATGCATCAGAGACAGCTGCATTCATGTTAAATAGCGCAACATCTAAATTCGTTGATACAACGCCTTATGAACTGTGGTTTGGCAAGAAACCAAAGTTGTCGTTTCTTAAAGTTTGGGGTTGCGATGCTTATGTGAAAAAGCTTCAACCTGATAAGCTCGAACCCAAGTCGGAGAAATGTGTCTTCATAGGATACCCAATGGAGACTGTTGGGTACACTTTCTATCATAGATCCAAAGGCAAGATATTTGTTGCTAAGAATGGATCCTTTCTAGAGAAGGAGTTTCTCTCGAAAGAAGTGAGTGGGAAGAAAGTGGAACTTGATGAGATCATTGTACCTTCTCCCGAATTGGATAGTAGTACATCATAGAAACTAGTTCCAGTGATTCCTACACCAATTAGTGAGGAAGATCATGATGATGATCATGAAACTTCGGATCAAGTTACTGCTGAACTTCGTAGATCAACCAAATTACGTTCTGCGCCAGAGTGGTACGGCAACCCGGTTCTGAAAGTCATGTTACTAGACCATGATGAACCTATGAACTATGAGGAAGCGATGATGAGCCCAGATTCTGCAAAATGGCTTGAGGCCATAAAATCTGAGATGGGATCCTTGTATGAGAACAAAGTGTGGAATTTGGTTGACTTGCCCGATGATCGACAAGCCATTGAAAATAAATGGATCTTCAAGAGGAAGACCGACGCCGACGGTAATGTTATTGTCTACAAAGCTCGACTTGGTGCGAAAGGTTTTCGACAAGTTCAAGGAGTTGACTACGATGAGACTTTCTCAACCGTAGTGATGCTTAAGTCTGTCTGAATCATGTTAGTAATTGCCGCATTTTATGAAATCTGGCAAATGGATAACAAAACTGCATTCTTTAATGGATTTATTAAAGAGCAGTTGTATATGATGCAGCCAGAAGGTTTTGTCAATCCTAAAGGTGCTAACAAAATATGCAAGCTCCAGCAATCCATCTATGGACTGGTGCAAGCATCTTAGAGTTGGAATATACGCTTTGATAAGTTGATCAAAGCATATAGTTTTATACAGACTTGCGGTGAAGCCTGTATTTACAAGAAAGTGAGTGGGAGCACTACAGCCTTTCTGACAAGTATATGTGAATGACATATTGTCGATCAGAAATGATGTAGAATTTTCTGGAAAGCATAAAGGAGTGTTTGAAAGGAGTTTTTTCAAATAAGAACCTCGGTAAAACTGCTTACATATTGAACATCAAGATCTATAGAGATAGATCAAGACGCTTGATAAGTTTTTTCAATGAGTACATACATTGACAAGATTTTGAAGTAGTTCAAAATGGAACAATCAAAGAAAGAGTTCTTGCCTATGTTGCAAGGTGTGAAGTTGAGTAAGACTCAATGCCCGACCACTTCAGAAGATAGAATGAAAGTCATTCCCTATGCCTCGGCCATAGGTTCTATAAAGTATGCCATGCTGTATACCAGACCTATTGTGTGCCCTTCCCTGAGTTTGGCAAGGGAGTACAATTTTGATCTAGGAGTAGATCACTGGACAGCGGTCAAAATAGTCCTTAGTTACTGGATGACCAAGGAAATGTTTCTCGATTATGGAGGTGATAAAGAGTTCATTGTAAAGAGTTACGCCGATGCAAGCTTTGACACTAATCCAGATGACTCTAAGTATCAATCTGGATGCATATTAAAAGTGGGAGCAATTAGCTAGAGTAGCTCCATGCAGAGCATTATAGACATAGAAATTTGCAAAATACATACGGATCTGAATGTAACAGACCCGCTGACTAAACTTCTCTCACGAAGCAAAACATGATCACACCTTAGTACTCTTTGGGTGTTAATCACATGGCGATGTGAACTAGATTGTTGACTCTAGTAAACCCTTTGGGTATTGGTCGCATGGCGATGAGAACTATGGGTGTTAGTAACATGGTGATGTGAACTATTGGTGTTAATCACATGGTGATGTGATCGAGATTATTGACTCTAGTGCAAGTGGGAGACTGAAGGAAATATGCCCTAGAGGCAATAATAAAGTTATTATTTATTTCCTTATATCATGATAAATGTTTATTATTCATGCTAGAATTGTATTAACTGGAAACTTAGTACATGTGTGAATACATAGACAAAACAGAGTGTCCCTAGTATGTCTCTACTAGATTAGCTCATTGATCAAAGATGGTTATGTTTCCTAGCCATAGACATGAGTTGTCATTTGATCAAAAGGATCACATCATTAGGAGAATTATGTGATGGACAAGACCCATCCGTTAGCTTAGCACTATGATCATTTATCTTTACTGCTATTGCTTTCTTCATGACTTATACATGTTCCTATGACTATGAGATTATGCAACTCCCGAATACCGGAGGAACACCTTGTGTGCTATCAAACGTCACAACGTAACTGGGTGATTATAAACATGCTCTACAGGTGTCTCCGAAGGTGTTCGTGGTGTTGGCATAGATCAAGAATAGGATTTGTCACTCCGAGTGTCAGAGAGGTATCTCTGGGCCCTCTCGGTAATACACATCATAATAAGCCTTGCAAGCAAATGACTAATGAGTTAGTCACGAGATGATGTATTACGGAACAAGTAAAGAGACTTGCCGGTAACGATATTGAACTACGTATTGAGATACTGACGATCGAATCTCGGGCAAGTAACATACCGATGACAAAGGGAACAACGTATGTTGTTATGCGGTTTGACCGATAAAGATCTTCGTAGAATATGTAGGAGCCAATATGAGCATTCAGGTTCCGCTATTGGTTATTGACCGGAGATGTGTCTCGGTCATGTCTACATAGTTCTCGAACCCGTATGGTCTGCATGCTTAACGTTTGATGACGATGAGTATTATGAGTTTATGAGTTTTGATGTACTGAAGGTAGTTCGGAGTCCCGGACGAGATCGGGGACATGACGAGGAGTCTCGAAATGGTCGAGACGTCAAGATCGGTATATTGGACGACTATATTCGGACATCGGAAAGGTTCCGAGTGATTTGGGTATTTTTCGGAGTACCGGAGAGTTATGGGAATTCACCGGGGAGTATATGGGCCTTATTGGGCTTTAGGGGAAAGAGAGAGGGGAGGCTGCGCCCCCCCCCCCCCAAGGCTTAGTACGAATTTGACTAGGGGGAGGGGCGGCACCCCCTCCTTCCTTCTCTTCTCTTTTCCCTTTCCTTCTCTCCTACTCCTACTACTTGGAAGGGCTCCTAGTTCTACTAGGAAAGGGGGAATCCTACTCCCGGTGGGAGTAGGACTCCCCTAGGGCGCGCCATAGAGAGGGCCGGCCTCTCCCTCTCCTCCACTCCTTTATATACGGGGGTGGGGGGCACCCCATGGACACACAAGTTGATCATTGATCTTTTAGCCGTGTGCGGTGCCCCCCTCCACAGAAACACACCTCGATCGTACCGTTGCAGTGCTTAGGCGAAGCCCTGCGCCGGTAGCTTCATCGTCTCCGTCACCACGACGTCGTGCTGATGAAACTCTCCCGTGAAGCTCAACTGGATCAAGAGCTCGTGGGACGTCATCGAGCTGAACGTGTGCTGAACACGGAGGTGTCGTATGTTTGGTGCTTGATCGGTTGGATTGCGAGGACGTTCGACTACATCAACCGCGTCACTAGACACTTCCGCTTTCGGTCTACAAGGGTACGTAGACACACTCTCCCCTCTCATTTCTATGCATCTAGTAGATAGATCTTGCGTGATCGTAGGAAATTTTTGAAATACTACGTTCCCCAACATATCGAACTAAGAAAAACGGTAAAGATAGGAGTGTGATGGTGATACAATACCGGGGCACCTCCCCCAAGCTTGGTAGTTGCCAAGGGGAGTGCCCATACCCATATGATTATGTCTCCTTCTTCAGGGGTGATGACGATGGGGTTGTTGATGATGTAGGCTTGTCGTTCATCTTCCAAGGCATGGGCTTACCATCGTAGAAGGATGATCGAGTCTCCGGGATGCTTAAATCTGCAGCCAAACTCATCTTCTTGAATCTATACTCATACTCACAGTTTTGGTTTTGCAGGTCATAGATCTGGGCTTGGAGGTGTTCGATTTTCTCTTAGAGATTGGAGATGGCTTCCCCGAAGATCCTTGAGTCCAACTTGAGGTTGTTTGCGAGCTCCGTGATCATCATGTGGTTGGAGTCGAGTCCTCGTTCCACCATACCTTGGCACTTGAAAACTTGCTGCTCCGTTGCTTCGAGTCTCGTCTCCACGCTTTCGGTCCTCCTTGGCCCCTCAGCATCGCGGATGTGCAGCACCCCTTCACGCAACTCCATGGTTTGAGGGTGATGCAGCACCTCCGCGAGGTAGGGGTTGATGACCTTCTAGAAGAACTTGTCCTTTGCGGTACTGGGAGACACCATGATGATCTAGATCTGTCATAAACAACAGCTCGAAACAAAACACAGGATTTTTGCATGATACGGTGGTCAAAACCTTCGGGAGATTATATAATGAATTTTTACCGACCAAAAGGAGTAACATACAAGAAATCGGAGTCCGGGAGGCACAGAGGTGCCCACGAGACGGGGGGCGTGGCCAGGGGAAGGGGGCGCGCCCTCCACCCTCGTGGACGTCTCGTGTCTCTTCTAGACTGCCTCTTATTTTTCTATTCTTATAAATATTCCAAAATGGTGAAAAAATTGCCATTAGAACTGTTTTGGAGTCGGTTTACTTACCGTATCACATACCTCTTCCTTTTCGGAGTCTGAATCGTTCTGGAAAGTGTCCCTTATGTATTTCTCTGGGGTTACAGTTTCAATAACATTGGTTTCAACATTTATAGGATTACCTGAGATATAATGTTTGATTCTTTGACCGTTCACCACCTTCGGGTTTGTGCCTTCGAAGTTGATGATTTTTATGGCACCGGAACGATAGACCTCCTCGATAACGTAAGGACCTTCCCATTTTGAGAGAAGTTTTCCTGCAAAAAATCTTAAACGAGAGTTGTATAGCAAGACATAATCACCTACGTTAAACTCACGTTTTTGTATTCTTTTGTCATGCCATCTTTTAACATTTACTTTAAACAGCTTGGCATTGTCATAGGCCTGGGTTCTCCATTCATCAAGAGAGCTAATGTCAAATAACCTCTTCTCACCGGCAAGTTTGAAATCATAATTGAGCTCTTTAATAGCCCAATATGCCTTATGTTCTAGCTCGAGAGGTAAGTGACAAGCTTTTCCATAAACCATCTTATATGGAGACATACCCATAGGATTTTTGTATGCAGTTCTATAGGCCCATAATGCATCATCAAGTTTCTTGGACCAATTCTTCCTAGACCTATTAACTGTCTTTTGCAAAATTAATTTCTGCTCTCTATTACTTAATTCTACTTGACCACTAGTGTGTGGGTGATAAGGGGATGCAATTCTATGGTTAACATCATACTTAGCAAGCAATTTATGGAAAGCACCATGAATAAAGTGTGAACCACCATCAGTCATTAAGTATCTAGGGACTCCAAACCTCGGAAAATTAACTTCTTTAAGCATCTTGAGGTGTTGTGATCAGCACTACTAGTTGGAATAGCTTCTACATTCTTACTAATGTAATCAACAGCAACTAAAATATGTGTATACCAGTTAGAGGAAGGAAATGGTCCCATATAATCAAAGCCCCAGACAACAAATGGTTCAATAACAAGTGAATAATTCATAGGCATTTCTTGACGTCTACTGATATTACCAATTCTTTGACATTCATCACAAGATAAGACAAACTTACGAGCATGCTTGAAGAGAGTAGGCCAATAGAAACCAGATTGCAATACCTTATGTGCAGTTCTATCTCCAGCATGGTGTCCTCCATAGGCTTCAGAGTGGCACTTGCATAGAATATGTTCATGTTCATGCTCAGGTACACAACGTCTAATAATAACATCTACTCCTTCTTTATAAAGATGTGGGTCATCCAAGAAGTAATGTCTCAAATCATAGAAGAACTTTTTCTTTTACCGGTATGTGAAGCTAGGAGGTATAAACTTAGCAACAATGTAATTAGCATAATCAGCATACCATGGAGCAGTATGAGAAGTATTTATGACAACTAATTGTTCATCAGGAAAGCTATCATCAATAGGTCGTGGGTCATCAAGAATATTCTCTAGCCTAGACAAGTTATCTGCTACAGGGTTCTCAGCTCCCTTTCTCTCTATAATATGCAAATCAAATTTTTGCAGCAAGAGAACCCATCTAACAAGTCTAGGTTTAGCATCTTTCTTTTCCATAAGGTATTTGATAGCAGCATGATCAGTGTGAATAGTTACTTTAGAATCAACAATATAAGGTCTAAACTTATCACAAGCAAATACAACTGCTAAAAATTCTTTCTCCGTAGTAGCATAATTTCTCTTGGCACTTTCTAGAGTTTTACTTGCATATTGGATAACTTTCAATATCTTATCAACTCTTTGCCCTAGAACAACACCTACAGCATAATCACTAGCATCGCACATAATCTCAAAGGGTAAATTCCAGTCAGGAGGCTGGACAATAGGTGCAGAGATCAATGCTTTCTTAAGTATTTCAAATGCTTCTAGACAATCATCATCAAAGACAAAAGGAACATCTTTTTGTAAGAGATTAGTCAGAGGCCTGGAGATTTTGGAGAAGTCCTTAATGAACCTCCTATAAAACCAGGCATGACCAAGGAAACTTCTTATACCTTTAATGTCCTTGGGACACGACATCTTTTCAATAGCATCAACCTTAGCCTTGTCAACTTCAATACCTGTTTCAGAAATTTTATGTCCCAAGACAATGCCTTCATTAACCATAAAGTGGCACTTCTCCCAATTCAAGACAAGATTAGTGTCATCACATCTCTGCAAAACTCGATCAAGGTTGCTCAAGCAATCATCAAAAGAAGTTCCGTAAATGGAGAAATCATCCATGAAAACCTCAACAATATTTTCAAAAAAAACAGAGAATATAGCCATCATCCATCTTTGAAAGGTAGCAGGTGCATTACATAAACCAAAAGGCATACGTCTATAAGCAAAGGTAGCGAAAGGACAAGTAAAAGTGGTTTTTTTCTTGATCCCCTTTTGACACGGGTATTTGAGAGAAACCAAAATAACCATCTAGAAAGCAAAAATGAATATGTTTGGATAACCTTTCTAGCATTTGATCAATAAAAGGCAAAAGGTAATGATCTTTCTTAGTAGCTTTATTTAATTTGTGGAAATCAATTACCATCCTATAACCTGTAACAATTCTTTGCGGGATCAATTCATCTTAATAATTAGGAACAATTGTCATACCTCCCTTCTTAGGGACACAATGGACAGGACTTACCCACTGGCTATCAGCAACTGGATAGGTTATACCTGCCTCTAGAAGCTTTAGTATTTCCTTCCTTACCACTTCTTTCATTTTGGGATTTAATCGTCGCTGATGATCAATAACCGGTTTAGCATCCCCTTCCAATTTTATCTTGTGTTGGCATAAAGTGGGACTAATGCCCTTAAGATCATCTAGAGTATATCCAATAGCAGCACGGTGCTTCTTCAAAGTTTTCAATATTTTTTCTTCTTCCTGCTCTGAAAGGTTAGCACTGATAATAACAGGATATATCTTCTTTTCATCTAGATAAACATACTTCAAATTATCAGGTAAAGGTTTGAGTTCAAACACGGGATCACCCTTGGGTGGAGGAGGATCCCCTAGGATTTCAACAGGCAAGTTGTTTTTCAATACGGGTCCCTGATTAAAGAATATTTCATCTATTTCTCTTCTCTCATTCATATACATATCATTTTCATGGTCTAGCAGATATTGTTCTAAAGGATCGTTAGGAGGCAGAGCAATATAAGCAAGACCAATAATTTCATCTTTACTAGGTAATTTTTTATCATGGGGTTGTCTATGAAATTTAGCAAAGTTAAAATCATGAGACATATCCCCTAAACCAACGATAACAATATCGTTCACACAGTCTATCTTAGAATTAACAGTATTCAAGAAGGGTCTACCAAATATGATGGGACAAAAATCATCTTGTGGGGAACCAAGAACAAGAAAATCAGCATGGTATTTAACTTTCCCACACAAGACTTCAACATCTCTAACAATCCCAATTGGTGAAATAGTGTCTCCATTAGCAAGCTTAATAGTGACATCAATACCTTCTAGCTCAACGGGTGCAATGTCGTGCATAATTTCATCATATAAGGAAATAGGTATTACACTCGCGCTAGCACCTATGTCACATAAACCATGATAGCAATGATCTCATATTTTAACGGAAATAACAGGCAAGCCTACAACAGGTCTATGTTTATTTCTAGCATCGGGTTTGGCTATTCTAGCAGCTTCCTCTTGGAGGTAAATAACATGTCCATCTAAATTCTCAACCAAGAAATCTTTATCCATAGCAACACTAGGTTCAACTTTAATTTGCTCAGGGGGTGTAGGTGTTCTAGTATTACTCTTACGAACCACAGTTGAACCTTTAGCATGATCATTTGTTCTAACATGGAAAAGGCGGTTTCTCAATATAAGCAGTAGGAACAATAGGATCAACGTTATAAGTGATAGTCTTTTCTTCAACTTTAACAGGTTCAACTACTTTCACTTCAATGGGAGGATGGTATTTAAATCACTTCTCCTTGGGAAGGTCAACATAAGTAGCAAAATATTCACAGAAAGAAGCTACTATCTCAGAGTCAAGTCCATATTTAGTGCTAAATTCACGGAAAACATCGGTCTCCATAAAAGCTTTAACACAATCAAACTTAGGGGTCATACCTGACTATTTACCTTCGTCGAGATCCCAATCTCCAGAGTTGCGTGTAATTCTTTCCAATAAATCCCATTTGAATTCAACAGTCTTCATCATAAAAGAACCAGAACAAGAATTATCGAGCATGGTGCGATTATTGAGAGAAAGCTGAGCATAAAATTTTTGAATGATCCTTTTTCTTGAGAGCTCATGATTGGGGCATGAATATAACATTGACTTAAGCCTCCCGCAAGCTTGAGCTATGCTTTCTCCTTCGCGAGGCCAAAAATTATATATATAATTACGATCAGGATGAACCTGATGCATAGGGTAGAACTTCTGATGAAATTCCAACTTCAGTCGATAATAGTTCCATGATCCAATATCATCGCATAGCCTAAACCATGTCAATGCATCTCCCTTCAAAGATAAAAGGTAAGACATTCTTCTTGATAACATCCTCGGGCATAGCTGTGTTACTTCTCGAGCTTGCGTTGTATTCCATCGAAGAGGAAAGGGTGATGCACCACAGTAGCATAAGTATTTCCCTTGATTTTTGAGAACCAAGGTATCAATCCAGTAGGAGACCACGCGTGAGTCCCTCGCACCTGCACAAACAAATAAGAACTTCGCAGCCAACACGATAAGGAGTTGTCAATCCCTTTACGGTCACTTACAAAAGTGAGATCTGATAGAGATGATAATTTGATATTTTTGGTATTTTTGGATATAAGAACAGAAAGTAAAAGCGGAAAAGTAAAGTAGATTGTAGATTGATATGTTGAGAATAGACCCGGGGGCCATAGTATTCTCTAGTGGCTTCTCTCATGATAGCGATATTCTATGGCGGGTAAACAAATTACTGTCGAGAAATTGATAGAAAAGCGAATAATTATGAGACTATCTAGGCATGATCATTATATATAGGCATCACGTCCGAGACAAGTAGACCGAAACGATTCTGCATCTACTACTATTACTCCACACATCTACTGCTATCCAGCATGCATCTAAAGTATTAAGTTCATAAGAACGGAGTAACGCCTTAAGCAAGATGACATGATGTAGAGGGATAAACTCAAACATAGTGATATAAACCCCATCTTTTTATCCTCGATGGCAACAATACAATACGTGCCATGCTGCCCCTACTGTCACTGGGAAAGGACACCGCAAGATTGAACCCAAAGCCAAGCACTTCTCCCATTGCAAGAACTATTGATCTAGTAGGCCAAACCAAACCAATAATTTGAAGAGACTTGCAAGGATATTATAATCACACATAAAGAGTTCATAAAATAACCAAATATTTCTCATAGATAATCTTGATAATAAACCCACAATTCATCGGATCTCGACAAACACATCGCAAAAAGAGATTACATTGAATAGATCTCCTCGAAAACCGAGGAGAACTTGGTATTGAGATCCAAAGAGAGAGAAGAAGCCATCTAGATACTAGCTATGGACCCCGAAGGTCTGTGGTAAACTACTCACAACTCATGGTGAGGCGATGATGATGATGTAGAAGCACTCTGTGGTAGATCTCCCCCTCCGGTGGAGCTCCGGAACAGGCCCCAAGATGGGATCTCACGAAAACAGAAGGTTGCGGCGGTGGAACTAGGGTTTTCTCTGTTGTTCTGATAGTTTTTGGGGTACGTAGGTATATATAGGAGGAAGGAGGGCACCAGGGGCCAGACGGGGTGCCCACGAGGCAGTGGGGCGTGCCCTATAGGGGGGCGCCCCCCACCCTCGTGGACGCCACGTCATCCCTACTATGTGGTTCTCAAGTCCCCCGTGCGTATTTTGCTCCAAAAATATCTCCCCCGAAGGTTTCATTCCGTTTGGACTCCGTTTGATATTCCTTTTCTGTAAAACCCTAAAACAGGCAAAAAACAGCAATCTGGACTGGGCCTTGGGGTTTGTAGGTTAGTCCCAAAAACAATATAAAAGTGTATAACAAAGCCCATTAAACATCCAAAACATCATAAATAATAGCATGGAACAATAAAAAATTATAGATATGTTGGAGACGTATCACGCATCCCCAAGCTTAATTCCTGCTCGTCCTCGAGTAGGTAAATGATAAAAACAGAAATTTGGATGTGGAATGCTAACCAACATAGTTTTTCAATGTAATTCTCTTAATTGTGGCATGAATGTTAAGATCTGAAAGATTCAAGACAAAAGTCTACATTGACATAAGAAATAATAATACTTCAAGCATACTAACAAAGCAATCATGTCTTCTCAAAATACTGTGGCTAAAGAAAGTTATCCCTACAAAATCATATAGTCTAGCTATGCTCCCTCTTAATCACACAAAATATTCATATCATGCACAACCCCGATTTCAGCCAAGCACTTGTTTTCATACTCTATTCTTTCACACCTTTCAACTTTCATGCAATACATGAGCGTGAGCCATGGACATAGCACTATGTGGAATAGAGAGGTGGTTGTAGAGAAGACAAAAAGGAGGGAGATAGTCTCACATCAACTAGGCATATCAACGGGCTATGGAGATGCCCATCAATAGATATCAATGTGAGTGAGTAGGGATTGCTATGCAACGGATGCACTAGAGCTAAATATGTATGAAAGCTCAACAAAAGAAACTAGTGGGTGTGCGTCCAACTTGCTTGCTCATGAAGACCTAGGGTATTTGAGGAAGCCCAAAGTTGGAATATACAAGCCAAGTTCTATAATGAAAATTCCCACTAGTATATGAAAGTGACTAAATATGAGACTCTCTATCATGAAGAACATGGTGCTAATTTGAAGCACAAGTGTGGAAAAAGATAGTAGCAATTGTCCCTTCGCTCTTTTCTCTAATTTTTTTGGAGGGGCTTTCTCTCTCCTTTTTTATTTAGCCCCTCTCTATTTTTTTGGGCCATCTCTTTTTTTATTGGCCTTTCCTCACATGGGACAATGCTCTAATAATGATTATCATCACACTTATATTGAATTACAACTCAATACTAGAACAAGTATGACTCTATATGAATGCCTCCGGCGGTGTACCGGGATATGCAATGAATCAAGAGTGACATGTATGAAAAATTATGCATGGTGGCTTTGCCACAAATACGATGTCAACTACATGATCATGCATGGCAATATGACAATATGAAGCGTGTCATATGAACAGAACGGTAGAAAGTTGCATGGCAATATATCTCGGAATGGCTATGGAAATGCCATGATAGGTAGGTATGGTGGCTGTTTCGAGGAAAATATATGGTGGCTGTTTTGAGGCAGGATATATAGTGGGTGTATGGTACCGGCGAAAGTTGCGCGGTACAAGAGAGGCTAGCAATGGTGGAAGGGTGAGAGTGCGTAATATCCATGGACTCAACATTAGTCATAAGAACTCATATACTTATTGCAAAAATTTACAAGTCATCAAAACAAAGCAATCAACGTATGCTCCTAGGGGAGAGGTTGGTAGGAGTTAACCATCAAGCACCCCCGACCTCCACACAAAGGTTGACACTTTACAAATACCTCATGCTCTAACTTCGTCACATAGCGGTTCACCATATGTGAATGCTACGGGAATCACTAACCTTAACACAAGCATTTCTCAATTTCATAATAACTCCACTAGCATGACTCTAATATCACTATCCTCATATCTCAAAACAATTATCAAGCATCCAACTTCTCATCGTATTCAATGCACTTAGTGTGAAAGTTTTTACTACATTGATATTGGATGTCTATCATGTGAAGGCTAGTTTTATAGCCAAAGCACATTACCATGCTGTTTTAATAGACTCTCAAAAAGATATAAGTGAAGCATGAGAGATCAACAATTTCTACAAAATATAATCACCACTGTGCTCTAAAAGATATAAGTGAAGCACTAGAGCAAAAACTATTCAACTCAAAAGATATAAGTGAAGCACATAGAGTGTTCTATCAATTCCTAGGCCATATTTAACTCTCTCAAATAGGTGTGTCCAGCAAGGATAATTGTGGCAAACTAACAATCAAAGACTCAAATTATACAAGACGCTCCAAGTAAAACACGTATCATGTGGTGAATAAAAATATAGCTCCGAGTATAGTTAGCGATGGATGAAGACGAAAGAGGGGATGCCTTCCCGGGGCATCCCCAAGCTTAGGCTTTTGGTTGTCCTTGAATTTTACCTTGGGGTGCCTCGGGCATCCCCAAGCTTAGGCTCTTGCCACTCTTTGTTCCATAGTCCATCAAAGCAATACTCAAAACTTGAAAACTTCACAACACAAAACTTAGACAAAAATCTCGTGAGCTCCGTTAGTATAAGAAAACAAACCACTACTCAAAGGTACTGCAATGAATTCATTATTTGTTTATATTGGTGTTAAACCTACTGTATTCCAACTTCTTTATGATTCATACTTCCCAATACTACTCATAGATGCATTGAAATAAGCAAACAACACACGAAAAACAGAATCTGTCAAAAACAGAACAGTCTGTAGTAATCTACAGTTTTCGCATACTTCTGTAACTCCAAAAAATGAAATAAATTGGTAAACATGAGGAATTTGTCTATTAATCATCTGCAAAAAGAATCAACTAAATAGCACGCTCCAGTAAAATTTGGTGACCATTCTAGCGAGCGCTAACGATTCTGTTTTTCACAGCAAGATCATATAAACTTCACACAAGTCTTCCCAAAGGTTCTACTTGGCACAAACACTAATTAAAACACAAAACCACATCTAAACAGAAGCTAGATGCAATATTTATTCCTAAACAGAAGCAAAAACAAAAAATATAAAATTGGGTTGCCTCCCAACAAGCTCTTTCTTTATAGCCATTAAGATAGGCTTGAGAATTCAATGATGCTCACATGAAAGATAAGAATTGAAGCACAAAGAGAGAATCATAAAACATGTGGCAAACACATCTAATTCTAACATACTTCCTATGCATAGGCATTTTATAGGTAAAAAAATTAGCAAGATAAACAAGATCTAGCATATGCAAGGAAGAAGAAAGAAACAATAGCAATCTCAACATGAAGAGAGGTAATTTAGTAACATGAAGATTTCTACCACCATATTTTCCTCTCTCATAATAATTGCATATTAGATGATAAGCAAATTCAACAATATAGCTATCACATAACATATTCTCAACATGATCCACATGCATACGAAGTTGACACTCTTCCAAAATAGTGGGATCAACATTAACTAAAGTCATGACCTCTCCAAACCCACTTTTATCAAAAAAAACATGAGATTGAACATTCTCCAAATATGTGGGATCTAAAGTTGACAATCTTCCAAACCCACTTTCAATATTATTGCAAACATTATTATCAATCTCATATTCATCATGGGGCTTAAATAAATTTTCAACATCATAAGAAGAATCACCCCAATCATGATCATTGCAACAAATAGTAGTCATAGCAAAACAAGCATCCCCAAGCTTAGGGTTTTGCATATCATTCACACAATTGGCATTAAGAGAATTTATAATAACATCACTGCAATCATGCTTTTCATCAAAGGAACTATCAAGTATGGGTGTAATAGCAACGATCTCATGTTTAACATAAGGAACCGTAGCAAATTCATCTTCATAAATATTGGCATCAAGGCCACAAGAATAGCAAGTGTCATGTTCATCAAGGGATATTTCAATCAAATCATCGGAATCATAATTATATATAGATTCATGCATATCATTATTTTCCTTCAAAGCAGCGGTCATTCTTTCAATAAATTCTTTGACATTGACATTATGAGCATAGTTTTCATAGCAATATTTAAGTATGTCAAAATTTTCAGATTCGTTGAGAGTAATATCATACTTTTCAATCAAAGAAGCGACTTCATAAGCACCCTTAAAAGCAACAAATTCTTCAATTTGTTTGATATCGTAGTAACTATCAACACCCTTTGCATAAGAGGATAAGATTTCATTATCATTAATCTCCCATATGTATGGGAGGTGTTTTTTAGGGTTCCTATAGCAACAAGTAAAATCATAAATTTCACAAAGATTCCAAGCATAACACAACAATCTGTTTATTTGATCCCATAAGAGTCTCCCTTTTTCAGACAAACGGTGACGCACAAAATGAGCATGCTCATCTAAATATTTCCCATCAACTAAGCTAGTTGGGGTTTCAGCACAAGAGCATAAGGATCGAAGATGGTCCAAATAGAACACTTTAAGGTGATCCATAACAATAAAATTTTAGCAAGCAAAGATGCAAGCACATAGAAGGCACATGGAGACACAAGCAAGAAAGAAGCAAGCGAACGGTAAACACACGGCAGAAGAAGGGCAAATAAAACGGCAAGGGTGAAGTGGGGGAGAGGAAAACGAGAGGCAAAAAATGTAATGCGAAGGATAAGGGTTTGTGATAGGTACTTGGTATATGACTTTTGCGTAAGCCTCCCCGGCAATGGCGCCAGAAATTCTTCTTGCTACTTCTCGAGCTTGCGTTATATTCCCTCGAAGAGGAAAGGGTGATGCAGCACAGTAGCGTAAGTATTTCCGTCAGTTTTTGAGAACCAAGGTATCAATCCAGTAGGAGACCACGCGCGAGTCCCTCGCACCTGCACAAACAAATGAGAACTTCGCAGCCAACGCGATAAGGGGTTGTCAATCCCTTTACGGTCACTTACGAAGGTGAGACCAGATAGAGATGATAATTTGATATTTTTGGTATTTTTAGATATAAGAACAGAAAGTAAAAGGGGAAAAGTAAAGTAGATTGTAGATTGATATGTTGAGAATAGACGCGGGGGCCATAATGTTCTCTAGTGGTTTCTCTCATGATAGCGATATTCTACGACGGGAAAACAAATTACTGTCGAGCAATTGATAGAAAAGCGAATAATTATGAGACTATCTAGGCATGATCATTATATATGGGCATCACGTCCGAGACAAGTAGACCGAAACGATTCTGCATCTACTACTATTACTCCACACATCGACCGCTATCCAGCATGCATCTAGAGTATTAAGTTCATAAGAACGGAGTAACGCCTTAAGCAAGATGACATGATGTAGAGGGATAAACTCAAACATAGTGATATAAACCCCATCTTTTTATCCTCGATGGCAACAATACAATACGTGCCTTGCTGCCCCTACTATCACTGGGAAAGGACACCACAAGATTGAACCCAAAGCCAAGCACTTCTCCCATTGCAAGAACTATAGATCTAGTAGGCCAAACCAAACCAAGAATTCGAAGAGACTTGCAAGGATATTATAATCACACATAAAGAGTTCAGAAAAGAACCAAATATTTCTCATAGATAATCTTGATCATAAACCCACAATTCATCGGATCTCGACAAACACACCGCAAAAAGAGATTACATCGAATAGATCTCCTCGAAGACCGAGGAGAACTTGGTATTGAGATCCAAAGAGATAGATGAAGCCATCTAGATACTAGCTATGGACCCGAAGGTCTGTGGTAAACTACTCACAACTCATGGTGAGGCGATGATGATGATGTAGAAGCACTCCGTGGTAGATCCCCCCTCCGGCGGAGCTCCGGAACAGGCCCCAAGATGGGATCTCACGGGAACAGAAGGTTGCGGCGGTGGAACTAGGGTTTTCTCTGTTGTTCTGATAGTTTTGAGGTACGTTGGTATATATAGGAGGAAGGAGGGCACCGGGGGCCAGATAGGGTGCCCACGAGGCAGGGGGCGCGCCCTATAGGGGGGCGCTCCCACCCTCGTGGACGCCACGTCAGCCCTACTCCATGGTTCTCAAGTCTCCCGTGCGTATTTTGCTCCAAAAATATCTCTCCCGAAGGTTTCATTCCGTTTGGACTCCGTTTGATATTCCTTTTCTGTAAAACCCTAAAACAGGCAAAAAAACAGCAATCTGGACTGGGCCTTTGGGTTAGTAGGTTAGTTCCAAAAATAATATAAAAGTGTATAACAAAGCCCATTAAACATCCAAAACATCATAAATAATAGCATGGAACAATCAAAAATTATAGATACGTTGGAGACGTATCAACCTGCAAGCTTAAATAATCCACAAATTTCATCCACATAGATTAGGTGTAAATCGGGATGCAGTGTTCCATCTCCTATGAAGGGATTATCTAGCAGTTTCTCTATCATACCCGAAGGAATTTCAAAGCAAACATTTTCAGTAGGTGCAGTAGGTTGAGGAGCAACTCTTTGCTCTTCTGGTCGGGGTGAAGATACCCCGAGCAAGCCCCTCAAAGGATGATGAGCCATAGTAACAAGTGACATTAAATTTCAGCACACTATATAAATTTTTCCTTACCAAAGGCGCTTCACTCCCAGGCAACGACGCCAGAAAAGAGTCTTGATGACCCACAAGTGTAGGGGATCTATCGTAGTCCTTTCGATAAGTAAGAGTGTCGAACCCAACGAGGAGCAGAAGGAAATGATAGGCAGTTTTCAGTAAGGTATTTTCTGCAAGCACTGAAATTATCGATAATAGATAGTTTTGTGATAAGGTAATTGGTAGCAAGTGACAAATAGTAAAAGTAAATAAGGTGCAACAAGATGGCCCAATCCTTTTTGTAACAAAGGACAAGCATGGACAAACTCTTATATGAAGGAAAACGCTCCCGAGGACACATGGGAATTATCGTCAAGCTAGTTTTCATCACGTTCATATGATTCGCGTTCGGTACTTTGATAATTTGGTATGTGTGTGGACCAGTGCTTGGGTGCTGTCCTTACTTGGACAAGCCTCCCACTTATGATTAACCTATAATGCAAGCATCTGCAACTACAAAAGAAGTATTAAGGTAAACCTAACCATAGCATGAAACAAGTGGATCCAAATCAGCCCCTTACGAAGCAACGCATAAACTAGGGTTTAAGCTTCTGTCACTCTAGCAACCCATCATCTACTTATTACTTCCCAATGCCTTCCTCTAGGCCCAAACAATGATGAAGTGTCATGTAGTCGACGTTCACATGACACCACTAGAGGAGAGACAACATACATCTCATCAAAATATCGAACGAATACCAAATTCACATGACTACTTATAGCAAGACTTCTCCCATGTCCTCAGGAACAAAAGTAACTACTCACAAGACATAATATTGTTCATGATCAGAGGGGTATTAATATGCATAATGGATCTGAGCATATGATCTTCCACCAAGTAAACCAACTAGCATAAACTACAAGGAGTAATCAACACTACTAGCAGCCCACAGGTACCAATCTGAGGTTTGGGTACAAAGATTGGATACCAGAAATGAACTAGGGTTTGAGAGGAGATGGTGCTGGTGAAGATGTTGATGAAGATAACCCTCCCCAAGATGGGAGAGTTGTTGATGATGACAGCGGTGACGATTTCACCCTCCTGGAGGGAAGTATCCCCTGCAGAATAGCTCTGCCGGAGCCCTAGATTGGTTCTGCCAAGGTTCCGCCTCGAGACGGCGTCGTCTGGTCCCGAAAGCCTCCTTATGATTTTTCCAGGTCAAAACACATCATATAGGAGAAGATGGGCATCGGGGGGGCATCGGGTGGCCCACGAGGTAGGGGGCGGGCCCAGAGAGGGGGGCGCGCCCCCCACCCTCGTGGACAGGTGGTGGCCCCCCTGGTGAATCTCTTTTCGCCAGATATTTTATATTTTCTGAAACAGTTTCCCGTGAAGTTTCGAAGCTTTTGAGTTGTGTAGAATAGGTTTCCAGTGTTTGCTCATTTTCCAGCCCAGAATTCCAGCTACCGGCATTCTCCCTCTTTATGTAAACCTTGTAAAATAAGAGAGAAAAGGCATAAGTATTGTGACATAACGTGTAATAACAGCTCATGGTGCAATAAATATCAACATAAAAGCATGATGCAAAATGGACGTATCAGGGGACACAAGCCCAAGATGATCTTCCACCACAAGACCTCAAGCTAAAGGGCAAGAGATTGATGCATTGGAAGAAGCTCCTAAGTCCTTGGTCAAGTGGGTTCCCAAGACTACCACAAGTTCTACTTCGTCAAGTATATCTACAACTCCAAGGATTCCCATCAGGATGGTGTGGATCCCGAAGAAGAAGAACTATAGAGTTCTTGAGGAGGGTGACTCTGCCAACATACTTCACTCTTATTCATATTGGCAAGGACAAGTGCAATCAACTTTCACATCTTGCACTAGTTCAAGGAGTCACAAACCCTCTTGTTGGTAAGACAAGGGACAACATAACCTAATGCTTTCATGTACATCATCTTCTGTACAATTCACTCTATGTCCATGGATATCTTTGTTTGTTCCTTGTGGGCCTAACCCGTGTAGGTAATGAAAGTGCAACTCACTCCATGGATTGATCCAAAATGATCTACATCGACATAGAGCATCTACATTTTTAACACCTACATGAAGTCATCATCGACAAAACCCAAGGTTAGTTTATCCCTCTTAGGGGGGATATCACATCTAGGGGAGCTTTACTCTAAAGATTGAGCTAAATCAACTCTAATGGTGTGAACACAACAATGCTTTATGTAAAAGTGGCAACCCCACTTGTGCTTAAACGATGAGTATGACCTATGATCAAATGTTCTCATTTGACTCCTAAGTCTATATGACCTCATCATCACCAATTGCTTGATAGATGCTAGATTGGATTTTCCTACTTTGCCACATGTTTCATTTGCTATCTTATTGTGTGAGCATGTTGAGTGCATATTTTTCTCATTCGAGGATATCCATTTGTTATTTTGATTGTTTGGCTTTCTTCTTTTGCCAAATGGATGAACAAGAATGCCTAAGAACCTCCTCTAGCTATCTATGCTTTTCTTGTCTCAAACTCTATTCATGCTACATCACAAAGTTTGATCAAGTCAGATTCGAACACTCTGTGTGAGGAGCACTCGGAGTCCCCGATTCGTCATAGACTTAAACTTCCAAAACCTCTCTGTGCATTTCGGTCTGACACTAGGTTTTCAATCTCGATGGAACCGATTAGAACTTTCCCGGCACACCGAGTTGTAGTAACCGCCTGCGATTCTGCATCTCGATGTCACCGAGTTGTTCCACTCGGTCACACCGACAGGGTCAGGATATATATACCGACCGACGGGTCAAATTTTGGAAATCTCTCCAAAACCTCTTCGCCCGCGCATGTCCTGCTCTGCCGTCTCGGGTCTCCGGATCGTCCTCTTGCCGCCAGCGACCTCCCACTGTTGGTCTCCTCCACCATCAATGGAATTCAACACCACCGTTGCCGCTGTAGCGAGCTCACCGCCAAGTCAGGGTATGAGCTCGATCTTTGTGCAATCTTTACCCCCAATCATTGGCACAAAGTCAATGCCTTTATTCTTGCCATGTATGAGATCATCCTGTCCAGCAAAAACTTTGTTTAGATTAGTTTTGATACAAAGTTTTAGGGTTAGGTTTCCGCCGAACTCATCTTGGACCGACCGAGTTGTAGAAATCGGCCACACCGATTTGGCTTAGGCCATTGCACATGTAAGATTTGGTCTGACCGAAACCTACAAATCGGTGTGACCGAGTTCCATTCTCAGTGAAACGCTAGCAATCTCAGAGTCACTGAACTGTGTCTCGGTCTGACCGATTTCACTAGTTTAGACTCCGAAGTTGCTTCGGTGTGATCGAGTTTAACAAATCGGTAGCTCCAAAATGCTTTCTGTAGAAACCCCAAACTAAGATTTTGACTCATTTGGTTTACAAAACCTCTACACTTTGTGATGCTCATCCACTCCATCTCATCTACATCTATTCACAGGGCCAGCTTTCAGTTTGAAGTGTCAACAATGTCTGATCAAAGTGACAGCCAGAACAGGTCAGAGGAGCAGGCACAGTTGAGTGAGGGATCTAGTCCCTCAAATAGCAGCTACTATGAGAGTAGCAGGAGCACTCCAAGTAACCTTCCAAAGGCTACTACCAAATCAATGAAGAAGAGAACTTCTCACAGTGAGGATGAAGATTTTGTGGATGATGAGGCCACTTCAAAGAAGAAAGTGACTAAGAAGGAGTATGCCATAGTTGCTTCAACAAAGCCTGGACTGAACAAGAAGGTCCCTGCCAAGAGAGCTCCAATGTCAAAGGCCAGAGCATCAACTCAAGAAACATTAATGTTGTTCACTCTTGAAACTAGAGATAGTGAGACGGCAGGAACTAAGAAGAGGGCTAGGAAGACCACAACCAGAGTGGTTGGCAAGCCATCTATGAGAAATGATGGTGATGACGATGATTATGAAGATGAAGCTGATGAGCCTGTTGCACCAGCTGCAAAGACTCAGAAGTTGATGGGGGTGCCATCAAGTCTAGGTTTGCCCCTTCTGAGCCCAAGACTTCCCCCAAAGCTTCTGCTCCAGCCCCCAAGACTGTACCAAAGAGGAGCACAAGAAACATACCAGCTGCTGACAAGAACAAGGCCCCAGTGCCTGAGATTGATGAAGAAGATGCTGAGGTCCAAGTGCTCAGGAAATTGAAGCCCAAGATACCTGATCATGATGATAGTCATATTGTTGCTGAAGACATGAAGTTGAGGAAGGATGCAGGTATCAGACATTGGAGACAATCTGATCCATATGCTGTGAGGAGAAGGACTATTGTGGATTACAGGTTCCACACCAGAGAGCAGTAGGATTTCTATGAGACCATCTTGCTTGATAAGAAGCCCATTGTTTGTGATATGAAGTGGGTAGATTGGGATTACATTGATGAAAATGCAGATCATTTTCCAGGTGTGCATGAGAGCTTCAAGCTATTGAAGGAAATATGCCCTAGAGGCAATAATAAAGATGTTATTTGTATTTCCTTATATCATGATAAATGTCTTTTATTCATGCTAGAATTGTATTAACCGGAAACTTGATACATGTGTGAATACATAGACAAAATAGTATGTCCCTAGTATGCCTCTACTAGACTAGCTCATTGATCAAAGATGGCTATGTTTCCTAGCCATAGACATGAGTTGTCATTTGATCAACGGGATCACATCATTAGGAGAATGATGTGATGGACTAGACCCATCCGTTAGCATAGCACTTTTATCGTTTAGTTTTACTGCTATTGCTTTCTTCATGACTTATACATGTTTCTATGACTATGAGATTATGCAACTCCCGAATACCGTAGGAACACCTTGTGTGCTATCAAACGTCACAACGTAACTGGGTGATCATAAAGATGCTCTACAGGTGTCTCCAAAAGTATTCATGGTGTTGGCATAGATCAAGACTAGGATTTGTCACTCCGAGTGTCGGAGAGGTATCTCTGGGCCCTCTCGGTAATGCACATCATAATAAGCCTTGCAAGCAAATGACTAATGAGTTAGTCACGAGATGATGTATTACGGAACGAGTAAAGAGACTTGCTGGTAACGAGACTGAACTAGGTATAGAGATACCGACGATCGAATCTCGGGCAAGTAACATACCGATGACAAAAGGAACAACGTATGTTGTTATGCGGTTTGACCGATAAATATCTTCATAGAATATGTAGGAGCCAATATGAGCATCCAGGTTCCGCTATTGGTTATTGACCGGAGATGAGCCTCGGTCATGTCTACATAGTTCTCGAACCCGTAGGGTCCGCACGCTTAACGTTTGATGACGATCGCTATTATGAGTTTTGATGTACCGAAGGTAGTTCGGAGTCCCGGATGAGATCACGGACATAACGAGGAGTCTCGGAATGTCCGAGACGTAAAGATTGATATATTGGATGACTATATTCGGACATCGGAAGTGTTCTGGAAAGTTTCGGAATTTACCGGAGTGCCGAGGGGGTTACCGGAACCCCCCGGGGGAATGATGGGCCCTGGTGGGCCATAGGGGAGAGAGAGGGCAGCAGCCAGGAGGTGGCGCGCCCCCTCCCTAGGAGGAGTCCGAATAGGACTATGGGAGGGGGCGCGGCCCCTCTTTCCCTCTCCCTCTCCCTCTCTTTCCTTCCCCCCTTTTCCTTCATTGGTGGACTCCTACTAGGAATAGGATTGCAATCCTATTCCTAGTAGGATTGCTCCCTAGCCGCACCATAGGAGGGCCGGCCGGCCTCCCCCTTGCTCCTTTATATACAGGGGCAGGGGCACCCAAAGACACACAAGTTGAATTATTCTAGCCGTGTGCGGTGCCCCCCTCCACAGAAACACACCTCGGTCATACCGTCGCAGTGCTTAGGCGAAGCCCTGCGCCGGTAGATACATCATATCCGTCACCACGCCGTCGTGCTGACGAAACTCTCCCGTGAAGCTCAACTGGATCAAGAGCTCGTGGGACGTCATCAAGCTGAATGTGTGCTGAACGCGGAGGTGCCGTACGTTCGGTGCTTGATCGGTTGAATCACGAAAAAGTTCGACTACATCAACCGCGTCACTTGACGCTTCCGCTTCCGGTCTACGAGGGTACGTAGACACACTCTTCCCTCTCATTGCTATGCATCTAGTAGATAGATCTTGCGTGATCGTAGGAAAATTTTAAAATACTACGTTCCCCAACAGTGGCATCATGAGCCAGGTCTATGCGTAGATGATATGCACGAGTAGAACACAATGAGTTGTGGGCGATACTAGTCATACTGCTTACCAGCATGTCATACTTTGCTTCGGCGGTATTGTGAGATGAAGCGGCCCGGACCGACATTACGCGTACGCTTACGCGAGACTGGTTTCACCGTTATGAGCACTCGTTGCTTAAAGGTGACTGGCGGGTGTCTGTCTCTCTCACTTTAGCTGAATCAAGTGTGGCTACGCCCGTTCCTTGTGAAGGTTAAAACAGCACATACTTGACGAAACATCGTTGTGGTTTTTGTATGCGTAGTTAAGAACATTCTTGCTAAGCCCGTAGCAGCCACGTAAAACTTGCAACAACAAAGTAGAGGACGTCTAACTTGTTTTTGCAGGGCATGTTGTGATGTGATATGGTCAAGACATGATGAGTTATACGGTTTTGTATGAGATGATCATGTTTTGTAATGTTATCGGCAACTGGCTAGAGCCATATGGTTGTCGCTTTATTGTATGAAATGCAATCGCCATGTAATTGCTTTACTTTATCTCTAAGCGGTAGCGATAGTCGTAGAAGCAATAGTTGGCGAGACAACAACGATGCTACGATGGAGATCAAGGTGTCGCGCCGGTGACGAAGGTGATCATGACGGTGCTTTGGAGATGGATATCAAAAGCACAAGATGATGATGGCCATATCATGTCACATATTTTGATTGCATATGATCTTTATATTATTATGCTTCTTATTTTGCTTAGAACGACGGTAGCATTATAAGATGATCCCTTACTAAAATTTCAAGGTATAAGTGTTCTCCCTGAGTATGCACCGTTGCGAAAGTTCGTCGTGCCGAGACACCACGTGATGATCGGGTGTGATAAGCTCTACGTTCAAATACAACGGGTGTAAGCCAGTTTTGCACACGCAGAATACTCGGGTTAAACTTGACAAGCCTAGCATATGCAGATATGGCCTCGGAACACTGGAGACCGAAAGGTCGAGCGTGAATCATATAGTAGATATGATCAACATAAGATGTTCACCATTGAAACTACTCCATCTCACGCGATGATCGGACATGGTTTAGTTGATTTGGATCACGTGATCATTTAGATGACCGGAGGGATGTCTATCTAAGTGGGAGTTCTTTAAATAATATGATTAAATTGAACTTTAATTTATCATGAACTTAGTCCTGATAGTTTCTTTTGCATATCTATGTTGTTGTAGATCAATGGCCCGTGCTACCGTTCCTTTGAATTTTAATGCATTCCTAGAGAAAGCTAAGTTGAAAGATGATGGTAGCAATTACATGGACTGGGTCCGTAACTTGAGGATTATCCTCATTGCTGCACAGAAGAATTATGTCCTTGAAGCACCGCTAGGTGACAAGCCCCCTCCCGCTAATGTAGACGCTTTGAACGTCTGGCAGTCGCGGTCTGATGACTACACGATAGTTCAGTGTGCCTTGCTTTACGGCTTAGAACCGGGACTTCAACGGCGTTTTGAACATCATGGACCATATGAGATGTTCCAAGAGTAGAAGTTAATATTTCAGGCAAATGCCCGGATTGAGAAATATGAGATTTCCAATAAGTTCTACAGCTGCAAGATGGAGGAGAATAGTTCTATCAGTGAACACTTGCTCAGAATGTCTGGGTACTACAATCATATGACTCAACTTGGTTACAAAGTTGACGAGGATAGTGTTATTGATAGAGTTCTTCAATCACTGCCACCAAGCTATAAAGGCTTCGTGATGAACTATAATATGCAAGGGATGCAAAAGACAATTCCCGAGCTCTTCGCTATGCTCAAGGCTGCGGAGGTAGAAATCAAAAAGGAGCATCAAGTGTTGATGGTTAACAAAACCACTAGTTTCAAGAAAAAGGGCAAGGTAGAAGAAGGGGAACTTCAAGAAGAATAGCAAGACAGTTGCTACTCCCATGAAGAAACCCAAGTCTGGAGCCAAGCCTGAAACTGAGTGCTTCTACTGCAAGGGGACTGGACACTGGAAGCGGAACTGCCCCAAGTATTTGGCGGATAAGAAGGATGGCAAGGTGAACAAAGGTATATGTGATATACATGTTATTGATGTGTACCTTACTAATGCTCGTAGTAGTACCTGGGTATTTGATACCGGTTCGGTTGCTAATATTTGTAACTCGAAACAGGGACTACATATTAAACGAAGATTGGCTAAGGACGAGGTGACGATGCGCGTGGGAAATGGTTCCAAAAGTCGATGTGATCGCCGTCGGCACGCTACCTCTACATCTACCTTCGGGATTAGTTTTAGACCTAAATAATTGTTATTTGGTGCCAGCGTTGAGCATGAACATTATATCTGGATCTTGTTTGTTGCGAGACGGTTATTCATTTAAATCAGAGAATAATGGTTGTTCTATTTTTATGAATAATATCTTTTATGGTCATGCACCCTTGAACAGTGGTCTATTCTTGTTGGATCTCGATTGTAGTGATACACATATTCATAATATTGAAACCAAAAGATGCAAGGTTAATAATGATAGTGCAACTTATTTGTGGCACTACCGTTTAGGTCATATTGGTGTAAAGCGCATGAAGAAACTCCATAGTGATGGACTTTTGGAATCACTTGATTATGAATCACTTGGTGCTTGTGAACCATGCCTCATGGGCAAGATGACTAAAACTCCGTTCTCCGGAACTATGGAGCGAGCAACAGATTTGTTGGAAATCATACATACTGATGTATGTGGGCCAATGAGTGTTGAAGCTCGCGGCGGGTATCGTTATTTTCTAACCTTCACTGATGATTTAAGCAGATATGGGTATATCTACTTAATGAAGCACAAGTCTGAAACATTTGGAAAGTTCAAAGAATTTCAGAGTGAAGTAGAGAATCATCATAACAAGAAAATAAAGTTTCTACGATCTGATCGTGGAGGAGAATATTTGAGTTATGAGTTTGGTCTTCATTTGAAACAATGTGGAATAGTTTCACAACTCACGCCACCCGGAACACCACAGCGTAATGGTGTGTCCGAACGTCGTAACCATACTTTATTGGATATGGTGCGATCTATGATGTCTCTTACCGATTTACCACTATCGTTTTGGGGTTATGCTTTAGAGACAGCTGCATTCACGTTAAATAGGGCACCATCTAAATCCGTTGATACGACACCTTATGAACTGTGGTTTGGCAAGAAACCAAAGTTGTCATTTCTTAAAGTTTGGGGCTGCGATGCTTATGTGAAAAAGCTTCAACCTAATAAGCTCGAACCCAAGTCGGAGAAATGTGTCTTCATAGGATACCCAAAAGAGACTGTTGGGTACACCTTCTATCACAGATCCGAAGGCAAGATATTCGTTGCTAAGAATGGATCCTTTCTAGAGAAGGAGTTTCTCTCGAAAGAAGTGAGTGGGAGGAAAGTAGAACTTGATGAGGTAATTGTACCTTCTCCTGAATTGGAAAGTAGTACATCACAGAAAATTGTTCCAGTGATTCCTACACCAATCAGTGAGGAAGCTAATGATGATGATCATGAAACTTCGGATCAAGTTTCTGCTGAACGTCGTAGATCAACCAGAGTACGTTCCGCACCAGAGTGGTACGGCAACCCAGTTCTGGAAGTCATGTTACTAGACCATGATGAACCTACGAACTATGAGGAAGCGATGATGAGCCCAGATTCCGCAAAATGGCTTGAGGCCATGAAATCTGAGATGGGATCCATGTATGAGAACAAAGTGTGGACTTTGGTTGACTTGCCCGATGATCGGCAAGCCATCGAAAATAAATGGATCTTCAAGAGGAAGACCGATGCAGACGGTAATGTTACTATTTACAAAGCTCGACTTGTTGCGAAAGGGTTTCGACAAGTTCAAGGAGTTGACTACGATGAGACCTTCTCATCTGTAGCGATGCTTAAGACTATCCGAATCATGTTAGCAATTGCCGCATTTTATGATTATGAAATCTGGCAAATGGATGTCAAAACTGCATTCCTAAATGGATATCTCAAAGAAGAGTTGTATATGATTCAACCAGAAGGTTTTGTCGATCCAAAAGGTGCTAACAAAGTATGCAAGCTCCAGCGATCCATCTATGGACTGGTGCAAGCATCTCAGAGTTGGAATATACGCTTTGATGAGGTGATCAAAGCATATGGTTTTATACAGACTTTTGGAGAAGCCTGTATTTACAAGAAAGTGAGTGGGAGCTCTGTAGCATTTCTAATATTATATGTGGATGACATATTATTGATTGGAAATGATATAGAATTTCTGGATAGCATAAAAGGATACTTGAATAAGAGTTTTTCAATGAAAGACCTTGGTGAAGCTGCTTATATATTAGGCATCAAGATCTATAGAGATAGATCAAGACGCTTAATTGGACTTTCATAAAGCACATACCTTGATAAAGTTTTGAAGAAGTTCAAAATGGATCAGTCAAAGAAAGGGTTCTTGCCTGTCTTACAAGGTATGAAGTTGAGTAAGACTCAATGCCCGACCACTGCAGAAGATAGAGAGAAAATGAAAGTCATTCCCTATGCCTCGGCCATAGGATCTATCATGTATGCAATGCTGTGTACCAGACCTGATGTGTGCCTTGCTATAAGTCTAGCAGGGAGGTACCAAAGTAATCCAGGAGCGGATCACTGGACATCGGTCAAGAACATCCTGAAATACCTGAAAAGGACAAAGGATATGTTTCTCGTATATGGAGGTGACAAAGAGCTCGTCGTAAACGGTTATGTCGATTCTAGCTTTGACACTGATCCGGATGACTCAAAGTCACAAACCGGATATGTATTTTTATTGAATGGTGGAGCTGTCAGTTGGTGCAGTTCCACGCAGAGCGTCGTGGCGGGATCTACGTGTGAAGCGGAATACATAGCTGCTTCAGAAGCAGCAAATGAAGGAGTCTGGATGAAGGAGTTAATATCCGATCTAGGTGTAATACCTAGTGCATCGGGTCCTATGAAAATCTTTTGTGACAACACTGGAGCAATAGCCTTGGCAAAGGAATCCAGGTTTCACAAGAGAACAAAGCACATCAAAAGACGCTTCAATTCCATCCGCGATCTAGTCAAGGAGGGAGACATAGAGATTTGCAAGATACATACAGATCTAAATGTTGCAGACCCGTTGACTAAACCTCTTCCACGGGCAAAACATGATCAGCACCAGGACTCCATGGGTGTGAGGATCATCACTTTGTAATCTAGATTATTGACTCTAGTTCAAGTGGGAGACTGAAGGAAATATGCCCTAGAGGCAATAATAAAGATGTTATTTGTATTTCCTTATATCATGATAAATGTCTTTTATTCATGCTAGAATTGTATTAACCGGAAACTTGATACATGTGTGAATACATAGACAAAATAGTATGTCCCTAGTATGCCTCTACTAGACTAGCTCATTGATCAAAGATGGCTATGTTTCCTAGCCATAGACATGAGTTTTCATTTGATCAACGGGATCACATCGTTAGGAGAATGATGTGATGGACTAGACCCATCCGTTAGCATAGCACTTTGATCGTTTAGTTTTACTGCTATTGCTTTCTTCATGACTTATACATGTTCCTATGACTATGAGATTATGCAACTCCCGAATACCGTAGGAACACCTTGTGTGCTATCAAACGTCACAACGTAACTGGGTGATCATAAAGATGCCCTACAGGTGTCTCCGAAAGTATTCGTGGTGTTGGCATAGATCAAGACTAGGATTTTTCACTCCGAGTGTCGGAGAGGTATCTCTGGGCCCTCTCGATAATGCACATCATAATAAGCCTTGCAAGCAAATGACTAATGAGTTAGTCACGAGATGATGTATTACGGAACAAGTAAAGAGACTTGCCGGTAACGAGATTGAACTAGGTATAGAGATACCGACGATCGAATCTCGGGCAAGTAACATACCGATGACAAAAGGAACAACGTATGTTGTTATGCGGTTTGACCGATAAAGATCTTCGTAGAATATGTAGGAGCCAATATGAGCATCCAGGTTCCGCTATTGGTTATTGACCGGAGATGAGTCTCGGTCATGTCTACATAGTTCCCGAACCCGTAGGGTCCGCACGCTTAACGTTTGATGACGATCGCTATTATGAGTTTATGAGTTTTGATGTACCGAAGGTAGTTCGGAGTCCCGGATGAGATCACGGACATGACGAGGAGTCTCGGAATGTCTGAGACGTAAAGATTGATATATTGGACGACTATATTCGGACACCGGAAGTGTTCTGGAAAGTTTCAGAATTTACCGGAGTGTCGGGGGGGTTACCGGAACCCCCCGGGGGAATGATGGGCCCTGGTGGGCCATAGGGGAGAGAGAGGGCAGCAGCCAGGAGGTGGCGCGCCCCCTCCCTAGGAGGAGTCCGAATAGGACTAGGGGAGGGGGTGCGGCCCCTCTTTCCCTCTCCCTCTCCCTCTCTTTCCTTCCCCCCTTTTCCTTCATTGGTGGACTCCTACTAGGAATAGGATTGCAATCCTATTCCTAGTAGGATTGCTCCCTAGCCGCACCATAGGAGGGCCGGCCGGCCTCCCCCCTTGCTCCTTTATATACGGGGGCAGGGGGGCACCCAAAGACACACAAGTTGAATTATTCTAGCCGTGTGCGGTGCCCCTCTCCACAGAAACACACCTCGGTCATACCGTCGTAGTGCTTAGGCGAAGCCCTGCGCCGGTAGATACATCATATCCGTCACCGCGCTGTCGTGCTGACAAAACTCTCCCGTGAAGCTCAACTGGATCAAGAGCTCATGGGACGTCATCAAGCTGAACGTGTGCTGAACGCGGAGGTGCCGTACGTTCGGTGCTTGATCGGTTGAATCGCGAAAAAGTTCGACTACATCAACCGCGTCACTTGACGCTTCCGCTTTCGGTCTACGAGGGTACGTAGACACACTCTTCCCTCTCGTTGCTATGCATCTAGTAGATAGATCTTGCGTGATCGTAGGAAATTTTTAAAATACTACGTTCCCCAACAGCTATGTGGAGTAGACAAGTTTGTGGGTTAAGAATTGACCAAGTGGAATGATGAGCTCATTATGCAGTTTTATTCTACAACTCATTTCTATCCTGATGGAAGAATTGTTTGAATGTCTGAGGATACTAGGTACAAATCAACAATTGTTGAGTGGGCCAACTTGATCAATGCCCCTGAAGAGCATGAGGATGGCTTGGATGTCTATGCCAAGAAGAAGAAAGACCACAACTCCATGGCAAATATGTACAAGGAGATTCCTCACAAAGCCTTGGAAACCCATAAGTTTGTCTCTGTTCATTATCTGCTATCTGGTTTGGCCACAATTAACACAATCTTGAGGCACACCTTGTTGCCCAAATCGGGAGATCACAAGATGATCATAGGCCATTCCATCAACTTACTGCAATTGATTGATGTGCCTGAGAAGTTGTGATGAGTTTGATTGTTGAGACAATCAAGAGGACTGCTGCAGACCAGAAGAGATCATGTGGGTATGCTCCACACATCCATATGTTCATTAACTCCAAGATGGGCACATGCACATACTTATTGGACAAGGAACATCTTCCCTTGTTGCCTAAATTTGAGGAAAACACAGTTGTCATGGATGAAGAAGATCCCACATCTGTAGAGGCTCAAGATAAGAGGGAGAAAGCTAGAGCTGAGAAAGCAGCAAAGATGCCAAGTGCTGAAGAGGCATCTCAGATGTCCCTCAAATCTAAGCAAGATCAAATGGCATATCTGATTCAAGCAACCTTGAGGACTGAGAAAGGTTTGGCCAACTTGACTCAGAATCAAGTGAGACTAGAGATGATCATTGAGACAAAATTATATGATCTAGACTTGAAGGTGACAGAAATGCAGACAACAGTTGAGCAGCTCCATGAAGAAGCTGAGGAGAGGAGAGGACAACCTACCACAGATGTCTTTCAAAGAGTGCCAAGAGGGCAGAGATCTACTGCAATGCCCATGGCTGACACTAGAGCTACTACATCAGTGATACATCCATTTTGCATCATGCTTTTACATCGATATTTATTGCATTATGGGCTTTTTATTACACATTGTGTCACAATACTTATGCCTTTTCTCTCTTATTTTACAAGGTTTACATGAAGAGGGAGAATGCCGGCAGCTGGAATTCTGGACTAGAAAAGGAGCAAATATTGGAGACCTACTCTGCACAACTCAAAAAGTCTTGAAACTCCACGAAAGTCAGTTTTGGAATATATAAAAAATATCGGGCGAAGAAAGCACCAGAGGGGGGCCACCCATCGTCCACATGGGTGGGGGCGCGCCCTACCCCCCTGGGCGCGCCCTCCTGCCTCATGGGCCACCTGGCAGCCCCCCGATGCCCATCTTCTGGTATAAGGTGTCTTCTGCCCTGAAAAACTCATAAGGAAGCTTTCGGGATGAAGCGCCGTCGTCTCGAGGCGGAACCTTGACGGGACCAATCTAGGGCTCCGGCGGAGCTGTTCTGTCGGGGAAACATCCCTCCGGGAGGGGGAAATCGTCACCGTCGTCATCACCATCGATCCTCTCATCGGGAAGGGGTTAATATCCATCAACATCTTCACCAGCAACATCTCCTCTCAAACCCTAGTTCATCTCTTGTATCCAATCTTTGTCTCAAAACTTCATATTGGTACATGTGGGTTGCTAGTAGTGTTGATTACTCCTTGTAGTTGATGCTAGTTGGCTTATTCGGTGGAAGATCATATGTTCATATCCTTTATGCATATTAATACCCCTCTGATTATGAACATGAATATGATTTGTGAGTAGTTACGTTTGTTCCTGAGGACATGGGAGAAGTCTTGCTATAAGTAGTCATGTGAATTTGGTATTCGTTCGATATTTTGATGAGATGTATGTTGTCTTTCCTCTAGTGGTGTTATGTGAACATCGACTACATGAATCTTCACCATTGTTTGGGCCTAGAGGAAGACATTGGGAAGTAATAAGTAGATGATGGGTTGCTAGAGTGACCGAAGCTTAAACCCTAGTTTATGCGTTGCTTTGTAAGGGGTTGATTTGGATCCATATGTTTCATGCTATGGTTAGGTTTACCTTAATACTTCTTTTGTAGTTGCAGATGCTTGCAATAGAGGTTAATCATAAGTGGGATGCTTGTCCAAGGAAGGGCAGTACCCAAGCACCGGTCCACCCACATACCAAATTATCAAAGTAACGAACGTGAATCATATGAGCGTGATGAAAACTAGCTTGACGATAATTCCCATGTGTCCTCGGGAGCGCTTTCCCTTATATAAGAGTTTGTCCAGGCTTGTCCTTTGCTAAAAAAAGGATTGGGCCATATTGCTGCACCTTATTTACTTTTATTACTTGTTACTCGTTACAAATTATCTTATCACAAAACTATCTGTTACCGATAATTTCAGTGCATGCAGATAATACCTTACTGAAAACTGCCTATCATTTCCTTCTGCTCCTCGTTGGGTTGGACACAGTTACTTATCGAAAGGACTACGATAGATCCCCTATACTTGTGGGTCATCAAGACTCTTTTCTGGCGCCGTTGTCGGGGAGTGAAGCGCCTTTGGTAAGGAAAAAATAATATAGTGTGCTGAAATTTACTGTCACTTGTTACTATGGAACATAATCCTTTGAGGGTCTTTTTCGAGGTATCTTCACCCCGACCAGTAGAGCAAAGAGTTGCTCCTCAACCTACTGAACCTACCGAAAATGTTTACTTTGAAATTCCTTCGGGTATGATAGAGAAACTGCTAGCTAATCCCTTTACAGGAGATGGAACATTGCATCCCGATTTGCACCTAATCTATGTGGATGAAGTTTGTGGATTATTTAAGCTTGCAGGTATGCCCGAGGATGTGATCAAGAAGAAGGTCTTCCCTTTATCTTTGAAGGGAAAGGCATTGGCATGGTTTAGGTTATGCGATGATATTGGATCATGGAACTACAACCGGTTGAAATTGGAATTTCATCATAAGTTTTATCATATGCATCAGGTTCATCGTGATCGTAATTATATATATAATTTTTGGCCTTGCGAAGGAGAAAGTATCGCTCAAGCTTGGGGGAGGCTTAAGTCAATGTTATATTCATGCCCCAATCATGAGCTCTCAAGAGAAATTATTATTCAATTTTTTTGCCCGGCTTTCTCTCAATAATCGCTCCATGCTCGATACTTCTTGTGGTGGTTCTTTTATGATGAAGACTATTCAATTCAAATGGGATTTATTGGAAAGAATTAAATGCAACTCTGAAGATTGGGATCTCGACGAAGGTAAGGAGTCAGGTATGACACCTAAGTTTGATTGTGTTAAATCTTTTATGGATACCGATGTTTTCCGTGAATTTAGCACTAAATATGGACTTGACTCTGAAATAGTAGCTTCTTTCTGTGAATCATTTTCTACTCATGTTGATATCCCTAAGGAGAAGTGGTTTAAATATTGTCCTCCCATTGAAGTAAAAGTAGTTGAACCTGTTAAAGTTGAAGAAAATACTATCACTTATAATGTTGATCCTATTGTTCCTACCGCTTATATTGAGAAACCACCCTTCCCTGCTAGAATAAAGGATCATGCTAAAGCTTCAATTGTGGTTCGTAAGAGTAATACTAGAACACCTACACCCCCTGAGCAAATTAAAGTTGAACCTAGTATTGCTATGGTTAAGGATCTCTTGGTCGATAATATTGATGGGCATGTTATTTACCTTTGTGATGAAGCTGCTAGAATTGCTAGACCCGATACTAAAAATAAACATAGACCTATTGTAGGCATGCCTATTATTTCTGTTAAAATAGAAGATCATTGCTATCATGGCTTATGTGATATGGGTGCTAGTGCAAGTGTGATACCTCATTCCTTATACGAAGAAATTATGCACGATATTGCACTTGCTGAGCTAGAAGGTATTGATGTTACAACTAAGCTTGCTAATAGAGATACCATTTCACCAATTGGGATTGTTAGAGATGTTGAAGTCTTGTGTGGAAAAGTAAAATATCCTACTGATTTTCTTGTTCTTGGCTCCCCACAAGATGACTTTTGCCCTATTATATTTGGTAGACCCTTCTTGAATACTATTAATGCTAAGATAGACTGCAAAAAGGATGTTGTTACTATTGGATTAGGGGATATGTCTCATGATTTTAACTTTGCTAAATTTCGTAGACAACCCCATGATAAAGAATTGTCTAGTAATGATGAAATTATTGGTCTTGCTTCTATTGCCGTGCCTCCTCACGATCCTTTAAAACAATATTTGCTAGACTATGAAAATGATATGTTTATGAATGAGAGAAGGGAAATAGATGAAATATTCTTTAAATAGGGACCTTTATTGAAACACAACTTGCCTATTGAAATTCTAGGGGATCCTCCTCCACCCAAGGGTGATCCTGTGTTTGAGCTCAAACCATTACCTGATACTCTTAAGTATGCTTATCTTGATGAAAAGAAGATATATCCTGTTATTATTAGTGCATACCTTTCAGAGCAAGAAGAAGAGAGATTATTGAAAACTCTGAAGAAGCACCGTGCTGCCATTGGATATACTCTTGATAATCTTAAGGGCATTAGTCCCACTCCGTGCCAGCATAAAATAGAATTGGAGAAAGACGCTAAACCGGTTGTTGATCACTAACGACGGTTAAATCCTAGGATGAAAGAAGTGTTAAGGAAAGAAATACTAAAGCTTCTAGAGGCAGGTATAATTCATCTTGTTGCTGATAGTAAGTGTGTAAGTCATGTCCATTGTGTCCCTAAGAATGGAGGTATTACTGTTGTTCCTAATGATAAAGATGAATTGATCGCACAAAGAATTGTTACAGGTTATAGAATGGTAATTGATTTCCGCAAATTAAATAAAGCCACTAAAAAGGATCATTACCCTCTACCTTTTATTGATCAAATGTTAGAAAGACTGTCCAAACATACACATTTTTGCTTTCTAGATGGCTATTCTGGTTTCTCTCAAATACCTGTGTCAAAAGAGGATCAAGAAAAGACCACTTTTACTTGCCCTTTCCGTACATTTCCTTATAGACGTATGCCTTTTGGCTTATGTAATGCACCTGCTACCTTTCAAAGATGTATGATGGCTATATTCTCTGATTTTTGTGGAAAGATTGTTGAGGTTTTCATGGATAATTTTTTTGTTTATGGAACTTCTTTTGATGATTGCTTGAGCAACCTTGATCGAGTTTTGCAGAGATATGAAAAACTAATCTTGTCTTGAATTGGAAGAAGTGCCACTTTATGGTTAATGAAGGCATTGTCTTGGGGCATAAAATTTCTGAAAGAGGTATTGAGGTTGATAAAGCTAAGGTTGATGCTATTGAAAAGATGCCGTGTCCTAAGGACATCAAAGGCATAAGAAGTTTCCTTGGTCATGCCGGTTTTTATAGGAGGTTCATTAAAGACTTCTCAAAAATTTCTAGGCCTCTGACTAATCTCTTACAAAAAGATGTTCCTTTTATCTTTGATGATGATTGTGTAGAAGCATTTGAAATACTTAAGAAAGCCTTGATCTCTACACCTATTGTTCAGCCACCTAATTGGAATTTACCCTTTGAAATTATGTGTGATACTAGTGATTATGTTGTAGGTGCCGTTCTAGGACAAAGAGTTGATAAGAAATTAAATGTTATCCATTATGCTAGTAAAACTTTAGACAATGCCCAGAGAAATTATGCTACTACCGAAAAAGAGTTTTTAGCACTTGTATTTGCATGTGACAAGTTCAGATCTTACATTGTTGATTCTAAGGTAACTGTTCACACTGATCATGCTGCTATTAAATATCTTATGGAAAAGAAAGATGCTAAACCTATACTTATTAGATGGGTTCTACTACTACAAGAATTCGATTTGCATATCATTTATAGAAAGGGAGCTGAGAAACCCGTTGCAGACAACTTATCTAGGTTAGAGAATGTTCTTGATGACCCACTACCTATAGATGATAGCTTTCCTGATGAACAATTAGCTGTCATCAATGCTTCTCGTACTGCTCCATGGTATGCTGATTATGCTAATTACATTGTTGCTAAATTTATACCACCTAGTTTCACATACCAGCAAAAGAAAAAGTTTTTCTATGATTTAAGACATTACTTCTGGGTCGACCCACACCTTTATAAAGGAGTAGATGGTGTTATAAGACGTTCTGTACTTGAGCATGAACATGAACAGATCCTACACAAGTGTCACTCCAAGGCTTATGGAGGACACCACGCTGGAGATAGAACTGCACATAAGGTATTGCAATCTGGTTTTCATTGGCCTACTCTCTTCAAGGATGCCCGTAAGTTTGTCTTGTCTTGTGATGAATGTCAAAGAATTGGTAACATTGGTACACGTCAAGAAATGCCTATGAACTATTCACTTGTTATTGAACCATTTGATGTTTGGGGCTTTGATTATATGGGACCGTTTCCTTCCTCTAGTGGGTATACACATATTTTAGTTGTTGTTGATTATGTTACTAAGTGGGTAGAAGCTATTCCAACTAGTAGTGATGATCATAACACTTCTATTAAGATGCTTAAAGAAGTTATTTTTCCGAGGTTTGGAGTCCCTGGATACCAAATGACTAATGGTGGTTCACATTTTATTCATGATGCTTTTCGTAAAATGCTTGCTAAGTAAGATGTTAATCATAGAATTGCATCCCCATATCACCCACAGTCTAGTGGTCAAGTAGAATTGAGTAATAGAGAGCTAAAATTAATTTTGCAAAAGACTGTTAATAGATCTAGAAAGAATTGGTCCAAGAAACTTGATGATGCATTATGGGCCTATAGAACTGCATATAAAAATCCTATGGGTATGTCTCCGTATAAAATGGTTTATGGAAAAGCATGTCACTTGCCTCTCGAACTAGAACATAAGGCATATTGGGCCATTAAAGAGCTCAATTATGATTTCAAACTTACCGGAGAGAAGAGGTTATTTGACATTACCTCACTTGATGAGTGGAGAACCCAGGCCTATGAGAATGCCAAATTGTTTAAAGAAAAAGTTAAAAGATGGTATGACAAAAGGATACAAAAACGTGAGTTTAATGTAGGTGACTATGTTTTGCTATACAACTCTCATTTAAGATTTTTTGCAGAAAAAACTCCTCTCTAAATGGGAAGGTCCTTACGTTATCGAGGAGGTCTATCGTTCCGGTGCCATAAATATCAACAACTTTGAAGGCACAAATCCGAAGGTGGTAAACGGTCAAAGAATCAAACATTATATCTCAGGTAATCCCATAAATGTTGAAACCAATGTTATTGAAACCGTAACCCCAAGGAATACATAAGGGATACCTTCCATAATGTTTCAGACTCCGAAAAGGAAGAGGTATGTGGTACGGTAAGTAAACCGACTCCAAACAGTGCTAATATCAATTTTCTATATTTTGGAATATTTAAGAAAATAGGAAAATAAGAAGTAGTCCAAAAGGGACACGAGGCATCCACGAGGGTGGAGGGTGCGCCCTACCCCCTGGGCGCGTCCCCCTACCTCATGGGCACCTCGTGTGCCCTCCAGACTCCGTTTTCTTGCATGATACTTCTTTTGGTCGGTAAAAATTCATTATATAATCCCCCGAAGGTTTTGACCATGGTACCATGACAATATCCTCTATTTCTGTTTCGAACTGTTTTCTGCCGGAGTCGTCAAGGCCAGGCATCATGTCGTCCCCCTCCTCCAGCAATGAGGGCAATGATGCTTGGCTAATGAAGATAGAGCTGAAGAGAGAAGAACCCAAGGAGATCCACAAGGTTGATAGGATCAAGAAATCCATGGAGGATCAAGCTCCGGCAGCAGAAGAAGAAGACATCCTTCAACCTCATCAAAACCTTCTTACCCCAACTGAGATTCAAGCTTTCAAGATGATTGAATTAGCTCGCATACAAAACAAGTATCTCACACATGATTTTTTGTTGTTGAAGGAGCATATCACCGCACTCAAGGGCATTATCTGCAAATTGGAGGATCTTCTACGCTTGATGTACGACACTCCATCATCACCAGTATCTTCTCCATCACCTCCGAAGAAAGAGACATAATCACATGGGTATGGCACTCCCCCTGGCAACTACCAAGCTTGGGGGAGGTGGCCCGATATCGTATCACCATCACACTTCTATCTTACCGTTTTTCTTAGTTTGATCCTTTTGGTTATATCTTGATCTAGTAGAATAAAGTTTAAGTATGATCTAGTTGTGAGCTTTGCTTTATGATCCTTACCTATGTAATCGAGTCTGTGAGCTATATATAATAAATATTTGTTTTGAGTCAAGGGCTTGATTATCTCACTATGATCTTGGGGGAATAAAAGAAAGAATAAAAAGAAATAAAGAGGTCATATTGATCTTATGGAAAGTAATGAATTTACATATAAAGAGTATGATGAATAAAGTTGTTGAGAGTTGACAAACATAGTTTTGGTCATCATTGCAATTAATAGGAAGTAATAAAGAAAGAGAGGTTCCCACATATAAATATACTATCTTGGACATCTTTTATGATTGTGAGTACTCATTAAAATATTACATGCTAAAAAGTTGATGTTGCACAAGGAAGACAACGTAATGGGTTATGTTTTCTTATATCTGAAATAAAGTATATTGTCATGGATCATCCAACATGTTGAGCTTGCCTTTCCCCCTCATGCTAGCCAAACTCCTTGCACCAAGTAGAGATACTACTTGTGCTTCCAAATATCCTTAAACCCAGTTTTGCCATGAGAGTCCACCATATCTACCTATGGATTGAGTAAGATCCTTCAAGTAAGTTGTCATTGTTGCAAGCATATGTATGATCTATTAGTGTGGAGAAAATAAGCTTTATACGATCTTGTGATATGGAAGCAATAAAAGCGATGGACTGCATAATAAAGGTCCCTATCACAAGTGGCAATATAAAGTGACGTTCTTTTGCATTAAGATTTTGTACATCCAACCATAAAACCACATGACAACCTCTGCTTCCCTCTACGAAGGGCCTATCTTTTGTTTTTTTCTTATACAAGAGTCATGGTGATCTTCACCTTTCCTTTTTATATTTTATCCTTTGGCAAGCACATTGTGTTGGAAAGATCCTGACATATATACCCAATTGGATGTAAGTTTTCATAAACTATTATTGTTGACATTACCCTTGAGGTAAAAGGTTGGGAGGCAACACTATAAGCCCATATCTTTCTCTATGTCCGATTAAAACTCCATACCCATAAGTATTGCGTGAGTGTTAGCAATTGTGAAAGACTAAATGATAGTTGAGTATGTGGACTTGCTGAAAAGCTCTTATATTGACTCTTTCCGATGTTATGATAAATTGCAATTGCTTCTATGACCGAGGCCATAGTTTGTTAGTTTTCAATGAAGTTTCTGATTCATACTTGACATTGTGAATAAGATCACCATGTGTGTGTGTGTGTGTGTGTGTGTGTGTGTGTGTGTGTGTGTGTGTGTTGCTGTTATAAGAAAGATCATGATGCCCTCATGTCCGTATTTTATTTTATCGATACCTCTATCTATAAACATGTGGACATATTTGTCGATATCGGCTTCCGCTTGAGGATAAGCGAGGTCTAAGCTTGGGGGAGTCGATACGTCCATTTTGCATCATACTTTTATATCGATATTTATTGCATTATGGGTTGTTATTACACATTGTGTCACAATACTTATGCCTTTTCTCTCTCATTTTACAAGGTTTACATGAAGAGGGAGAATGCTAGCAGCTGGAATTCTGGACTGGAAAAGGAGCAAATATTGGAGACCTATTCTGCACAACTCAAAAAGTCCTGAAACTCCACGAAAGTCAGTTTTGGAATATATAAAAAATATCGGGTGAAGAAAGCACCAGAGGGGGGCCACCACCGTCCACGAGGGTGGGGGCGCGCCCCCCTGCCTCGTGGGCCAGCTGGCAGCCCCCCGATGTCCATCTTCTGGTATAAGGTGTCTTCTGCCCTGAAAAAAATCATAAGGAAGCTTTCGGGATGAAGCGCCGCCGTCTCAAGGCGGAACCTTGGCGGAACCAATCTAGGGCTCTGGCGGAGCTGTTCTGCCGGGGAAACATCCCTCCGGGAGGGGGAAATCGTCATCGTTGTCATCATCATCGATCCTCTCATCGGGAGGGGGTCAATCTCCATCAACATCTTCACCAGCACCATCTCCTCTCAAACCCTAGTTCATCTCTTGTATCCAATCTTTGTCTCAAAACCTCAGATTGGTACCTGTGGGTTGCTAGTAGTGTTGATTACTCCTTGTAGTTGATGCTAGTTAGTTTATTCGGTGGAAGATCATATGTTCAGATCCTTTATGCATATTAATACCCCTCTGATTATGAACATGAATATGATTTGTGAGTAGTTATGTTTGTTCCTGAGGACATGGGAGAAGTCTTGCTATAAGTAGTCATGTGAATTTGGTATTCGTTCGATATTTTGATGAGATGTATGTTGTCTTTCCTCTAGTGGCGTTATGTGAACGTCGACTACATGACACTTCACCATTGGTTGGGCCTAGAGGAAGGCATTAGGAAGTAATAAGTAGATGATGGGTTGCTAGAGTGACAGAAACTTAAACCCTAGTTTATGTGTTGCTTCGTAAGGGGTTGATTTGGATCCTTATGTTTCATGCTATGGTTAGGTTTACCTTAATACTTCTTTTGTAGTTGCGGATGCTTGCAATCGAGGTTAATCATAAGTGGGATGCTTGTCCAAGGAAGGGCAGTACCCAAGCACCGGTCTACCCACATACCAAATTATCAAAGTAACGAACACGAATCATATGAGCGTGATGAAAACTAGCTTGATGATAATTCCCATGTGTCCTCGGGAGCGCTTTCCCTTATATAATAGTTTGTCCAGGCTTGTCCTTTGCTACAAAAAGTATTGGGCCATATTGCTGCACCTTATTTACTTTTATTACTTGTTACTCGTTACAAATTATCTTATCACAAAACTATCTGTTACCGATAATTTCAGTGCTTGCAGAGAATACCTTACTGAAAACTGCCAATCATTCTTTCTGCTCCTCATTGGGTTCGACACTCTTACTTATCGAAAGGACTACGATAGATCCCCTATACTTGTGGGTCATCAATCAACACCTGCAGCCACAACATCAGTGCCACCTCCAGTTGCCACTCCACCAGCTCCAACAACTTCCACAGATGCATTCGTCCTTGGAGTCCTCTCAACGCCTTCTCCTGAAGATCAAGCCTAGAGAGACGCATATCACTATGAATTTTCAAGCTTTTTGATAACTTGTTGCCAAAGGGGGAGAAAGTGTATATATCATAGGCTGAGAGAGAGAGAGAGAGAGAGAGAGAGAGAGAGAGAGCTTGCTTCTTTTGCTTTCTTTGGGTTTTTGGTTGAAACTTATCCGTGTGCTTGCTTCATACTCTATGGTTATGTGTGTGAGATACTTCTATGATCATGTGTTTGATCATATCATACCTTAATGCTTGCTTGGATGATGCTATTATTTATCGCTCATATATGATCATTCACTTTGCTTGGTGATGAGTGCATATTTTACTCCCTATCATTTTGAGCGCTCCACCAAGATGTATGTGACATGGAAGAGTAGCCCATGATCCTAATCGATTGTGCATTTGCATTCAAAAGCAAATTTTAAATAATGCACAAAATTAGGGGGAGCTCTTGCTTATCACATACTTCCCAAAGCGACGATATAATTCATTCTTATTATCATTTGTCGAAGCTTTGATCTATATGTTGTCATCAATTACAAAAAGGGGGAGATCTAATGTGCAACTATCCCTGGGTGGTTTTGGTAATTCCTAACAACATATAGCTCATTAAACTAATGCTCTTACAAGATGATCATTTTAGGAAGTCAGTTATTGGCATGGCATGGACTAGGAATGTGGACCCCTCAAAATGTGAAGGACACATATTGGCTCAAGCTCAAGACTCTACATTTTCATTTTAGTGATCCAAGATCATATCGAGTCCATAGGAAAAGCCAATACTATTAAAAGGGGATGAGGTGTTGCTTAATGGCTTGCTTGCTCAAAATGCTTAGTGATATTCTCCAAAAGCCCTCAACCACTTTCTCATTCCACATATGTCCTAAATCTAAAGTCAAACTCGGCCCCACCGATTTGATCTATCTGGCGCCACCGAGTTCATTTGACATAGCCATAGCCAGAAACCCTAATCAGTTCGGTCTCACCGATAGGGATCTCGGCTCACCGAGATGGGATTGCAAACTCTCTGTTTTCCCTTGTAACGCTTCAGTCCAACCGAAGTGAGCGATCGGTCCAACCAAGTTTGAAATGCAAACTCTCTGTTTCCATTTCGTAACATTTCGGTCTCACCGAAACGAGCGAATCGGTCCCACTCCCACCGAGTTTGCCTGACCAACTCTCTGTGTGCCTATTACAGAAATCGGTCTCACCGAGTTTATGTGATCGGTCTCACCAAGATTACATTATGCCCTAACCCTAATGAAATCGGTCCCACCGAGTTGATCATATCGGTCCCACCTAAAAGCCTAACGTTCACATTTTGAACTAAATCGATCAGATCGAGTTTCATGATTCGGTCCCACCGAGTTCGGTAAATTGTGTGTAACAGTTAGATTTTGTGTGGAGGCTATATATACCCCTCCACCCTCTCTTCATTCGTGGAGAAAGCCATCGGAACATGCCTAAATTTTCAACATACATTTTCTTAGAGAGAACCACCGACGCATGTATTGAGACCAAGATATTCCAATCCTACCATATGAATCTCGATCTCTAGCCTTCTCCAAGTTGCTTTCCACTCAAACCTTCTTTTCACCATATCTAAATCTGCGAGAGAGAGTTGAGTGTTGGGAAGACTATCATTTGAAGCACAAGAGCAAGGATTTCATTATCAACACACCATCTATTACCTTTTGAAGAGTGGTGTCTCCAAGATTGGTTAGGTGTCACTTGGGAGCCTCCGACAAAATTGTGGAGTTGAACCAAGGAGTTTGTAAGGGCAAGGGGATCGCCTACTTCGTGAAGATCTACCCTAGTGAGGCAAGTACTTCATGTGCGATGGCCATGGTGGGACAGACAAGGTTGCTTCTTCGTGAAACCTTTGTGGGTGGAGCCCTCTGTTGGCTCGCACAACCGTTACCCTTCGTGGGTTGAAGTCTCCATCAACGTGGATGGACGATAGCTCCACCTATCGAAACCACGCCAAAAACATCGGTGTCTCCACTTGCGTTTGCACTCTCCAAACCCCTACTTGCGTTTGCACTCTCCAAACCCCTCCATTTACCTATGCAATGATTTACTTTCCGCTGCTACAACTCTAGAATTGCATGTGTAGGAAGATTGCTTGACTTGTGCTAAATTGCTAAAAACTGTCAAAACATAAAATTGGGAAAATGCTAAGTTTTTATTTGATCAAGTAGTCTAATCACTCCCTCTAGACATACTTTCAATCCTACAGTACCTGGTGTACCTACAAAATTTAATTCCCCCCCCCCTAAAATTTAACTGGGCGGGCCCCCTCACCCCCCTATTACCAACCATAATTCTCCGCTTCAGTTTGTACACGTAAAATTATTAATAAGTAGACCTTTATTTTTTGAGGTATAATAAGTAGACCTTTGTAGATGTAGCATTACTCAAATAGACGGTCTCCCCTGGCGTCGCGAAAGCTTTGGGCGGGCGCAACCAGATGCGGATCCCCACGCGGGATGGGGTGCTCGGCTCGGCAGCGCCCTGATGGTGCTTCGGCAGCTCTGGCGTTGTGGATCCGGCAGATGGCGGTGGCTTGGTGGCTTCTGGCGCGTGGATCCGGCAGATGGGGTGGCGGCCGGCGACTCTTGTCCGACGGCGCCCTTCCGGCGGTGCAGCGGCTGCTGCGGGATGCTTGGGCTTCGGCCCGGCAGCTCTGTGCTGCGGGATGGGGCGGGGTGGCGCCCCCCCCCCCTCCCGGCTTGGTACTGCAGATCTGGCCGGCTTGCTAGCCCGGCGGTCTTGTCCGTTCGGTGTTTGTAGGCGGCTGGGGTTCCGGCGTGAGGCTAGATGGTGAGTAATCCGGTTTCGGCCGGATCTGGCTGGCTTGCGGCCAGCGAGGATTGTGGTGGCTCCCGGTCGGCGACAACGCGGTTGCTGCGTGGGAGGCGAGCGGGTCAGCGGATTGCGGCACATGTGGGTGGTGTTCGAGATGCTCCGGGTGAAGACCTGGCCGGTTGCTGCCGGCCGGTAACGGCGGTGCCCGCAGGCGTCGCTCCCCTCCTTGGAGGCGTTGCCGTGGAGATCTCCGGTCTCCTACCCTCGGTTCAAGATCTTCGGGCAAATGCCTAAGGCCCGGCGTCGGGTCGGGCGGCGTCGTCGTCCTCGTCGCATCCCCCCTTGGGGGCGTCGTCTTGAAGAGCTTCGATCATGTTCGCGCATTCCATAGGCTGGACGCTCGCGGCATTGCGGTTGGCAGCGGTCCGTCCGGCAGTGTGATGTGGCGCGACTTCTTGTGTGGCAACGATGACGGCTTCGGGCAAAGTTGGGATGCTGCTGAGTTTTGGTAGTCGGTCTCATCCGGCGTGTTCGAGGGGTCGCCGTGCCTCGCTCGTCTTCCTGAAGTCGGAGCTGCAGAGGAGGTGTCTCTGCGGCAACGATGACACGAGATGGGTGGTCGGTTCCGGTGCTGGCTCGGTGCAGGCCCAACGCTTGTCCCCTGCATTGCTCGTCGACAGAGTCGGATCTGCCTGGTCGTCGGCGCGTGGGGTGGACTGTTTGGCATCGACCGACACAGGCCTCGGCGCTTGTTTGCAGTGAGGGATTTTCTCCTCGACGGCGTGTGTGCGTTTTTGTGTGGGTTGCCAGGTCGCCTTTGGTGCCTGTTTTTACAGGCGTGTTGTGACGGTTTTCGCCCAGTTTTCCGTTAATTAACTGGGCAACTCTCTTCGATTTTTTTAATGAATCGGGCCCTAAGGGATCGCGTTTCAAAAATAAATAAATAGAAGCGTCGGCTACACCAAAGAATCTCCGAGACCGAGAGCGCGGATTTATAGCACACAGGTCTGGGGACACGTGTATCGCTAATTTGCGCCAAGATTCGTGAAACGATTTATGTATGCACAGAGTTTGATGTTCGGTTTCGTGTATAATGCGTACACCTGTTGTTGTGGAATCAGATGCCTATTCGATGGGGTGACTTAACAATAGAAATCAAGACATAAAGATATACTTCCTCCGTCTCATAATGTAAGAACACTAGTGTAGTGTTAAAAAGCATCTTACATTATGGGACGGAGAGAGTACAACATATGAACAAAACGATTCATTATGGACCTCAATATCCAGGGAACGTCAGCCCGGGGAGGCGGTCCTGGTGAACGTTTCGATCGCCAAGAAAAGCATGTACGAGCAAACGAAAATCCCTCCCAGTGAACCCCTCCTCTGAGCATCCATCTGGGCAAAAAAAACAAAATCCCTTTTTTTGCTTTGACACACTATCAGAACTTAAAACTAGATTTTGGATCCCAGTTTTTTCTTTTCAAGAAACTTTTAATCTATTCATTTTTAATCATGATAGTACAACGGACACAAAAATAAAAAAAATGCGTCCAAATCCGTAGACCACTTCGCGGACTTTTTTTGGACCCCAATTTTAAATAGTTAAAACAACACATAAATGCCATGATGTACATAAAAAAATACCCTCACGTTCAAAATAATCAGACATTGTACGTCCCTAAATAAAACAATCAAAAAGAATTTGACATGCTAAAAAATTCAAAATTTTGTTGCCATGTGAAAAAAATACATTATTTTAACTAAAAATGACACCACATAAAAACAAAAAGGGAAACAAATCCATGACCGAGATAGTAAAAATGCCATGACACTAGGAATAAAAATGCCATGATCATCTAAAATTGACGTGATCCAAGATATCAAAATTTCCATTATGAATAGATTTACTATGATATGGATTATAAAATGCCATGCTCTTGAAAATAAAAATGACATGTCTACAAAAGATAATCCCATCCTCTTGAAAAATAAAAATGCCATGGTCTTAATAACAAAAATGCCATGCTATTCATAATAAAAAATACCATGCTTTTTCAAATAGTTGGTGTCGTGGATATAATCCTCACATCACTAGGGGTATGGAAGTAGAGCCAATCATATCTAGCGAACATCAAAGTTGGGAGTACGCTCATGGAATTATACATGTTCAGGCCATGTGCGGTGGAGGTAATAGTAATACCCTACTCCTGTGATGATCTTTGCTCCTGGCGTAGGGTACAATGTTAGTATGCTCAACCCTCAGCCCCATGCTTCCCTCCGAGATTATATAGCGTGTGTCAGGTAAGGGTACACAATGGGCTGTTATTAATGATATTCATGGCCTCATGTGGGAAAATCATATATGCCACATACTGCGTCAAGATGTTGAGGGTTCGCACAGGATTCAGGAGGGAGCGACGCGATCTGGGCCAGCCCGTTAGCGGTTAGCCTAGGAATGGTTTTCTCTGGTTTTGGGAATCGGTTTTTCTTTTTTCATGTTGTTTTTTTGTGGCTGGTTTTCATTTAGTTTTTTTCCTTTCTGTTAATTTTTTTCGTTTTTATCTTTTCTGTTTCTTTCTTCTTTTTTGTTTATTTTCAAAATTTTCAAATTTTGTTCAGATTTAAAAAAAATGTTCCTCTTATAAAAATTTGTTCAGAATTTTATTTTTTTCCACATTTCGAAAAATGTGCAGGAATTTCAAAAAAATATCCCTGTTATAAATTTTTCACAAATTCAAAAAATGTACATGAATTCCGAAAATGTTCCTATTTTTAAAAATTTGTTCACCAATTTTAAAAAGTCACGTTCTGTTAAAATTTGTTGACAATTCAAAAAAGGTTCACGATCCCAAAATCTGGTCAGATTTTTTAAAAATGTTTGTGGTTCCATTTTTTTGTTCGGAATTTGATGAAAGTTCCATTTTGCACTTTTTTTAATACTCCCTTCGTCCGGAAATACTTCTCATCAAAATGGATAAAAGGGGATGTATCTAGATGTATTTTAGTTCTAGATACATCCCTTTTTGTTCATTTTGATGACTAGTATTTTCGGACGGAGGGAGTAAATTCTAAAAATATTCGTAGTAATAAATTTTTGTTCAAATTGCATGAAATGTTCCTGTTTTCAATTATTTGTTCAAAAATTCAGAAAATGTTCGAAGTTTCAAAATTTGTTCATAATTTTCCACGTATTCAAAAAATATTCCTTTTGCCAAAAATTGTTCAGAAATTCAAAATATGTTTGCATGTTTTCAAAGTATACACTTTAAAGAAGTACACTTAAAAAAACTATCAATGCAGTAACTAATTCCAGTTCGCTACATTAACTGATTGAAATTCGCTACAGTAGAGGAGATCAGTTCTACGCTAACATTAGTTCTTTACATTGTGTTCTGCAGTATAGACATCAAAATTTGTGTGGTGGAGTGGCTGTGAGCTTGCAATCACAAGCCGCTGTTCTCGTGTTCTAATCCTCATATCGCAGCATCGTTGCCTTTTGCTATCTTTTTTCGTCTCGCTGTAGAGCTCGATGGGCCGGCCCACTCGTGCTGTCTCCTGTGCGAACGCCCAGCATTTTGACGCATAATGCGGCGCATAGGACCTCCCGCTCGGCTGGGCCTGCGATCCACTTGGGCCTTCTCCCGTGCTGCACATCGGCCCGGTTTTCCGCTAGGTCGATTTACTGGAAAGGAAACCCTCGAAGCCCCCACGCTACGCAGCCTTCATCCCCTCCTTCCTCCCCACCACTGCCGCGAACTCCTCCGACACGAACTCTGCTCAAGCCGGCGCCCATGGTTCCCGTCGGGCTGCCGGCCGTTCCGCAAGCCGAAGGCACCACCAAAGGACCTGAGTCCCTCAATCGAAACCCCAGATCAGACCGGACCGCGGCGGCGCCACGACAGGCTGCCGGCCTGCAGGACAAGCTGCGTTGGCGGTGCGCTCTCGCCGCCTACCGGCTTCGACGGTCTGCGCCGGGGCGCGGCGCTTCGGAAGATCCGTAATCGAGTCGTGCGTCCGATCTGCCGCCTCCTCTCGACGTCCGCGGCTCTGTGCTCTTCCGTGTTCTCTCCTAGCGCACGCTGTGCGGCGCTACGCAGCTATCTGCCGGCTCCTCAGCGATGGACAAACTGAGCCCTGTGGGAGACAATCGCATCAGCTCAGCGACGTCCAGCATTTCTCCTCTCTATGTTTCTTTGGACGGCTCATCTCCAAGTACGAAGCCACGACCAGATGTAAGTTTCATCATCATTGATCTGTTTTCTTGTTCATGACTAGATTCCCTCTTTTCATCCAAATATTCTGATTACTGCATGCCATTGCTCTAAATTTCTTGATTACTGCATGCCGCTGGAGTTGCTGTGTATAGGTGGTGAACCAGAATAGAGAATACATGTGTGTTATGCCTTCCACGTGTTTGACGTAATGCCCAACCGAATTGCTCGCACAAAATTCGATGGGAAAAGAAAGCAGCATGGCTCACAGCTGTCAATCTTCTTGTTTCTAGTATAAATTTTGAGCCCAATGTTCCTCTATGTCCCTGTTTCTTACCTCCTCACTCACCGAGCAAATCAAGAAGCAGCACTGAAGTCCCCCTGATGTTCCATCTCCCCCATTTATGTGTCTCCCATCTTTCCATGTGTGTCTCTCCCATCTCTAACCAGAAATAGTCCTCTCTATCTTTCTTTCTCTACATAAGTTCTAGTACACCATTGAAGGATACATGTCTTGACGGAGAGATAAAATCACATTATGCGTTGTAATTCAAATTATTAGTTATTTTTATGAGGCGAGTCATCAGCATAAGGCAACAAGCCAAGAGTTGTGAGGGGAGAGAATTTTACATCATAAACGACGATCTAGTAGGACCTTTTTTCCTATATGTTTTTTGTCAATTATATTTCAACCTACACCTTTTAAATATTATTTCTCTGTGCCCTTACTAAGTCTACAAAAACAAAATACAGAAATATCAAATCTAAGTATGCTCTAGATATTCAACATGTGAGACAATAAGTGAAAAAGACCAACAGAGCATCATTCTGGAAAGAAAGATATCAACATTGCATTTGAATCTTTCACATTTTATCACAAAGAAAGACAACTAAAAACTCACTTCCAATGGATGTGGCACAAACGAAAGGAACCAAGCAGGACTGAGTGCAAGTTTTGTCTTCTTCATCTGCATAGATTGATAATGTAGGGCCTATGTACAGTTGATTACACTCTAACTATCTTTTATGGACAAAAAATAATCATGATTCAGATCTTTTTATTTTGTAATTAGCGTGTGAATTTTCTTGGGGTGGGCAGTTAGTATAGGTATATATTCGGTAAGGATTAGGGTGCAAGTGATGCAAATTCACATGAAGTTTAATATACAATGCAAGCAAACAATTGTATAGACTCACAGGCAAGCTGGAATGTTCTTGCATCACCAGTGAATGTGCTGCTACCCATGATATTGACTTTAATTTTGAAAGAAATAAGTAGACATCAAAATAAACTCATAAAATAATGGTGCGACCAATGCCACAATTGAGTATGCTAGATGGTCTCTCCTAAAATAATTGTGTGATATTTAAGTGAGCTAAATCATGAGTTTCACATATCTCTCTCTTGGTCAGAACTAGTCCAGTAATTTACAGGACATGATAAACCCAGAACATGATAAATAAAAAATAACATTTATCTTACAAATGCGAACATCTTTTATAATAGTCAAACTTAAATCTTTTTTACTGCATGTTTCGTAGTAGGACATCTGTTTATGAAACGGAAGGTAGCATACTTGTGGCTGCACAAACAATTATATTGTTTATTACATCGAGCTATCCTTTTACCGCATGTTTCATAGTAGGACATCTGCTTATGAAATGGAAGGTAGCATACTTGTGGCTGCACAAACAATTATATTGTTTACATCGAGCTAAAAGAATGACGGAAAACAATATATTTACTTGCTAGACTAAAAGATTGATGGAAAAAATATTTCTTGAGTTTAACTCTTATCAATTTTACCTCGACAAAGAGGCAGATCCTTAGTTTTGCAGCCAACATTTCATTTGCATGGTACTCGGCAATTTGCACCAATGTGAATCCTACATCCCATCAGTTGAGTTATTCCACGACAATCTATCTGTGACCCTAAAGTCCTGCGTTGCTATCTGAACTGTGTGCTTCTCTCTACCACGAGTGAAATCCACCTTGAATTGCCTATTTTTTGGATCGCATTAATGTGCAATGGTTGTAGACAAGATCCAGTCTTCTACTAACGAAATAGTAAAACAATATTAGTAACTCTGTTAATGCACGTAAATACAGATAAGAAAAATATCTATCTGGATTACAATGACGACATGCCTGGAAACTTAATTCTTGAATTTGCATTACTAAGTATATATAGAACTGAAGTTTAACCAAGAACATGACATTACTGCATTTCTTTACAGAATTAGCTCACTGCTGTGATACAATGCTAATTGTAGTAAGTTTTACATTCAACTATGTTATAGAACTGAAGGTGCCTACACTAAATTTCTCCATGATTTCTAAAGAAAGCAAAAATAAGAAAATATTTGCCCAAGATTTCTCCAAAAGATGCATACCAGGAGCAAAATTAATATATTGATGTAGATGACTTTAATCTTCATGTAAGGTGGATCAACTGCCATACAGGAGGGTAATGTACATGCTCATAAACTTGGTTGATGTTGCCGTGGCTAATCTAGCCTGATTTCCTGCTGCTGGTTTCTTTGAACAAGAAACTAACAAAACTAAAGTTCACTTTAATATAAAGTTTTAGCTGCAGCCAGAAACAATCCAAGCTCTTGTACGTTTAGTCGGTGGACTTTAAAGAAAAATCATGGATAAATGAAGAAGCTGATCTGTCCATATAGTGCAAGAAACAAGTAGTGAGCGAGACAAAAGCTTAGTGATGAGAACTCCAAGAACCTCTCTTGAACCCATGGCTCACGTACAACTGGAGTAGCTGCTGCACCTGGAGTCCTGCCGTGGTGCCTCTGTTCTGTTCGATGCACCGTGAAGCAGGTAGAGATGAAGGTCGTACGTGATAGAAGATGGCGAGCTACATCTTGCATCTACAAACGAGGGCGACCTAGGCATCTACAAACTGAGAGCAACGAAGACGACAAAGCATGTCGTCAAGAACAAAATACCCAGGTGGTGGCGGAGAATGGAGAATGGTGCCAGCATGGAACATACAAATATGCGTAGATAACTGAGTGTGAACCATGGCAACAAAACACTTGTATAAATGTGTGTGTGTGTGTAGATGGACCCCATGCATGAGAATTTAACAAGGTCAAAAGAATGCTTGCTCGTGCTCCTGCTCGTCGATGGTGGTGCCCGAGCGTGCGGTTATGGCGTCGCCCAGTAGGGGAACACGATATGTGGGATCGAGGCAACACGCATAACAACCCACAACGAGGCAACAGATGCATAGCCGGACTAGCATGTAGCGGAGGTGGACATAAATGTGGATGTTGAGCTCCATACGAGTCTCAACAGTGCGCTCATCAGTAAGAGCAACAACGACAAGAAGATTCTGAATATACTTCTCTTAGGGAAAATAAGAAGCCATTAGAGGTAGAAGAAACCTCAATCTCAAGAAAGTAGCGATGAGGACCAAGATCAGACATAAGAAACTCACTATGACAAGCCATCACAAAGGCAATGTACTTAGAGTCGTCGCCGGTGATGATATGACATATAGAAGATAAGTTGAATGGTGGACAGAAAGTGCCGGTGATGATATGACATATAGAAGATAAGTTGAATGGTGGACAGAAAGTGAAGGATCATGAGCACTCGTCGAAAATCCAGCCATAGTGACCACTAAGACAAAGCAATCAAACCAGGCATGAGGGGTTTGCTTAAAGCTCTATAGAGAGCGACGAAGATGATAGACCATGCCATCAGGAAAACAATACATAGGTGGTGGCTGCATGTAGGCATTATGAATATCAAGCTGTGAGGCAGACCCGTGGCGAACAAAATGTTCTTGACATTGAGAAGTGTCCGAAGAATGGTCATGTGGGCCATATAGGAGAAAATGTCTCATCGTACTTTGTTACGCTCAAGAAAACCATCAGTCTTAACCATGTAGACCCACTTACAACTGATAGGACGATCACGAGGAGGAAGGGAAATGAGATCCCACGTGACATTTGCGGGCAAGAGCATCAATCTTTGATGCCACCACATGCTACCATTCAGGATGAACCACATCACGTGATGTTTGCGGGAAATGAGATCCCAAAAGGATTCCAGGCAACAACTTGGAGATATACTCTCTACCAGAGTACAAAACACACGAATAGGCATAGAGAACTAAGTATGAACCATGGCAGCAAAAGGCTTATAGATAAGACCTGCTACGAGAAGAAATAAAGTATATCCAGGTGTGTCGAGAAAAGTCACTAGCGATGACCTCCTTTCGAGGCAAAGGGAGATGGACCCCCTATATCAGAGTGAACATGGTCAAAAGGACGCTGAGACACTCTCTCGCTATGATTATAAGCTAACTGGACCACGGATTAGAGACATCATCGGAGACGTATCAAGAAGGCCACACGATACTAAGGATGAGAGATCACAAGTGACCCAAGGCGATGATGCCACTGCTAAAAATAACTGGTAGACAAAGCAACAAAGGCGGAGACAGGCGGTCGTGGTAGCAGAGGGACTTGATCCAACATCCCACGTGCCTGTGCACTCTCCATACCCCGTCGATCCGGCTTGGTGTTCTCCTTTTTGCGGGCTATGTGCCATGCACTTGATTAAGCACCCCAAGTTCTCATACCGTGCGCCCTTGGCCCCGGCTTTAGGTAGCGCCTTGTCCTCGGCTCGTCTCGTGCATAATTCAGGCATGTGTCGTCTGTCCGAGCTCCTGCTCACCATTGGTGGTGCTCGAGCATGCGGTTATGGTGTCATACAACAAAGGAACACATGATGGGATTGAGACAATGCATATAGCAACCCGCAACAAGGCAAAGGATGCCCATCTAGATTGACAGGGAGCGGAGGTGGACACAAAGGTGGACGTTGACGAGTCTCAACAATGTGCTCATAAGTAAGAGCAACACGAACAAGAAGATCCTGGATATACTTCTCTTAGGAAATAAAGAAGCCATTAGATTTAGAAGAAACCTTAATTTTAAGGAAGCAGTGATAAGGATCAAGATAAGATATAAGAAATTCACTATGACGAGCCTTCACAAAGGCAATGTACTTAGAGTCGTGCTAGTGACGATCGACACGTAGAAGAAGAGTTTGACCACAAATTGAATGGTGGACCGGAAGTGCAGGATCTTGAGCACTCACCAAAACCAGTTGCAATCACCATTGAGGCGAAGCGCTCAAACGAGGCACGAGGGGGTTTGCTTAGGGCCATATAGAGAGTGACGAAGACGACAAACCATGCCATAAGGAAGAGAACCCAAGTGGTAGCTACATGTTAGCCATTCTTGACATTAAGCTGAGACGCAGACCAACGACGAATAAAAGGCACATTGAGAAGTGTGCTAAGGGTGGTTATGTGGGTCATATAGGAGCAAATGTCTCATTATATTCATGGCCATGTTCTCACCACTAGACAAGCTTTTGTAACGCTAGAGAATGATCAATTTTAACCTTGTAGACCCACTTGCAAGTGATGCGACGACCACGAGGAGGAAGGAAAATGTGATTCCACATGTTGATGCGGGCAAGAGCATCAATCTTCGATGCCATCACATGTTGCCGTTCGAGATGAACGACCTCACCATAAGTAGTCGTCTCAGGAAAGAGCGACACAATAACCATAGTGGTTAATATGCAGAAGCGTGCGAGCTTGGAAGCCACAAGTAGGCTAAGCTAGAGGCGTTGCGTTGTCAACAAAAGAAGACATAATAGTCGAGGGAGATGGCTCATCAGAAGAATCCATAAGACATGGACGACGAGTGTAGTAAAGTCGACGAACATGAGCAAAAGAGAAGGAACATGAAAAGATGAAGTGCCAAAAGTGCCTTGGCTATCGACTTGGAGGGAAGTACCACCAGTAGTAACAACATGAACATGAGAATATGGAGGTGGAATGGAGGACAAATTGGAAGAATTGTAAATCATATGACCAAGGATACATGGAGGAGTGCCTGATATTGTAAAAAAGTAGTCTCTCTATACCATTTGAGTAGGCAGTCAAACCTGTCGATGGAGAACCAAAAGTAGCAGCAATCCCACGTGCCAATGCGCTCAGGAGTAGCAATCTCCTTTGACATCGCAAGATGCCATTTGGTATGAACAACATCACGATAAGAAGTCGGCTCAAGAACAGTAGCGTTGACGCTAGGAAGAGCAAGGCGGTTAACGTGCGAAAGCGGACGAGGTACATGCCATTAGTAGGCCGAGATGGGGAAGATGGCACATCAGTAGACGCATTCACAATACGCGGACATTGTGTATAAAAGTGAGGAAAAGATGGAAGAATACGAGCAGGAATCATGGGGGTAAACTCAGGTGATGAAGACAAGGAAGCCACTGGTGATGAAGGTGTAGAATCATGTGATACGCGAGGAGAGGAAATTATAGGAGATGTTGGCATTGGATGTGCAATAATCGGAGAAGCAGGAGCAGTACGACGAATTGATAAGGGCTCAACAGGAGTGATATCCTCCACTGAAAAGGTCGAGGAAGATGGATGCGGGTAGAAGGGATGAGACTCATCAACAATCATCCCAAGAAATAGTCATCCGATGACCAACATGATCCTATCAACGATATGCCTTATGCTCATCGTTGTATCCTAAGAAGACACACTCAACGAACTGAGTAGTCAGTTTGGCGCGTTCACGTAGGGTAAAGACATAGCAAACACAACAAAACATTGAAGCGTGAATAATCAGGAAACGATCAAATAGATGCTCGAAAGGAGTGCCACCCTGTAGAACAATGGATTGATGAAGGTTGATGAGATAGATGGAAGTGGAGACAGACTCGACCCAAAAGTGCGGCGGAAGAGAGTCGGTGACCATCAACAGACATCATCCCAAGACGGTGACATTTATTGCACTCAGGAACGCCATTCTGAGCATGAGCACTAGGATAATAGAACCGAAGTCTGCTCAACAAGGATTCCACGCAACAGCTTGGAGATAAACCGTCCACCAGAGTCATCATAGAACGCATGAATAGGCGTAGAGAACTGAGTGTGAATCATGGTAGCAAAAGTCTTATAGATAAGACTCACTACAAGAGGAAATAAAGTATATCTAGGTGTGTCGAGAGAATTCACTAGCCATGACCTCCGGTCGAGGCAATGGGAGATGGACACCCGGGATCAGAGTGAACAAGGTCGAAAGGACGCTAAGACACTATCTTGCTATGAGTAACTGGACCTGTTTACCAATCCAACATCCTTGACGGTTTAGATACATCGTGGGAGGCTGATCCAAGAAGCCCACGTCAAACTAAGGATGAAAGACAACAAGTGGCCCAAGGCGATGATGCCACTGCTGAAAATAATTGGTAGACAAGGCAACAGATGCAGAGACTGGCGGTCGGTGGCAGCGCAGGGACTTGATCCAGCATCCCACGTGCCTGTGCACTCTTCGTACCCTACTGATCCGGCTTGGTGTTCTTCTCTTGTTTGTGGGTTGTGTGCCATGCACTTGATTAAGCACCCCAAGTTCTCATACCGTGCGCCCTTGGCCCCGGCTTTAGGTAGCGCCTTGTCCTCGGCTAGTCCCGTGCATAATCCAGGTACGCGTCGACTGTCCGAGCTCTTGCTCACCATTGGTGGTGCTCGAGCGTGCGGTTATGGTGTCGTACAACAAGGGAACACGGGATGTGGGATTGAGACAGTGCACATAGCAACCCGCGGCAAGGCAAAGGATGTCCATCCAGATTGGCAGGGAGCGGAGGTGGACACAAATGTGGACGTTGACGAGTCTCAACTATGCTCTCATAAGTAAGAGCAGCACGAGCAAGAAGATCTTGGACATACTTCTCTTAGGAAATAAAGAAGCCATTAGAGGTAGAAGAAACCTTAATCTTAAGGTAGCAGTGATAAGGATCAAGATAAGATATAAGAAATTCACTATGACGAGCCTTCACGAAGGCAATGTACTTAAAGTCGTGCTAGTGATGATCGACATGTAGAAGAAGAGTTCGACCACGAATTGAATGGTGGACCGGAAGTGCAGGATCTTGAGCACTCACCAAAAACTAGCCGCAACCACCACTGAGGCGAAGCGATCAAACGAGGCACGAGGGGTTTGCTTAGGGCTATATAGAGAGTGACGAAGACGACAAACCATGCCATCAGGAGGAGAACCCAAGTGGGGGCTACATGTAGCCATTCTTGACATCAAGCTTCGAGTTAGACCAATGGCGAATAGAGGCCACATTGAGAGGTGTGCTAAGAGCGGTCATGTGGGCCATATAGGAGCAAATGTCTCATCGTAGTCATGACCATGTTCTCACCTCTAAAAAAGCTTTCTTAATGCTCAAGAGAATCACCAGTCTTAACCTTTTAAGCCCACTTAGAAGTGATGAAACGAGCACGATGCGAAAGGAAAATGAGATTTCACGTGTCGTTGCGGGCAAGAGCAACAATCTTCAATGCCATCAAATGCTATCATTCGGGTTGAACAACCTCACGATAAGTAGTCGTCTTGGGAGAGAGTGGCGCGGTAACCATAGGGGTCAATAGGCAGAAGTGGGCGAGCTTGGAAGCCATAAGTAGGCTGAATTGGAGGCGGTGTGTTGCTAACAGAAGAAGACATAGCAGTCGAGGGAGAGGGCTCATCAGAAGAATCCACAACACACGGACGACGATTGTAGTAAAGTCGAGGAACATGAGCAGAAGAGAAGGAACATGAAAAGGCAAAGTGCCGAGAGTGCCTTGACTATCAACTGGGAGGGAACTACCATCGATAGTAAGAACATGAACATAAGAATATAGAGGTGGAATGGAGGAAAAATTGTAAGAATTGTACATCATATGATCGAGGATACATGGAGGTGTACCTGATATTGTAAAAAAAAGTAGTCTCCCAGTACCATTAGAGTAAGTTGCAAAACCTGGAAAACATGTCGATGGAGAACCAAAAAAAGCAGCAACCTCACGTGTTGATGTGCTCAGGAGCAGCAATCTCCTTTGATATCGCAAGATGCCATTTGGTATGAACAACATCACGATAAGAAGTCGGCTCAAGAACAGTAGCGTTGACGCTTGGAAGAGCAAGGCGGTTAACATGCGAAAGCGGACGAGGTACATGCCATTTGTAGGCCGAGACGGGTAAGATGGCACATCAATAGACACATTCACAATACGCGGCCGATGTGTATAAAAGTGAGGAAAAGATGGAAGAATACGAGCAGGAATTATCGGGGTAAACTCAGGTGGTGGAGACACGGAAGCCACTGGTGATGAAGATGTAGAATCATGTCATAAGCGAGGTTAGGAAATTATAGGAGATGTTGGCATTGGATGTTCAATATTCGGAGAAGCAGGAGCAGTACGACGAATTGATAAGGGCTCAAACGGAGTGATATCCTCCACTGAAAAGGTCGAGGAAGATGGATGCGGGTAGAAGGGATGAGACTCATCAACAGTCATCCCAAGAAATAGTCATCCGACGACCAACATGATCCTATCAACGATATGCCTTATGCTCATCGTTGTATCCTAAGAAGACACACTCAACGAACTGAGTAGTCAGTTTGGCGCGTTCACGTAGGGTAAAGACATAGCAAACACAACAAAACATTGAAGCGTGAATAATCAGGAAACGATCTAATAGATGCTCGAAAGGAGTGCCACCCTGTAGAACAATGGATTGATGAAGGTTGATGAGATAGATGGAAGTGGAGACAGACTCGACCCAAAAGTGCGGCGGAAGAGAGTCGGTGACCATCAACAGACATCATCCCAAGACGGTGACATTTATTGCACTCAACAACGCCATTCTGAGCATGAGCACTAGGATAATAGAACCGAAGTCTGCTCAACAAGGATTCCACGCAACAGCTTGGAGATAAACCGTCCACCAGAGTCATCATAGAACGCATGAATAGGCGTAGAGAACCGAGTGTGAATCATGGTAGCAAAAGTCTTATAGATAAGACTCACTACAAGAGGAAATAAAGTATATCTAGGTGTGTCGAGAGAATTCACTAGCCATGACCTCCGGTCGAGGCAATGGGAGATGGACACCCGGGATCAGAGTGAACAAGGTCGAAAGGACGCTAAGACACTATCTTGCTATGAGTAACTGGACCTGTTTACCAATCCAACATCCTTGACGGTTTAGATACATCGTGGGAGGCTGATCCAAGAAGCCCACGTCAAACTAAGGATGAAAGACCACAAGTGGCCCAAGGCGATGATGCCACTGCTGAAAATAACTGGTAGACAAGGCAACAGATGCAGAGACTGGCGGTCGGTGGCAGCGCAGGGACTTGATCCAGCATCCCACGTGCCTGTGCACTCTTCGTACCCTACTGATCCGGCTTGGTGTTCTTCTCTTGTTTGCGGGTTGTGTGCCACACACTTGATTAAGCACCCCAAGTTCTCATACCGTGCGCCCTTGGCCCCGGCTTTAGGTAGCGCCTTGTCCTCGGCTAGTCCCGTGCATAATCCAGGTACGCGTCGACTGTCCGAGCTCTTGCTCACCATTGGTGGTGCTCGAGCGTGCGGTTATGGTGTCGTACAACAAGGGAACACGGGATGTGGGATTGAGACAGTGCACATAGCAACCCGCGGCAAGGCAAAGGATGTCCATCCAGATTGGCAGGGAGCGGAGGTGGACACAAATGTGGACGTTGACGAGTCTCAACTATGCTCTCATAAGTAAGAGCAGCACGAGCAAGAAGATCTTGGATATACTTCTCTTAGGAAATAAAGAAGCCATTAGAGGTAGAAGAAACCTTAATCTTAAGGTAGCAGTGATAAGGATCAAGATAAGATATAAGAAATTCACTATGACGAGCCTTCACGAAGGCAATGTACTTAAAGTCGTGCTAGTGATGATCGACATGTAGAAGAAGAGTTCGACCACGAATTGAATGGTGGACCGGAAGTGCAGGATCTTGAGCACTCACCAAAAACTAGCCGCAACCACCACTGAGGCGAAGCGATCAAACGAGGCACGAGGGGTTTGCTTAGGGCTATATAGAGAGTGACGAAGACGACAAACCATGCCATCAGGAGGAGAACCCAAGTGGGGGCTACATATAGCCATTCTTGACATCAAGCTTTGAGTTAGACCAACGGCGAATAGAGGCCACATTGAGAGGTGTGCTAAGAGCGGTCACGTGGGCCATATAGGAGCAAATGTCTCATCGTAGTCATGACCATGTTCTCACCTCTAAAAAAGCTTTCTTAATGCTCAAGAGAATCACCAGTCTTAACCTTTTAAGCCCACTTAGAAGTGATGAAACGAGCACGATGCGAAAGGAAAATGAGATTTCACGTGTCGTTGCGGGCAAGAGCATCAATCTTCAATGCCATCAAATGCTACCATTCGGGTTGAACAACCTCACGATAAGTAGTCGTCTTGGGAGGGAGTGGCGCTTTAACCATAGGGGTCAATAGGCAGAAGTGGGCGAGCTTGGAAGCCATAAGTAGGCTGAATTGGAGGCGGTGTGTTGCTAACAGAAGAAGACATAGCAGTCGAGGGAGAGGGCTCATCAGAAGAATCCACAACACACGGACGGCGATTGTAGTAAAGTCGAGGAACATGAGCAGAAGAGAAGGAACATGAAAAGGCAAAGTGCCGAGAGTGCCTTGACTATCAACTGGGAGGGAACTACCATCGATAGTAAGAACATGAACATAAGAATATAGAGGTGGAATGGAGGAAAAATTGTAAGAATCGTACATCATATGATCGAGGATACATGGAGGTGTACCTGATATTGTAAAAAAAAGTAGTCTCCCAGTACCATTAGAGTAAGTTGCAAAACCTGGAAAACATGTCGATGGAGAACCAAAAAAAGCAGCAACCTCACGTGTTGATGTGCTCAGGAGCAGCAATCTCCTTTGACATCGCAAGATGCCATTTGGTATGAACAACATCACGATAAGAAGTCGGCTCAAGAACAGTAGCGTTGACGCTTGGAAGAGCAAGGCGGTTAACATGCGAAAGCGGACGAGGTACATGCCATTTGTAGGCCGAGACGGGTAAGATGGCACATCAATAGACACATTCACATTACGCGGACGATGTGTATAAAAGTGAGGAAAAGATGGAAGAATACGGGCAGGAATCATCGTGGTAAACTCAGGTGATGGAGACACGGAAGCCACTGGAGATGAAGATGTAGAATCATGTCATAAGCGAGGTTAGGAAATTATAGGAGATGTTGGCATTGGATGTTCAATAATCGGAGAAGCAGGAGCAGTACGACGAATTGATAAGGGCTCAAACGGAGTGATATCCTCCACTGAAAAGGTCGAGGAAGATGGATGCGGGTAGAAGGGATGAGACTCATCAACAGTCATCCCAAGAAATAGTCATCCGATGACCAACATGATCCTATCAACGATATGCCTTATGCTCATCGTTGTATCCTAAGAAGACACACTCAACGAACTGAGTAGTCAGTTTGGCGCGTTCACGTAGGGTAAAGACATAGCAAACACAACAAAACATTGAAGCGTGAATAATCAGGAAACGATCTAATAGATGCTCGAAAGGAGTGCCACCCTGTAGAACAATGGATTGATGAAGGTTGATGAGATAGATGGAAGTGGAGACAGACTCGACCCAAAAGTGCGGCGGAAGAGAGTCGGTGACCATCAACAGACATCATCCCAAGACGGTGACATTTATTGCACTCAACAACGCCATTCTGAGCATGAGCACTAGGATAATAGAACCGAAGTCTGCTCAACAAGGATTCCACGCAACAGCTTGGAGATAAACCGTCCACCAGAGTCATCATAGAACGCATGAATAGGCGTAGAGAACTGAGTGTGAATCATGGTAGCAAAAGTCTTATAGATAAGACTCACTACAAGAGGAAATAAAGTATATCTAGGTGTGTCGAGAGAATTCACTAGCCATGACCTCCGTTCGAGGCAATGGGAGATGGACACCCGGGATCAGAGTGAACAAGGTCGAAAGGACGCTAAGACACTATCTTGCTATGAGTAACTGGACCTGTTTACCAATCCAACATCCTTGACGGTTTAGATACATCGTGGGAGGCTGATCCAAGAAGCCCACATCAAACTAAGGATGAGAGACCACAAGTGGCCCAAGGCGATGATGCCACTGCTGAAAATAACTGGTAGACAAGGCAACAGATGCAGAGACTGGCGGTCGGTGGCAGCGCAGGGACTTGATCCAGCATCCCACGTGCCTGTGCACTCTTCGTACCCTACTGATCCGGCTTGGTGTTCTTCTCTTGTTTGCGGGTTGTGTGCCACGCACTTGATTAAGCACCCCAAGTTCTCATACCGTGCGCCCTTGGCCTCGGCTTTAGGTAGCGCCTTGTCCTCGGCTAGTCCCGTGCATAATCCAGGTACGCGTCGACTGTCCGAGCTCTTGCTCACCATTGGTGGTGCTCGAGCGTGCGGTTATGGTGTCGTACAACAAGGGAACACGGGATGTGGGATTGAGACAGTGCACATAGCAACCCGCGGCAAGGCAAAGGATGTCCATCCAGATTGGCAGGGAGCGGAGGTGGACACAAATGTGGACGTTGACGAGTCTCAACTATGCTCTCATAAGTAAGAGCAGCACGAGCAAGAAGATCTTGGATATACGTCTCTTAGGAAATAAAGAAGCCATTAGAGGTAGAAGAAACCTTAATCTTAAGGTAGCAGTGATAAGGATCAAGATAAGATATAAGAAATTCACTATGACGAGCCTTCACGAAGGCAATGTACTTAAAGTCGTGCTAGTGATGATCGACATGTAGAAGAAGAGTTCGACCACGAATCGAATGGTGGACCGGAAGTGCAGGATCTTGAGCACTCACCAAAAACTAGCCGCAACCACCACTGAGGCGAAGCGATCAAACGAGGCACGAGGGGTTTGCTTAGGGCCATATAGAGAGTGACGAAGACGACAAACCATGCCATCAGGAGGAGAACCCAAGTGGGGGCTACATGTAGCCATTCTTGACATCAAGCTTCGAGTTAGACCAATGGCGAATAGAGGCCACATTGAGAGGTGTGCTAAGAGCGGTCACGTGGGCCATATAGGAGCAAATGTCTCATCGTAGTCATGACCATGTTCTCACCTCTAAAAAAGCTTTGTTAATGCTCAAGAGAATCACCAGTCTTAACCTTTTAAGCCCACTTAGAAGTGATGAAACGAGCACGATGCGAAAGGAAAATGAGATTTCACGTGTCGTTGCGGGCAAGAGCATCAATCTTCAATGCCATCAAATGCAACCATTCGGGTTGAACAACCTCACGATAAGTAGTCGTCTTGGGAGAGAGTGGCGCGGTAACCATAGGGGTCAATAGGCAGAAGCGGGCGAGCTTGGAAGCCATAAGTACGCTGAATTGGAGGCGGTGTGTTGCTAACAGAAGAAGACATAGCAGTCGAGGGAGAGGGCTCATCAGAAGAATCCACAACACACGGACGACGATTGTAGTAAAGTCGAGGAACATGAGCAGAAGAGAAGGAACATGAAAAGGCAAAGTGCCGAGAGTGCCTTGACTATCAACTGGGAGGGAACTACCATCGATAGTAAGAACATGAACATAAGAATATAGAGGTGGAATGGAGGAAAAATTGTAAGAATCGTACATCATATGATCGAGGATACATGGAGGTGTACCTGATATTGTAAAAAAAAGTAGTCTCCCAGTACCATTAGAGTAAGTAGCAAAACCTGGAAAACATGTCGATGGAGAACCAAAAAAAGCAGCAACCTCACGTGTTGATGTGCTCAGGAGCAGCAATCTCCTTTGACATCGCAAGATGCCATTTGGTATGAACAACATCACGATAAGAAGTCGGCTCAAGAACAGTAGCGTTGACGCTTGGAAGAGCAAGGCGGTTAACATGCGAAAGCGGACGAGGTACATGCCATTTTTAGGCCGAGACGGGTAAGATGGCACATCAATAGACACATTCACATTACGCGGACGATGTGTATAAAAGTGAGGAAAAGATGGAAGAATACGGGCAGGAATCATCGGGGTAAACTCAGGTGATGGAGACACGGAAGCCACTGGAGATGAAGGTGTAGAATCATGTGATAAGCGAGGTTAGGAAATAATAGGAGATGTTGGCATTGGATGTTCAATAATCGGAGAAGCAGGAGCAGTACGACGAATTGATAAGGGCTCAACAGGAGTGATATCCTCCACTGAAAAGGTCGAGGAAGATGGATGCGGGTAGAAGGGATGAGACTCATCAACAGTCATCCCAAGAAATAGTCATCCGACGACCAACATGATCCTATCAACGATATGCCTTATGCTCATCGTTGTATCCTAAGAAGACACACTCAACGAACTGAGTAGTCAGTTTGGCGCGTTCACGTAGGGTAAAGACATAGCAAACACAACAAAACATTGAAGCGTGAATAATCAGGAAACAATCAAATAGATGCTCGAAAGGAGTGCCACCCTGTAGAACAATGGATTGATGAAGGTTGATGAGATAGATGGAAGTGGAGACAGACTCGACCCAAAAGTGCGGCGGAAGAGAGTCGGTGACCATCAACAGACATCATCCCAAGACGGTGACATTTATTGCACTCAACAACGCCATTCTGAGCATGAGCACTAGGATAATAGAACCGAAGTCTGCTCAACAAGGATTCCACGCAACAGCTTTGTGATATACCGTCCACCAGAGTCATCATAGAACACATGAATAGGCGTAGAGAACTGAGTGTGAATCATGGTAGCAAAAGTCTTATAGATAAGACTCACTACAAGAGGAAATAAAGTATATCTAGGTGTGTCGAGAGAATTCACTAGCCATGACCTCCGTTCGAGGCAATGGGAGATGGACACCCGGGATCAGAGTGAACAAGGTCGAAAGGACGCTAAGACACTATCTTGCTATGAGTAACTGGACCTGTTTACCAATCCAACATCCTTGACGGTTTAGATACATCGTGGGAGGCTGATCCAAGAAGCCCACGTCAAACTAAGGATGAGAGACCACAAGTGGCCCAAGGCGATGATGCCACTGCTGAAAATAACTGGTAGACAAGGCAACAGATGCAGAGACTGGCGGTCGGTGGCAGCGCAGGGACTTGATCCAGCATCCCACGTGCCTGTGCACTCTTCGTACCCTACTGATCCGGCTTGGTGTTCTTCTCTTGTTTGCGGGTTGTGTGCCACGCACTTGATTAAGCACCCCAAGTTCTCATACCGTGCGCCCTTGGCCCCGGCTTTAGGTAGCGCCTTGTCCTCGGCTAGTCCCGTGCATAATCCAGGTACGCGTCGACTGTCCGTGCTCTTGCTCACCATTGGTGGTGCTCGAGCGTGCGGTTATGGTGTCGTACAACAAGGGAACACGGGATGTGGGATTGAGACAGTGCACATAGCAACCCGCGGCAAGGCAAAGGATGCCCATCCAGATTGACAGGGAGCGGAGGTGGACACAAATGTGGACGTTGACGAGTCTCAAGAATGCTCTCATAAGTAAGAGCAGCACGAGCAAGAAGATCTTGGATATACTTCTCTTAGGAAATATAGAAGCCATTAGAGGTAGAAGAAACCTTAATCTTAAAGAAGTAGTGATAAGGATCAAGATAAGATATAAGAAATTCACTATGACGAGCCTTCACAAAGGCAATGTACTTAGAGTCGTGCTAGTGATGATCGACATGTAGAAGAAGAGTTCGACCACGAATCGAATGGTGGACCGGATGTGCGGGATCTTGAGCACTCACCAAAAACTAGCCGCAATCACCATTGAGGCGAAGCGATCAAACGAGGCACGAGGGGTTTGCTTAGGGCCATATAGAGAGTGACGAAGACGACAAACCATGCCATCAGGAGGAGAACCCAAGTGGGGGCTACATGTAGCCATTCTTGACATCAAGCTTCGAGTTAGACCAATGGCGAATAGAGGCCACATTGAGAGGTGTGCTAAGAGCGGTCACGTGGGCCATATAGGAGCAAATGTCTCATCGTAGTCATGACCATGTTCTCACCTCTAAAAAAGCTTTCTTAATGCTCAAGAGAATCACCAGTCTTAACCTTTTAAGCCCACTTAGAAGTGATGAAACGAGCACGATGCGAAAGGAAAATGAGATTTCACGTGTCGTTGCGGGCAAGAGCAACAATCTTCAATGCCATCAAATGCTATCATTCGGGTTGAACAACCTCACGGTAAGTAGTCGTCTTGGGAGAGAGTGGCGCGGTAACCATAGGGGTCAATAGGCAGAAGTGGGCGAGCTTGGAAGCCATAAGTAGGCTGAATTGGAGGCGGTGTGTTGCTAACAGAAGAAGACATAGCAGTCGAGGGAGAGGGCTCATCAGAAGAATCCACAACACACGGACGACGATTGTAGTAAAGTCGAGGAACATGAGCAGAAGAGAAGGAACATGAAAAGGCAAAGTGCCGAGAGTGCCTTGACTATCAACTGGGAGGGAACTACCATCGATAGTAAGAACATGAACATAAGAATATAGAGGTGGAATGGAGGAAAAATTGTAAGAATCGTACATCATATGATCGAGGATACATGGAGGTGTACCTGATATTGTAAAAAAAAGTAGTCTCCCAGTACCATTAGAGTAAGTAGCAAAACCTGGAAAACATGTCGATGGAGAACCAAAAAAAGCAGCAACCTCACGTGTTGATGTGCTCAGGAGCAGCAATCTCCTTTGACATCGCAAGATGCCATTTGGTATGAACAACATCACGATAAGAAGTCGGCTCAGGAACAGTAGCGTTGACGCTTGGAAGAGCAAGGCGTTTAACATGCGAAAGCGGACGAGCTACATGCCATTTGTAGGCCGAGACGGGTAAGATGGCACATCAATAGACACATTCACAATACGCGGACGATGTGTATAAAAGTGAGGAAAAGATGGAAGAATACGAGCAGGAATCATCGGGGTAAACTCAGGTGAAGGAGACACGGAAGCCACTTGTGATGAAGGTGTAGAATCATGTGATAGGCGAGGTTAGGAAATAATAGGAGATGTTGGCATTGGATGTTCAATAATCGGAGAAGCAGGAGCAGTACGACGAATTGATAAGGGCTCAAACGGAGTGATATCCTCCACTGAAAAGGTCGAGGAAGATGGATGCGGGTAGAAGGGATGAGACTCATCAACAGTCATCCCAAGAAATAGTCATCCGACGACCAACATGATCCTATCAACGATATGCCTTATGCTCATCGTTGTATCCTAAGAAGACACACTCAACGAACTGAGTAGTCAGTTTGGCGCGTTCACGTAGGGTAAAGACATAGCAAACACAACAAAACATTGAAGCGTGAATAATCAGGAAACGATCAAATAGATGCTCGAAAGGAGTGCCACCCTGTAGAACAATGGATTGATGAAGGTTGATGAGATAGAAGGAAGTGGAGACAGACTCGACCCAAAAGTGCGGCGGAAGAGAGTCGGTGACCATCAACAGACATCATCCCAAGACGGTGACATTTATTGCACTCAACAACGCCATTCTGAGCATGAGCACTAGGATAATAGAACCGAAGTCTGCTCAACAAGGATTCCACGCAACAGCTTGGAGATAAACCGTCCACCAGAGTCATCATAGAACGCATGAATAGGCGTAGAGAACTGAGTGTGAATCATGGTAGCAAAAGTCTTATAGATAAGACTCACTACAAGAGGAAATAAAGTATATCTAGGTGTGTCGAGAGAATTCACTAGCCATGACCTCCGTTCGAGGCAATGGGAGATGGACACCCGGGATCAGAGTGAACAAGGTCGAAAGGACGCTAAGACACTATCTTGCTATGAGTAACTGGACCTGTTTACCAATCCGACATCCTTGACGGTTTAGATACATCGTGGGAGGCTGATCCAAGAAGCCCACGTCAAACTAAGGATGAAAGACCACAAGTGGCCCAAGGCGATGATGCCACTGCTGAAAATAACTGGTAGACAAGGCAACAGATGCAGAGACTGGCGGTCGGTGGCAGCGCAGGGACTTGATCCAGCATCCCACGTGCCTGTGCACTCGTCGTACCCTACTGATCCGGCTTGGTGTTCTTCTCTTGTTTGCGGGTTGTGTGCCACGCACTTGATTAAGCACCCCAAGTTCTCATACCGTGCGCCCTTGGCCCCGGCTTTAGGTAGCGCCTTGTCCTCGGCTAGTCCCGTGCATAATCCAGGTACGTGTCGACTGTCCGAGCTCTTGCTCACCATTGGTGGTGCTCGAGCGTGCGGTTATGGTGTCGTACAACAAGGGAACACGGGATGTGGGATTGAGACAGTGCACATAGCAACCCGCGGCAAGGCAAAGGATGTCCATCCAGATTGGCAGGGAGCGGAGGTGGACACAAATGTGGACGTTGACGAGTCTCAACAATGCTCTCATAAGTAAGAGCAGCACGAGCAAGAAGATCTTGGATATACTTCTCTTAGGAAATAAAGAAGCCATTAGAGGTAGAAGAAACCTTAATCTTAAGGTAGCAGTGATAAGGATCAAGATAAGATATAAGAAATTCACTATGACGAGCCTTCACGAAGGCAATGTACTTAAAGTCGTGCTAGTGATGATCGACATGTAGAACAAGAGTTCGACCACGAATTGAATGGTGGACCGGAAGTGCAGGATCTTGAGCACTCACCAAAAACTAGCCGCAACCACCACTGAGGCGAAGCGATCAAACGAGGCACGAGGGCTTTGCTTAGGGCTATATAGAGAGTGACGAAGACGACAAACCATGCCATCAGGAGGAGAACCCAAGTGGGGGCTACATATAGCCATTCTTGACATCAAGCTTTGAGTTAGACCAATGGCGAATAGAGGCCACATTGAGAGGTGTGCTAAGAGCGGTCACGTGGGCCATATAGGAGCAAATGTCTCATCGTAGTCATGACCATGTTCTCACCTCTAAAAAAGCTTTCTTAATGCTCAAGAGAATCACCAGTCTTAACCTTTTAAGCCCACTTAGAAGTGATGAAACGAGCACGATGCGAAAGGAAAATGAGATTTCACGTGTCGTTGCGGGCAAGAGCATCAATCTTCAATGCCATCAAATGCTACCATTCGGGTTGAACAACCTCACGATAAGTAGTCGTCTTGGGAGAGAGTGGCGCGGTAACCATAGGGGTCAATAGGCAGAAGTGGGCGAGCTTGGAAGCCATAAGTAGGCTGAATTGGAGGCGGTGTGTTGCTAACAGAAGAAGACATAGCAGTCGAGGGAGAGGGCTCATCAGAAGAATCCACAACACACGGACGACGATTGTAGTAAAGTCGAGGAACATGAGCAGAAGAGAAGGAACATGAAAAGGCAAAGTGCCGAGAGTGCCTTGACTATCAACTGGGAGGGAACTACCATCGATAGTAAGAACATGAACATAAGAATATAGAGGTGGAATGGAGGAAAAATTGTAAGAATCGTACATCATATGATCGAGGATACATGGAGGTGTACCTGATATTGTAAAAAAAAGTAGTCTCCCAGTACCATTAGAGTAAGTAGCAAAACCTGGAAAACATGTCGATGGAGAACCAAAAAAAGCAGCAACCTCACGTGTTGATGTGCTCAGGAGCAGCAATCTCCTTTGACATCGCAAGATGCCATTTGGTATGAACAACATCACGATAAGAAGTCGGCTCAAGAACAGTAGCGTTGACGCTTGGAAGAGCAAGGCGGTTAACATGCGAAAGCGGACGAGCTACATGCCATTTGTAGGCCGAGACGGGTAAGATGGCACATCAATAGACACATTCACAATACGCGGACGATGTGTATAAAAGTGAGGAAAAGATGGAAGAATACGAGCAGGAATCATCGGGGTAAACTTAGGTGAAGGAGACACGGAAGCCACTTGTGATGAAGGTGTAGAATCATGTGATAGGCGAGGTTAGGAAATAATAGGAGATGTTGGCATTGGATGTTCAATAATCGGAGAAGCAGGAGCAGTACGACGAATTGATAAGGGCTCAAACGGAGTGATATCCTCCACTGAAAAGGTCGAGGAAGATGGATGCGGGTAGAAGGGATGAGACACATCAACAGTCATCCCAAGAAATAGTCATCCGACGACCAACATGATCCTATCAACGATATGCCTTATGCTCATCGTTGTATCCTAAGAAGACACACTCAACGAACTGAGTAGTCAGTTTGGCGAGTTCACGTAGGGTAAAGACATAGCAAACACAACAAAACATTGAAGCGTGAATAATCAGGAAACGATCAAATAGATGCTCGAAAGGAGTGCCACCCTGTAGAACAATGGATTGATGAAGGTTGATGAGATAGATGGAAGTGGAGACAGACTCGACCCAAAAGTGCGGCGGAAGAGAGTCGGTGACCATCAACAGACATCATCCCAAGACGGTGACATTTATTGCACTCAACAACGCCATTCTGAGCATGAGCACTAGGATAATAGAACCGAAGTCTGCTCAACAAGGATTCCACGCAACAGCTTGGAGATATACCGTCCACCAGAGTCATCATAGAACGCATGAATAGGCGTAGAGAACTGAGTCTGAATCATGGTAGCAAAAGTCTTATAGATAAGACTCACTACAAGAGGAAATAAAGTATATCTAGGTGTGTCTGAGAGAATTCACTAGCCATGACCTCCGTTCGAGGCAATGGGAGATGGACACCCGGGATCAGAGTGAACAAGGTCGAAAGGACGCTAAGACACTATCTTGCTATGAGTAGCTGGACCTGTTTACCAATCCAACATCCTTGACGGTTTAGATACATCGTGGGAGGCTGATCCAAGAAGCCCACGTCAAACTAAGGATGAGAGACCACAAGTGGCCCAAGGCGATGATGCCACTGCTGAAAATAACTGGTAGACAAGGCAACAGATGCAGAGACTGGCGGTCGGTGGCAGCGCAGGGACTTGATCCAGCATCCCACGTGCCTGTGCACTCTTCGTACCCTACTGATCCGGCTTGGTGTTCTTCTCTTGTTTGCGGGTTGTGTGCCACGCACTTGATTAAGCACCCCAAGTTCTCATACCGTGCGCCCTTGGCCCCGGCTTTAGGTAGCGCCTTGTCCTCGGCTAGTCTCGTGCATAATCCAGGTACGCGTCGACTGTCCGAGCTCTTGCTCACCATTGGTGGTGCTCGAGCGTGCGGTTATGGTGTCGTACAACAAGGGAACACGGGATGTGGGATTGAGACAGTGCACATAGCAACCCGCGGCAAGGCAAAGGATGCCCATCCAGATTGACAGGGAGCGGAGGTGGACACAAATGTGGACGTTGACGAGTCTCAACAATGCTCTCATAAGTAAGAGCAGCACGAGCAAGAAGATCTTGGATATACTTCTCTTAGGAAATATAGAAGCCATTAGAGGTAGAAGAAACCTTAATCTTAAGGAAGTAGTGATAAGGATCAAGATAAGATATAAGAAATTCACTATGACGAGCCTTCACAAAGGCAATGTACTTAGAGTCGTGCTAGTGATGATCGACATGTAGAAGAAGAGTTCGACCACGAATCGAATGGTGGACCGGATGTGCGGGATCTTGAGCACTCACCAAAAACTAGCCGCAATCACCATTGAGGCGAAGCGATCAAACGAGGCACGAGGGGTTTGCTTAGGGCCATATAGAGAGTGACGAAGACGACAAACCATGCCATCAGGAGGAGAACCCAAGTGGGGGCTACATGTAGCCATTCTTGACATCAAGCTTCGAGTTAGACCAATGGCGAATAGAGGCCACATTGAGAGGTGTGCTAAGAGCGGTCACGTGGGCCATATAGGAGCAAATGTCTCATCGTAGTCATGACCATGTTCTCACCTCTAAAAAAGCTTTCTTAATGCTCAAGAGAATCACCAGTCTTAACCTTTTAAGCCCACTTAGAAGTGATGAAACGAGCACGATGCGAAAGGAAAATGAGATTTCACGTGTCGTTGCGGGCAAGAGCAACAATCTTCAATGCCATCAAATGCTATCATTCGGGTTGAACAACCTCACGGTAAGTAGTCGTCTTGGGAGAGAGTGGCGCGGTAACCATAGGGGTCAATAGGCAGAAGTGGGCGAGCTTGGAAGCCATAAGTAGGCTGAATTGGAGGCGGTGTGTTGCTAACAGAAGAAGACATAGCAGTCGAGGGAGAGGGCTCATCAGAAGAATCCACAACACACGGACGACGATTGTAGTAAAGTCGAGGAACATGAGCAGAAGAGAAGGAACATGAAAAGGCAAAGTGCCGAGAGTGCCTTGACTATCAACTGGGAGGGAACTACCATCGATAGTAAGAACATGAACATAAGAATATAGAGGTGGAATGGAGGAAAAATTGTAAGAATCGTACATCATATGATCGAGGATACATGGAGGTGTACCTGATATTGTAAAAAAAAGTAGTCTCCCAGTACCATTAGAGTAAGTAGCAAAACCTGGAAAACATGTCGATGGAGAACCAAAAAAAGCAGCAACCTCACGTGTTGATGTGCTCAGGAGCAGCAATCTCCTTTGACATCGCAAGATGCCATTTGGTATGAACAACATCACGATAAGAAGTCGGCTCAGGAACAGTAGCGTTGACGCTTGGAAGAGCAAGGCGTTTAACATGCGAAAGCGGACGAGCTACATGCCATTTGTAGGCCGAGACGGGTAAGATGGCACATCAATAGACACATTCACAATACGCGGACGATGTGTATAAAAGTGAGGAAAAGATGGAAGAATACGAGCAGGAATCATCGGGGTAAACTCAGGTGAAGGAGACACGGAAGCCACTTGTGATGAAGGTGTAGAATCATGTGATAGGCGAGGTTAGGAAATAATAGGAGATGTTGGCATTGGATGTTCAATAATCGGAGAAGCAGGAGCAGTACGACGAATTGATAAGGGCTCAAACGGAGTGATATCCTCCACTGAAAAGGTCGAGGAAGATGGATGCGGGTAGAAGGGATGAGACTCATCAACAGTCATCCCAAGAAATAGTCATCCGACGACCAACATGATCCTATCAACGATATGCCTTATGCTCATCGTTGTATCCTAAGAAGACACACTCAACGAACTGAGTAGTCAGTTTGGCGCGTTCACGTAGGGTAAAGACATAGCAAACACAACAAAACATTGAAGCGTGAATAATCAGGAAACGATCAAATAGATGCTCGAAAGGAGTGCCACCCTGTAGAACAATGGATTGATGAAGGTTGATGAGATAGAAGGAAGTGGAGACAGACTCGACCCAAAAGTGCGGCGGAAGAGAGTCGGTGACCATCAACAGACATCATCCCAAGACGGTGACATTTATTGCACTCAACAACGCCATTCTGAGCATGAGCACTAGGATAATAGAACCGAAGTCTGCTCAACAAGGATTCCACGCAACAGCTTGGAGATAAACCGTCCACCAGAGTCATCATAGAACGCATGAATAGGCGTAGAGAACTGAGTGTGAATCATGGTAGCAAAAGTCTTATAGATAAGACTCACTACAAGAGGAAATAAAGTATATCTAGGTGTGTCGAGAGAATTCACTAGCCATGACCTCCGTTCGAGGCAATGGGAGATGGACACCCGGGATCAGAGTGAACAAGGTCGAAAGGACGCTAAGACACTATCTTGCTATGAGTAACTGGACCTGTTTACCAATCCAACATCCTTGACGGTTTAGATACATCGTGGGAGGCTGATCCAAGAAGCCCACGTCAAACTAAGGATGAAAGACCACAAGTGGCCCAAGGCGATGATGCCACTGCTGAAAATAACTGGTAGACAAGGCAACAGATGCAGAGACTGGCGGTCGGTGGCAGCGCAGGGACTTGATCCAGCATCCCACGTGCCTGTGCACTCGTCGTACCCTACTGATCCGGCTTGGTGTTCTTCTCTTGTTTGCGGGTTGTGTGGCACGCACTTGATTAAGCACCCCAAGTTCTCATACCGTGCGCCCTTGGCCCCGGCTTTAGGTAGCGCCTTGTCCTCGGCTAGTCCCGTGCATAATCCAGGTACGTGTCGACTGTCCGAGCTCTTGCTCACCATTGGTGGTGCTCGAGCGTGCGGTTATGGTGTCGTACAACAAGGGAACACGGGATGTGGGATTGAGACAGTGCACATAGCAACCCGCGGCAAGGCAAAGGATGTCCATCCAGATTGGCAGGGAGCGGAGGTGGACACAAATGTGGACGTTGACGAGTCTCAACAATGCTCTCATAAGTAAGAGCAGCACGAGCAAGAAGATCTTGGATATACTTCTCTTAGGAAATAAAGAAGCCATTAGAGGTAGAAGAAACCTTAATCTTAAGGTAGCAGTGATAAGGATCAAGATAAGATATAAGAAATTCACTATGACGAGCCTTCACGAAGGCAATGTACTTAAAGTCGTGCTAGTGATGATCGACATGTAGAACAAGAGTTCGACCACGAATTGAATGGTGGACCGGAAGTGCAGGATCTTGAGCACTCACCAAAAACTAGCCGCAACCACCACTGAGGCGAAGCGATCAAACGAGGCACGAGGGCTTTGCTTAGGGCTATATAGAGAGTGACGAAGACGACAAACCATGCCATCAGGAGGAGAACCCAAGTGGGGGCTACATATAGCCATTCTTGACATCAAGCTTTGAGTTAGACCAATGGCGAATAGAGGCCACATTGAGAGGTGTGCTAAGAGCGGTCACGTGGGCCATATAGGAGCAAATGTCTCATCGTAGTCATGACCATGTTCTCACCTCTAAAAAAGCTTTCTTAATGCTCAAGAGAATCACCAGTCTTAACCTTTTAAGCCCACTTAGAAGTGATGAAACGAGCACGATGCGAAAGGAAAATGAGATTTCACGTGTCGTTGCGGGCAAGAGCATCAATCTTCAATGCCATCAAATGCTACCATTCGGGTTGAACAACCTCACGATAAGTAGTCGTCTTGGGAGAGAGTGGCGCGGTAACCATAGGGGTCAATAGGCAGAAGTGGGCGAGCTTGGAAGCCATAAGTAGGCTGAATTGGAGGCGGTGTGTTGCTAACAGAAGAAGACATAGCAGTCGAGGGAGAGGGCTCATCAGAAGAATCCACAACACACGGACGACGATTGTAGTAAAGTCGAAGAACATGAGCAGAAGAGAAGGAACATGAAAAGGCAAAGTGCCGAGAGTGCCTTGACTATCAACTGGGAGGGAACTACCATCGATAGTAAGAACATGAACATAAGAATATAGAGGTGGAATGGAGGAAAAATTGTAAGAATCGTACATCATATGATCGAGGATACATGGAGGTGTACCTGATATTGTAAAAAAAAGTAGTCTCCCAGTACCATTAGAGTAAGTAGCAAAACCTGGAAAACATGTCGATGGAGAACCAAAAAAAGCAGCAACCTCACGTGTTGATGTGCTCAGGAGCAGCAATCTCCTTTGACATCGCAAGATGCCATTTGGTATGAACAACATCACGATAAGAAGTCGGCTCAAGAACAGTAGCGTTGACGCTTGGAAGAGCAAGGCGGTTAACATGCGAAAGCGGACGAGCTACATGCCATTTGTAGGCCGAGACGGGTAAGATGGCACATCAATAGACACATTCACAATACGCGGACGATGTGTATAAAAGTGAGGAAAAGATGGAAGAATACGAGCAGGAATCATCGGGGTAAACTTAGGTGAAGGAGACACGGAAGCCACTTGTGATGAAGGTGTAGAATCATGTGATAGGCGAGGTTAGGAAATAATAGGAGATGTTGGCATTGGATGTTCAATAATCGGAGAAGCAGGAGCAGTACGACGAATTGATAAGGGCTCAAACGGAGTGATATCCTCCACTGAAAAGGTCGAGGAAGATGGATGCGGGTAGAAGGGATGAGACTCATCAACAGTCATCCCAAGAAATAGTCATCCGACGACCAACATGATCCTATCAACGATATGCCTTATGCTCATCGTTGTATCCTAAGAAGACACACTCAACGAACTGAGTAGTCAGTTTGGCGCGTTCACGTAGGGTAAAGACATAGCAAACACAACAAAACATTGAAGCGTGAATAATCAGGAAACGATCAAATAGATGCTCGAAAGGAGTGCCACCCTGTAGAACAATGGATTGATGAAGGTTGATGAGATAGAAGGAAGTGGAGACAGACTCGACCCAAAAGTGCGGCGGAAGAGAGTCGGTGACCATCAACAGACATCATCCCAAGACGGTGACATTTATTGCACTCAACAACGCCATTCTGAGCATGAGCACTAGGATAATAGAACCGAAGTCTGCTCAACAAGGATTCCACGCAACAGCTTGGAGATAAACCGTCCACCAGAGTCATCATAGAACGCATGAATAGGCGTAGAGAACTGAGTGTGAATCATGGTAGCAAAAGTCTTATAGATAAGACTCACTACAAGAGGAAATAAAGTATATCTAGGTGTGTCGAGAGAATTCACTAGCCATGACCTCCGTTCGAGGCAATGGGAGATGGACACCCGGGATCAGAGTGAACAAGGTCGAAAGGACGCTAAGACACTATCTTGCTATGAGTAACTGGACCTGTTTACCAATCCAACATCCTTGACGGTTTAGATACATCGTGGGAGGCTGATCCAAGAAGCCCACGTCAAACTAAGGATGAGAGACCACAAGTGGCCCAAGGCGATGATGCCACTGCTGAAAATAACTGGTAGACAAGGCAACAGATGCAGAGACTGGCGGTCGGTGGCAGCGCAGGGACTTGATCCAGCATCCCACGTGCCTGTGCACTCTTCGTACCCTACTGATCCGGCTTGGTGTTCTTCTCTTGTTTGCGGGTTGTGTGCCACGCACTTGATTAAGCACCCCAAGTTCTCATACCGTGCGCCCTTGGCCCCGGCTTTAGGTAGCGCCTTGTCCTCGGCTAGTCCCGTGCATAATCCAGGTACGCGTCGACTGTCCGTGCTCTTGCTCACCATTGGTGGTGCTCGAGCGTGCGGTTATGGTGTCGTACAACAAGGGAACACGGGATGTGGGATTGAGACAGTGCACATAGCAACCCGCGGCAAGGCAAAGGATGCCCATCCAGATTGACAGGGAGCGGAGGTGGACACAAATGTGGACGTTGACGAGTCTCAAGAATGCTCTCATAAGTAAGAGCAGCACGAGCAAGAAGATCTTGGATATACTTCTCTTAGGAAATATAGAAGCCATTAGAGGTAGAAGAAACCTTAATCTTAAAGAAGTAGTGATAAGGATCAAGATAAGATATAAGAAATTCACTATGACGAGCCTTCACAAAGGCAATGTACTTAGAGTCGTGCTAGTGATGATCGACATGTAGAAGAAGAGTTCGACCACGAATCGAATGGTGGACCGGATGTGCGGGATCTTGAGCACTCACCAAAAACTAGCCGCAATCACCATTGAGGCGAAGCGATCAAACGAGGCACGAGGGGTTTGCTTAGGGCCATATAGAGAGTGACGAAGACGACAAACCATGCCATCAGGAGGAGAACCCAAGTGGGGGCTACATGTAGCCATTCTTGACATCAAGCTTCGAGTTAGACCAATGGCGAATAGAGGCCACATTGAGAGGTGTGCTAAGAGCGGTCACGTGGGCCATATAGGAGATCGTAGTCATGACCATGTTCTCAACTCTAAAAAACCTTTGTTAATGCTCAAGAGAATCACCAGTCTTAACCTTTTAAGCCCACTTAGAAGTGATGAAACGAGCACGATGCGAAAGGAAAATGAGATTTCACGTGTCGTTGCGGGCAAGAGCATCAATCTTCAATGCCATCAAATGCTACCATTCGGGTTGAACAACCTCACGATAAGTAGTCGTCTTGGGAGAGAGTGGCGCTTTAACCATAGGGGTCAATAGGCAGAAGTGGGCGAGCTTGGAAGCCATAAGTAGGCTGAATTGGAGGCGGTGTGTTGCTAACAGAAGAAGACATAGCAGTCGAGGGAGAGGGCTCATCAGAAGAATCCACAACACACGGACGGCGATTGTAGTAAAGTCGAGGAACATGAGCAGAAGAGAAGGAACATGAAAAGGCAAAGTGCCGAGAGTGCCTTGACTATCAACTGGGAGGGAACTACCATCGATAGTAAGAACATGAACATAAGAATATAGAGGTGGAATGGAGGAAAAATTGTAAGAATCGTACATCATATGATCGAGGATACATGGAGGTGTACCTGATATTGTAAAAGAAAGTAGTCTCCCAGTACCATTAGAGTAAGTAGCAAAACCTGGAAAACATGTCGATGGAGAACCAAAAAAAGCAGCAACCTCACGTGTTGATGTGCTCAGGAGCAGCAATCTCCTTTGACATCGCAAGATGCCATTTGGTATGAACAACATCACGATAAGAAGTCGGCTCAAGAACAGTAGCGTTGACGATTGGAAGAGCAAGGCGGTTAACATGCGAAAGCGGACGAGCTACATGCCATTTGTAGGCCGAGACGGGTAAGATGGCACATCAATAGACACATTCACAATACGCGGACGATGTGTATAAAAGTGAGGAAAAGATGGAAGAATACGAGCAGGAATCATCGGGGTAAACTCAGGTGAAGGAGACACGGAAGCCACTTGTGATGAAGGTGTAGAATCATGTGATAGGCGAGGTTAGGAAATAATAGGAGATGTTGGCATTGGATGTTCAATAATCGGAGAAGCAGGAGCAGTACGACGAATTGATAAGGGCTCAAACGGAGTGATATCCTCCACTGAAAAGGTCGAGGAAGATGGATGCGGGTAGAAGGGATGAGACTCATCAACAGTCATCCCAAGAAATAGTCATCCGACGACCAACATGATCCTATCAACGATATGCCTTATGCTCATCGTTGTATCCTAAGAAGACACACTCAACGAACTGAGTAGTCAGTTTGGCGCGTTCACGTAGGGTAAAGACATAGCAAACACAACAAAACATTGAAGCGTGAATAATCAGGAAACGATCAAATAGATGCTCGAAAGGAGTGCCACCCTGTAGAACAATGGATTGATGAAGGTTGATGAGATATATGGAAGTGGAGACAGACTCGACCCAAAAGTGCGGCGGAAGAGAGTCGGTGACCATCAACAGACATCATCCCAAGACGGTGACATTTATTGCACTCAACAACGCCATTCTGAGCATGAGCACTAGGATAATAGAACCGAAGTCTGCTCAACAAGGATTCCACACAACAGCTTGGAGATATACCGTCCACCAGAGTCATCATAGAACGCATGAATAAGCGTAGAGAACTGAGTCTGAATCATGGTAGCAAAAGTCTTATAGATAAGACTCACTACAAGAGGAAATAAAGTATATCTAGGTGTGTCTGAGAGAATTCACTAGCCATGACCTCCGTTCGAGGCAATGGGAGATGGACACCCGGGATCAGAGTGAACAAGGTCGAAAGGACGCTAAGACACTATCTTGCTATGAGTAACTGGACCTGTTTACCAATCCAACATCCTTGACGGTTTAGATACATCGTGGGAGGCTGATCCAAGAAGCCCACGTCAAACTAAGGATGAGAGACCACAAGTGGCCCAAGGCGATGATGCCACTGCTGAAAATAACTGGTAGACAAGGCAACAGATGCAGAGACTGGCGGTCGGTGGCAGCGCAGGGACTTGATCCAGCATCCCACGTGCCTGTGCACTCTTCGTACCCTACTGATCCGGCTTGGTGTTCTTCTCTTGTTTGCGGGTTGTGTGCCACACACTTGATTAAGCACCCCAAGTTCTCATACCGTGCCCCTTGGCCCCGGCTTTAGGTAGCGCCTTGTCCTCGGCTAGTCCCGTGCATAATCCAGGTACGCGTCGACTGTCCGAACTCTTGCTCACCATTGGTGGTGCTCGAGCGTGCGGTTATGGTGTCGTACAACAAGGGAACACGGGATGTGGGATTGAGACAGTGCACATAGCAACCCGCGGCAAGGCAAAGGATGCCCATCCAGATTGACAGGGAGCGGAGGTGGACACAAATGTGGACGTTGACGAGTCTCCACAATGCTCTCATAAGTAAGAGCAGCACGAGCAAGAAGATCTTGGATATACTTCTCTTAGGAAATATAGAAGCCATTAGAGGTAGAAGAAACCTTAATCTTAAGGAACTAGTGATAAGGATCAAGATAAGATATAAGAAATTCACTATGACGAGCCTTCACAAAGGCAATGTACTTAGAGTCGTGCTAGTGATGATCGACATGTAGAAGAAGAGTTCGACCACGAATCGAATGGTGGACCGGATGTGCGGGATCTTGAGCACTCACCAAAAACTAGCCGCAATCACCATTGAGGCGAAGCGATCAAACGAGGCACGAGGGGTTTGCTTAGGGCCATATAGAGAGTGACGAAGACGACAAACCATGCCATCAGGAGGAGAACCCAAGTGGGGGCTACATGTAGCCATTCTTGACATCAAGCTTCGAGTTAGACCAATGGCGAATAGAGGCCACATTGAGAGGTGTGCTAAGAGCGGTCACGTGGGCCATATAGGAGCAAATGTCTCATCGTAGTCATGACCATGTTCTCACCTCTAAAAAAGCTTTGTTAATGCTTAAGAGAATCACCAGTCTTAACCTTTTAAGCCCACTTAGAAGTGATGAAACGAGCACGATGCGAAAGGAAAATGAGATTTCACGTGTCGTTGCGGGCAAGAGCATCAATCTTCAATGCCATCAAATGCTACCATTCGGGTTGAACAACCTCACGATAAGTAGTCGTCTTGGGAGGGAGTGGCGCTTTAACCATAGGGGTCAATAGGCAGAAGTGGGCGAGCTTGGAAGCCATAAGTAGGCTGAATTGGAGGCGGTGTGTTGCTAACAGAAGAAGACATAGCAGTCGAGGGAGAGGGCTCATCAGAAGAATCCACAACACACGGACGGCGATTGTAGTAAAGTCGAGGAACATGAGCAGAAGAGAAGGAACATGAAAAGGCAAAGTGCCGAGAGTGCCTTGACTATCAACTGGGAGGGAACTACCATCGATAGTAAGAACATGAACATAAGAATATAGAGGTGGAATGGAGGAAAAATTGTAAGAATCGTACATCATATGATCGAGGATACATGGAGGTGTACCTGATATTGTAAAAGAAAGTAGTCTCCCAGTACCATTAGAGTAAGTAGCAAAACCTGGAAAACATGTCGATGGAGAACCAAAAAAAGCAGCAACCTCACGTGTTGATGTGCTCAGGAGTAGCAATCTCCTTTGACATCGCAAGATGCCATTTGGTATGAACAACATCACGATAAGAAGTCGGCTCAAGAACAGTAGCGTTGACGATTGGAAGAGCAAGGCGGTTAACATGCGAAAGCGGACGAGCTACATGCCATTTGTAGGCCGAGACGGGTAAGATGGCACATCAATAGACACATTCACAATACGCGGACGATGTGTATAAAAGTGAGGAAAAGATGGAAGAATACGAGCAGGAATCATCGGGGTAAACTCAGGTGAAGGAGACACGGAAGCCACTTGTGATGAAGGTGTAGAATCATGTGATAGGCGAGGTTAGGAAATAATAGGAGATGTTGGCATTGGATGTTCAATAATCGGAGAAGCAGGAGCAGTACGACGAATTGATAAGGGCTCAAACGGAGTGATATCCTCCACTTAAAAGGTCGAGGAAGATGGATGCGGGTAGAAGGGATGAGACTCATCAACAGTCATCCCAAGAAATAGTCATCCGACGACCAACATGATCCTATCAACGATATGCCTTATGCTCATCGTTGTATCCTAAGAAGACACACTCAACGAACTGAGTAGTCAGTTTGGCGCGTTCACGTAGGGTAAAGACATAGCAAACACAACAAAACATTGAAGCGTGAATAATCAGGAAACGATCAAATAGATGCTCGAAAGGAGTGCCACCCTGTAGAACAATGGATTGATGAAGGTTGATGAGATAGATGGAAGTGGAGACAGACTCGACCCAAAAGTGCGGCGGAAGAGAGTCGGTGACCATCAACAGACATCATCCCAAGACGATGACATTTATTGCACTCAACAACGCCATTCTGAGCATGAGCACTAGGATAATAGAACCGAAGTCTGCTCAACAAGGATTCCACCCAACAGCTTGGAGATATACCGTCCACCAGAGTCATCATAGAACGCATGAATAAGCGTAGAGAACTGAGTCTGAATCATGGTAGCAAAAGTCTTATAGATAAGACTCACTACAAGAGGAAATAAAGTATATCTAGGTGTGTCTGAGAGAATTCACTAGCCATGACCTCCGTTCGAGGCAATGGGAGATGGACACCCGGGATCAGAGTGAACAAGGTCGAAAGGACGCTAAGACACTATCTTGCTATGAGTAACTGGACCTGTTTACCAATCCAACATCCTTGACGGTTTAGATACATCGTGGGAGGCTGATCCAAGAAGCCCACGTCAAACTAAGGATGAGAGACCACAAGTGGCCCAAGGCGATGATGCCACTGCTGAAAATAACTGGTAGACAAGGCAACAGATGCAGAGACTGGCGGTCGGTGGCAGCGCAGGGACTTGATCCAGCATCCCACGTGCCTGTGCACTCTTCGTACCCTACTGATCCGGCTTGGTGTTCTTCTCTTGTTTGCGGGTTGTGTGCCACGCACTTGATTAAGCACCCCAAGTTCTCATACCGTGCGCCCTTGGCCCCGGCTTTAGGTAGCGCCTTGTCCTCGGCTAGTCCCGTGCATAATCCAGGTACGCGTCGACTGTCCGAGCTCTTGCTCACCATTGGTGGTGCTCGAGCGTGCGGTTATGGTGTCGTACAACAAGGGAACACGGGATGTGGGATTGAGACAGTGCACATAGCAACCCGCGGCAAGGCAAAGGATGCCCATCCAGATTGACAGGGAGCGGAGGTGGACACAAATGTGGACGTTGACGAGTCTCAACAATGCTCTCATAAGTAAGAGCAGCACGAGCAAGAAGATCTTGGATATACTTCTCTTAGGAAATATAGAAGCCATTAGAGGTAGAAGAAACCTTAATCTTAAGGAAGTAGTGATAAGGATCAAGATAAGATATAAGAAATTCACTATGACGAGCCTTCACAAAGGCAATGTACTTAGAGTCATGCTAGTGATGATCGACATGTAGAAGAAGAGTTCGACCACGAATCGAATGGTGGACCGGATGTGCGGGATCTTGAGCACTCACCAAAAACTAGCCGCAATCACCATTGAGGCGAAGCGATCAAACGAGGCACGAGGGGTTTGCTTAGGGCCATATAGAGAGTGACGAAGACGACAAACCATGCCATCAGGAGGAGAACCCAAGTGGGGGCTACATGTAGCCATTCTTGACATCAAGCTTCGAGTTAGACCAATGGCGAATAGAGGCCACATTGAGAGGTGTGCTAAGAGCGGTCACGTGGGCCATATAGGAGATCGTAGTCATGACCATGTTCTCACCTCTAAAAAAGCTTTGTTAATGCTCAAGAGAATCACTAGTCTTAACCTTTTAAGCCCACTTAGAAGTGATGAAACGAGCATGATGCGAAAGGAAAATGAGATTTCACGTGTCGTTGCGGGCAAGAGCATCAATCTTCAATGCTATCAAATGCTACCATTCGGGTTGAACAACCTCACGATAAGTAGTCGTCTTGGGAGAGAGTGGCGCGGTAACCATAGGGGTCAATAGGCAGAAGTGGGCGAGCTTGGAAGCCACAAGTACGCTGAATTGGAGGCGGTGTGTTGCTAACAGAAGAAGACATAGCAGTCGAGGGAGAGGGCTCATCAGAAGAATCCACAACACACGGACGACGATTGTAGTAAAGTCGAGGAACATGAGCAGAAGAGAAGGAACATGAAAAGGCAAAGTGCCGAGAGTGCCTTGACTATCAACTGGGAGGGAACTACCATCGATAGTAAGAACATGAACATAAGAATATAGAGGTGGAATGGAGGAAAAATTGTAAGAATCGTACATCATATGATCGAGGATACATGGAGGTGTACCTGATATTGTAAAAAAAAGTAGTCTCCCAGTACCATTAGAGTAAGTAGCAAAACCTGGAAAACATGTCGATGGAGAACCAAAAAAAGCAGCAACCTCACGTGTTGATGTGCTCAGGAGCAGCAATCTCCTTTGACATCGCAAGATGCCATTTGGTATGAAAAACATCACGATAAGAAGTCGGCTCAAGAACAGTAGCGTTGACGCTTGGAAGAGCAAGGCGGTTAACATGCGAAAGCGGACGAGCTACATGCCATTTGTAGGCCGAGACGGGTAAGATGGCACATCAATAGACACATTCACAATACGCGGACGATGTGTATAAAAGTGAGGAAAAGATGGAAGAATACGAGCAGGAATCATCGGGGTAAACTCAGGTGAAGGAGACACGGAAGCCACTTGTGGTGAAGGTGTAGAATCATGTGATAGGCGAGGTTAGGAAATAATAGGAGATGTTGGCATTGGATGTTCAATAATCGGAGAAGCAGGAGCAGTACGACGAATTGATAAGGGCTCAAACGGAGTGATATCCTCCACTGAAAAGGTCGAGGAAGATGGATGCGGGTAGAAGGGATGAGACTCATCAACAGTCATCCCAAGAAATAGTCATCCGACGACCAACATGATCCTATCAACGATATGCCTTATGCTCATCGTTGTATCCTAAGAAGACACACTCAACGAACTGAGTAGTCAGTTTGGCGCGTTCACGTAGGGTAAAGACATAGCAAACACAACAAAACATTGAAGCGTGAATAATCAGGAAACGATCAAATAGATGCTCGAAAGGAGTGCCACCCTGTAGAACAATGGATTGATGAAGGTTGATGAGATAGATGGAAGTGGAGACAGACTCGACCCAAAAGTGCGGCGGAAGAGAGTCGGTGACCATCAACAGACATCATCCCAAGACGGTGACATTTATTGCACTCAACAACGCCATTCTGAGCATGAGCACTAGGATAATAGAACCGAAGTCTGCTCAACAAGGATTCCACGCAACAGCTTGGAGATATACCGTCCACCAGAGTCATCATAGAACGCATGAATAAGCGTAGAGAACTGAGTCTGAATCATGGTAGCAAAAGTCTTATAGATAAGACTCACTACAAGAGGAAATAAAGTATATCTAGGTGTGTCTGAGAGAATTCACTAGCCATGACCTCCGTTCGAGGCAATGGGAGATGGACACCCGGGATCAGAGTGAACAAGGTCGAAAGGACGCTAAGACACTATCTTGCTATGAGTAACTGGACCTGTTTACCAATCCAACATCCTTGACGGTTTAGATACATCGTGGGAGGCTGATCCAAGAAGCCCACGTCAAACTAAGGATGAGAGACCACAAGTGGCCCAAGGCGATGATGCCACTGCTGAAAATAACTGGTAGACAAGGCAACAGATGCAGAGACTGGCGGTCGGTGGCAGCGCAGGGACTTGATCCAGCATCCCACGTGCCTGTGCACTCTTCGTACCCTACTGATCCGGCTTGGTGTTCTTCTCTTGTTTGCGGGTTGTGTGCCACGCACTTGATTAAGCACCCCAAGTTCTCATACCGTGCGCCCTTGGCCCCGGCTTTAGGTAGCGCCTTGTCCTCGGCTAGTCCCGTGCATAATCCAGGTACGCGTCGACTGTCCGAGCTCTTGCTCACCATTGGTGGTGCTCGAGCGTGCGATTATGGTGTCGTACAACAAGGGAACACGGGATGTGGGATTGAGACAGTGCACATAGCAACCCGCGGCAAGGCAAAGGATGCCCATCCAGATTGACAGGGAGCGGAGGTGGACACAAATGTGGACGTTGACGAGTCTCAACAATGCTCTCATAAGTAAGAGCAGCACGAGCAAGAAGATCTTGGATATACTTCTCTTAGGAAATATAGAAGCCATTAGAGGTAGAAGAAACCTTAATCTTAAGGAAGTAGTGATAAGGATCAAGATAAGATATAAGAAATTCACTATGACGAGCCTTCACAAAGGCAATGTACTTAGAGTCGTGCTAGTGATGATCGACATGTAGAAGAAGAGTTCGACCACGAATCGAATGGTGGACCGGATGTGCGGGATCTTGAGCACTCACCAAAAACTAGCCGCAATCACCATTGAGGCGAAGCGATCAAACGAGGCACGAGGGGTTTGCTTAGGGCCATATAGAGAGTGACGAAGACGACAAACCATGCCATCAGGAGGAGAACCCAAGTGGGGGCTACATGTAGCCATTCTTGACATCAAGCTTCGAGTTAGACCAATGGCGAATAGAGGCCACATTGAGAGGTGTGCTAAGAGCGGTCATGTGGGCCATATAGGAGATCGTAGTCATGACCATGTTCTCACCTCTAAAAAAGCTTTGTTAATGCTCAAGAGAATCACCAGTCTTAACCTTTTAAGCCCACTTAGAAGTGATGAAACGAGCACGATGCGAAAGGAAAATGAGATTTCACGTGTCGTTGCGGGCAAGAGCATCAATCTTCAATGCTATCAAATGCTACCATTCGGGTTGAACAACCTCACGATAAGTAGTCGTCTTGGGAGAGAGTGGCGCGGTAACCATAGGGGTCAATAGGCAGAAGTGGGCGAGCTTGGAAGCCACAAGTACGCTGAATTGGAGGCGGTGTGTTGCTAACAGAAGAAGACATAGCAGTCGAGGGAGAGGGCTCATCAGAAGAATCCACAACACACGGACGACGATTGTAGTAAAGTCGAGGAACATGAGCAGAAGAGAAGGAACATGAAAAGGCAATGTGCCGAGAGTGCCTTGACTATCAACTGGGAGGGAACTACCATCGATAGTAAGAACATGAACATAAGAATATAGAGGTGGAATGGAGGAAAAATTGTAAGAATCGTACATCATATGATCGAGGATACATGGAGGTGTACCTGATATTGTAAAAAAAAGTAGTCTCCCAGTACCATTAGAGTAAGTTGCAAAACCTGGAAAACATGTCGATGGAGAACCAAAAAAAGCAGCAACCTCATGTGTTGATGTGCTCAGGAGCAGCAATCTCCTTTGACATCGCAAGATGCCATTTGGTATGAACAACATCACGATAAGAAGTCGGCTCAAGAACAGTAGCGTTGACGCTTGGAAGAGCAAGGCGGTTAACATGCGAAAGCGGACGAGCTACATGCCATTTGTAGGCCGAGACGGGTAAGATGGCACATCAATAGACACATTCACAATACGCGGACGATGTGTATAAAAGATGGAAGAATACGAGCAGGAATCATCGGGGTAAACTCAGGTGAAGGAGACACGGAAGCCACTTGTGATGAAGGTGTAGAATCATGTGATAGGCGAGGTTAGGAAATAATAGGAGATGTTGGCATTGGATGTTCAATAATCGGAGAAGCAGGAGCAGTACGATGAATTGATAAGGGCTCAAACGGAGTGATATCCTCCACTGAAAAGGTCGAGGAAGATGGATGCGGGTAGAAGGGATGAGACTCATCAACAGTCATCCCAAGAAATAGTCATCCGACGACCAACATGATCCTATCAACGATATGCCTTATGCTCATCGTTGTATCCTAAGAAGACACACTCAACGAACTGAGTAGTCAGTTTGGCGCGTTCACGTAGGGTAAAGACATAGCAAACACAACAAAACATTGAAGCGTGAATAATCAGGAAACGATCAAATAGATGCTCGAAAGGAGTGCCACCCTGTAGAACAATGGATTGATGAAGGTTGATGAGATAGATGGAAGTGGAGACAGACTCGACCCAAAAGTGCGGCGGAAGAGAGTCGATGACCATCAACAGACATCATCCCAAGACGGTGACATTTATTGCACTCAACAACGCCATTCTGAGCATGAGCACTAGGATAATAGAACCGAAGTCTGCTCAACAAGGATTCCACGCAACAGCTTGGAGATATACCGTCCACCAGAGTCATCATAGAACGCATGAATAGGCGTAGAGAACTGAGTCTGAATCATGGTAGCAAAAGTCTTATAGATAAGACTCACTACAAGAGGAAATAAAGTATATCTAGGTGTGTCTGAGAGAATTCACTAGCCATGACCTCCGTTCGAGGCAATGGGAGATGGACACCCGGGATCACAGTGAACAAGGTCGAAAGGACGCTAAGACACTATCTTGCTATGAGTAACTGGACCTGTTTACCAATCCAACATCCTTGACGGTTTAGATACATCGTGGGAGGCTGATCCAAGAAGCCCACGTCAAACTAAGGATGAGAGACCACAAGTGGCCCAAGGCGATGATGCCACTTCTGAAAATAACTGGTAGACAAGGCAACAGATGCAGAGACTGGCGGTCGGTGGCAGCGCAGGGCTTGATCCAGCATCCCACGTGCCTGTGCACTCTTCGTACCCTACTGATCCGGCTTGGTGTTCTTCTCTTGTTTGCGGGTTGTGTGCCACACACTTGATTAAGCACCCCAAGTTCTCATACCGTGCGCCCTTGGCCCCGGCTTTAGGTAGCGCCTTGTCCTCGGCTAGTCCCGTGCATAATCCAGGTACGCGTCGACTGTCCGAGCTCTTGCTCACCATTGGTGGTGCTCGAGCATGCGGTTATGGTGTCGTACAACAAGGGAACACGGGATGTGGGATTGAGACAGTGCACATAGCAACCCGCGGCAAGGCAAAGGATGCCCATCCAGATTGACAGGGAGCGGAGGTGGACACAAATGTGGACGTTGACGAGTCTCAACAATGCTCTCATAAGTAAGAGCAGCACGAGCAAGAAGATCTTGGATATACTTCTCTTAGGAAATATAGAAGCCATTAGAGGTAGAAGAAACCTTAATCTTAAGGAAGTAGTGATAAGGATCAAGATAAGATATAAGAAATTCACTATGACGAGCCTTCACAAAGGCAATGTACTTAGAGACGTGCGAGTGATGATCGACATGTAGAAGAAGAGTTCGCCCGCGAATTGAATGGTGGACCGGAAGTGCGGGATCTTGAGCACTCACCAAAAACCAGCCGCAATCACCACTGAGGCGAAGCGCTCAAATGAGGCACGAGCCTTCACAAAGGCAATGTACTTAGAGTCGTGCTAGTGATGATCGACATGTAGAAGAAGAGTTCGACCACGAATTGAATGGTGGACCGGATGTGTGGGATCTTGAGCACTCACCAAAAACTAGCCGCAATCACCACTGAGGCGAAGCGATCAAACGAGGCACGAGGGGTTTGCTTAGGGCCATATAGAGAGTGACGAAGACGACAAACCATGCCATCAGGAGGAGAACCCAAGTGGGGGCTACATGTAGCCATTCTTGACATCAAGCTTCGAGTTAGACCAATGGCGAATAGAGGCCACATTGAGAGGTGTGCTAAGAGCGGTCACGTGGGCCATATAGGAGCAAATGTCTCATCGTAGTCATGACCATGTTCTCACCTCTAAAAAAGCTTTGTTAATGCTCAAGAGAATCACCAGTCTTAACCTTTTAAGCCCACTTAGAAGTGATGAAACGAGCACGATGCGAAAGGAAAATGAGATTTCATGTGTCGTTGCGGGCAAGAGCATCAATCTTCAATGCCATCAAATGCTACCATTCGGGTTGAACAACCTCACGATAAGTAGTCGTCTTGGGAGAGAGTGGCGCGGTAACCATAGGGGTCAATAGGCAGAAGTGGGCGAGCTTGGAAGCTATAAGTAGGCTGAATTGGAGGTGGTGTGTTGCTAATAGAAGAAGACATAGCAGTCGAGGGAGAGGGCTCATCAGAAGATTCCACAACACACGGACGACGATTGTAGTAAAGTCGAAGAACATGAGCAGAAGAGAAGGAACATGAAAAGGCAAAGTGCCGAGAGTGCCTTGACTATCAACTGGGAGGGAACTACCATCGACCGGAGAATTTTAGGTGGAATTGTGGAAAAATTGGAAGAATTGTAAATCATATGACCAAGGATACATGGAGGTGTACCTGATATTGTAAAAAAAAAGTAGTCTCTCAGTGCCATTAGAGTAAGTAGCAAAACCTGGAAAACCTGTCGATGGAGAACCAAATGAAGCAACAATCTCACGTGCCGATGCGCTCAGGAGTAGCAATCTCCTTTGACATCGCAAGATGCCATTTGGTATGAACAACACCACGATAAGTCGGCTCAAGAACAGCAGCGCGCTAACGCTTGGAAGAGCAAGGCGGTCATCATGCGGAAGCGGACGTGGGAGCAAGCCATAAGTAGGCCGAGACAATGTACTTAGAGTAATGCCAGCAACCATGGCGACATTGTCCCCTTTGACCGTTCATGCCAACCGAGAGGCTAAAGGCTGTAGCGACATCGTGCGTGCTACAATCCTGGCCTTGATGGCAATGCCGCAGAACATATATGGTGGGTAGAGTAGGATAGTGGAGCGATGAAGCTGAGGGAGGAGGTGCACTCGAACGAGGGCACTACGGTCAGTTTCAGTTTCTTCTTTCGGGCGAGTGGCGAGTGGAAGCCAGATAGACAAGAACAAGACTCACAACAAGATGATGATAAAGCGTGAGATCAGACAAAGGGTCACTATCAGTAGCACGAAGATGAACATTGAGCTCCATGGGAGTCTCAGTAGTGCACTCATCAGTAAGAGACTCATCAATAAGAGCAGCATGAGCAAGAAAATCCTGGATTATTATTTTTGAGCAAGAGATCTCAATCCCAAGAAAAGTTGCGATGAGGGCCAAGATCACACACAAGAAACTCCTTACTAAGACGTGCCTTCACAAAGGCAATATACTTGGGGGCTTTGCCGGTGATGATCATGTCATCAACATATAGAAGAAGAGTCCTACCAAGAGCAAAAAGGTGGACAAACAACATAGGATCATGAGCACTCGCTGAAAACCAGCGGCAACCACCACAGAGGCAAAACACTCAAACCAGGTGCGAATCATCTATATATATTCTCTAGCAGAGTCAACATAGAACACATGAATAGGCATAGAGAATTGAGTGTGAACCATGGCAACAAAATGCTTAAATGTAGATAGGACCTCACTTCGGGAAGAAATCAGGGCCGGGCCGGCGAAATCAAAGGCTGTGTGCAAAACTCTAAAATAGCCTTACCACATCCTTACTATAGAAAATTAAAACAGGTGTAGTGTATATATTATAATGTCTTACTCCCTCCGTCCCAAAATTCTTGTCTTAAATTTGTCAAAATATGAATGTATCTAGTCATGCTTTAGTGTTTGATACATCCGTATCTAGAGAAATGTTAGACAAGAATTTTGGGACGGAGGGAGTACATCACAAGGAATATATCAAGAACCGTACCTATTCGTAGCTTGGTTGCATAGTCTTTACTTGAATAACATCATTCTTTTAGTGTTCTTTGAAATGAAATATTCAATTATATCCTCATAATCAACTTCTCCAACATTTGTGTCATCTCGGTTCTCATCAAAAGAGAAAGTACCTGAAGTAGAGCCTCCCCAATGGCTGCACATTGAAATCTGATAGCTTTAACAATGTCGACATGACTGTCTCAACGTGTAGCTGATACTGAGTCACTGATATCTATGCTAAGAATCTTTCATTTTGATTCCAAAGAAGTCTTGGCCATTTCACAAAGTGTTTTATTAAGGCTACAACAACCACAAGAAGAATAGATAGCTCTAGGATTTACATTCAAAATGTTTCCTTTTTACCCCATGATGTTTTACTTTCATATCTGACCCATTATCATAACCTTGTCCTCTCACATTATCTATATCAAGATCAAGAAGCTTTAGTTCATTCTCTAGCACTTCAAAAATTCCTTGCCCAGTCGTATCATTTACATCTAAAAATCCTAGAAAGAATCCTTCTACACAAACACAACTTTAAGATGAATCCACATACATAACAATTAAAGGCATATGTTCTTGGTGGCTTGCATCAGGGTACAACCAAGTAGGACCGAGAAATATTTTGCACTCTTTATTTTCTTAACAGTCTCAAACTTAATAGTTGAAGCAAGCAAGTGTATCAACTCATTCTGAATCTTATGATCAAGATAATGAGCATGGGTTTCTTCATTTGTAATACGGCGAGCATGCTCTTGAATTACCATGTCAAGTTCAGCCAACATCTCTACTAGAACCAAGAAATTCCCATTGCTATCTTCATACAGTTTGCTGTTACTACCACGAAATGCTTGGCAAGAAATTTAATAATGCAAACAATTCTGAACAACACTTTTTTCCAATGCTCCTTTTCATTCTCTTGAGCATCTTTGTCAATAGTTTGACGCTTTTGCAACTAGTACGCTGCTCATACCAAGTGGTCATATTCAAAACATGGCCTGCACTTGTCTCATGCTCTTTAAGTCTACTGCCAAGATGTATCCAATCATCACACCCCTCGTTTGCCAACTAACCTTTTCTATGCCCTTTTGTAAATAATTTACAACCAAAGCAAAATACTCTATTGAGGTCCTTAGAATAAACAAGCCAACCTCTATCGCAATTCTCCCCATTTGACATAATTCTAGTATAGAATAGTGCAGAAAACCTTCTATAATATCTATCCTTAGGACCTTTCTGAAACTGTGAGTCTCTTTTAGGGCCCTTTTGTGCTAAAAGGTCAATCTTCTTAGGATAAAGAGAATCCCAATTTCTTGGATCTTATATATCAACATGAAAAGAACCACCGACATCCGCAACATGTGAAGTATTTGAGTTAACATCAATACTAGTTGTCCCAATGTCATCACCATTATATCCATATCAATGTTTGTGTTACCCATAAGATCTTCCACAACCTCATCATTATTATTTTCTTTCTCTGCTTGTTCATCTCTATGATCATTGTCAACATCAGGGTCAACATGATTATCAAGTGTGAGGCCTTGTTCCTGCGATTGATTATTAGAGGAAACATGTGGTTCTTTTACAACAAACTTATCCATGGCTCCTTTCAGCTAACTTTGTTTTTTGTTTTTTTTTTCAAATGCTTTTGGTAACTGGGTTCATATTTCTATTCCGAGAAGACATGACTTGAATCCTGAAACATGTATAGAGAACATGAAAATAACAGAATTAACAACAAGCTATTGGCATAAACTAAAATTGCTAGATGGAATGCGATCTATGGAATTCACGGATCGATGGCCGATAGCTGATGAAGCGTCACGTGTTGAATCAGAGGGGATGGACTGATGTAGGACCGCGACGCGACAAGCGTCATGTTGGAAAAGAGGAGACTCTAGGAGAGGAGATTGTGAGAGATGAGGGCAGGAGGTGTCGCTCGAGAGACTCGTCCACTCGACCTGGTTTCTCAGTGCCTTGATCGCTCAATGCCTGGGCTCCATGCGGTGCTCTAGGCGACCTGGATGATTGGGCGCGCTAGTGCTAGTGGGGCGGCTTACGGGCCCATGCTGGGCACCGAGTAGCAGGCCTGCTGGCTGCTGCTTGCTATGTGCTGCCTTATGCTAGGAATTTTGGCCCTAGAAATTGGGGGCCCTATTCCGTCGCACGGGCTGCATGCCCATGGGTCTAGGCTTGGAAGAAATAATGTATATCCATGTGTGTTAAGAGAAATAATCTATAAGGATAATATACTAGCAATGACCTCCTTACAAGGCAAAGGGAGATGGACCCTAGACATCAGACTGAACAAGGTCAAAAGGACGCTTGCTCGTGCTCCTGCTTGCTGATGGTGGCACCCGAATGTGCGCTGATGGTCTCTCGCCCAACAGGGGAACACAAGATGTGGGATCGAGGTAGTGCAGATAGCAACCCACAACTAGGCAACAGATGCTTAGCCGGACTGGTAGGAAGCGGAGGTCGATACGAAGGTGGACGCTGAGCATCATAGGAGTATTAATAGTGCACTCATTAGTAAGAAGCCATTAAAGGTAGAAGAAACCTCAATCTCAGTAAAGTAGCGAAGAGGACCAAGATCAGACATAAGAAACTCACTATGACGAGCCTTCACAAAGGCAATTTACTTAAGAGTCGTCGTCGGTGATGATCAACATAGAGAAGAAGAGTTCACCCACGAGTTGACATGTAGACTAAAAGTGCAGGGTCATGAGCACTCGCTGAAAAACCAGCTGCAATCACTATTGAGAAGAAACACTCATGCCATGCATGACGGGTTTGCTTAAGGCCATATAGAGAGCGACGAAGACGACAAACTATGTCATCTGGAAGAGAATACCCAACTTGTGGCCACATATAGACCTCCCCATGCAACTCTACACTAAGGCATTCTTCATATCAAGCTGAGAGACAGACCAACGGTGAACAGAAGCCGCAACTAAAAGTGTGCGAAGAGTGGTCATGTGGGCCATAGGAGCAAATGTCTCATCGTAGTCATGACCATTTTCCCACCACTGGACGAGCTTTGTAATGCTCAAGAGAACCATCAGAGTTTTAACCTGGTAGACCCACTTACAAGTGATGAGACGAACACGAGGAGGAAGGGAAATGAGATCCCACGCGCTGATGCACGCAAGGGCATCAATCTCCGATGCCATCACATGCCGCCATTTGGGATGAGCAACAATGTCATGATAAGAAGTCGTCTCGAGAAGAGAGGTGCTAGAATAACCATAGCGGTAAATAGGCGGAAGCGGGCGAGTTCGGAAGCCATAAGTAGGCTAAGCTGGAGGCGGTGTGTTGCCAATAGAAGAATTCACAACACGTGGACAACCAGTGTGGTAAAGAAGATGATGAGGGGGAATCAATGGGGAAGCCTCAGGGGACGAGCCAGGTGAGGTAGCCTCAGGTAATGAACGAGGTGGGGAAGCCGCAGGTGGTGACGGTGTGGGGTCTACAACAGTAGTATGGAAGACACAGTGGGATAGGTGGATGAGGGCAATACTTGAGTGATAGGTGTATTGGAAAAGATGAAGAAATAAATATCCTCATTGGGGAAGGCCAAAGGAGAGGGTGGATGTGGATATAAAGGACGAGACTCATAGTCACATCCCCAGAAATGTGCATCCGATGACTGACAGGAACCCAACACATACATCCCTTGCTCATCAATGTAACCTAGGAAGACACATTCAACAAACTGAGTAGTTTGGTGCATTCAGGGGGGGGGGGGGAAAGAATGTAGCAAATGCAACCAAACAAATGAAGTGTTGATTAGTCAGGAGAACGATCAAAAAGACGCTTGAGAGGAATGTGAGCCTGTAGAGCAGAGGAAGGATGAATGTTGATGAGATAGGTGGAAGTAGAAGCTATGTCAACCCAAAAGTGAGGTGAAAGAGAGGCGACGATCAACACATGAACCGCCT
>LR738714.1:619446580-619470795 GCA_902687465.1 Secale cereale
GGGGGGCAAGAATGTAGCAAATGCAACCAAACAAATGAAGTGTTGATTAGTCAGGAGAACGATCAAAAAGACGCTTGAGAGGAATGTGAGCCTGTAGAGCAGAGGAAGGATGAATGTTGATGAGATAGGTGGAAGTAGAAGCTATGTCAACCCAAAAGTGAGGTGAAAGAGAGGCGACGATCAACACATGAACCGCCTCAAGAAGGTGATGCTGCTTGTGCTCAACAACACCATTCTGAGCATGAGCACCAGGACAAGAGAACTGAGGAAGTGTGCCCTGCTCAACAAGGAATCTGCCCATCAAATGAGAGATATACCTAAGGATCCCGAAGCCACTGAGTTCCACATAGAGCACACCTTTGCTCCGGGCCACCATGCATTACTCGTCGCTGACTATGTCGGTCCCGCTCTAAAGGAAAACATGAATGCACTTCTCGATCATTGCAAGTAGCCGCAGAGATAGTTGCATGGCGATGGCTTGATAAACTGGGATGGAGAGAAGCACTAATTTGACAAGCATGAGCCGACCTTCCATTTTGAGTAGATTATCAATCCAAGTGGGGATGCACTTGAGAACTTTGTCTAGAAGAGGCTACAGGTGGACCAGGTGAATCTTCTTGCACGACAAGGGGAGGCTGAGGTAGGCGCATGGGAGTGCTGGGAAAGCATGTGCGAAGCTTAGCTTAATCACTTAAATCTTGGCGATGCTGCAACGGATTGGTGCAAAGGAGCGCTTGTTGAAGTTGGTGCATAAGCTCCACGTGCCACCAAGATATGGTTGCCGCACGTCAAACACAGGACGACGACCATGTCGGCATCGTACACTGACATGAGGTGCTTGACGGCACGACCAACAAGGCGTTGTGCACCTCTAGCACAAAGAAGAAACAACAAAGACAAAAGGGGTCACCTTGCCATAGCCACGACAGTGAAGAGCCTTCCGGGCACCATGCTGAGGGTGTCTACGAGAGAACCATTTCGACCCAGTCGGCGAATCTCTTGCTAGTGTCAGCGTGCTGCGAGACCATAGGAGGAAGGGCCATGAAACTAAATAGACTGCCTTCGCAGTGTCAACCTTGAGCATGAGGGTTGCTATGCGTCTGGTGTGCAAGCCCTTAGCGGTGAGCATGAAGGAGCTTTGGTTTTCCATGATTAGTTCCGGGAGCCAAGGCACGAGGTGGAGATTAAGCAGCTTGGAGAAAAGCCTGCCAAAGGTATGTGGCAAACAAATCGGGTGGAAGTGCTTGACCTTGTTTGAGTTCTTCTCTGGCAACAATACGTTGGCGGCATCATTGGGCTCGACGAGGGAACCCGGTATAAACAAATAGAGTTGGTGGACGACTACGGCAAGCTCATTTTTGATGATCTCCAAAGCGAGTTGGTAAAACAACGCTACGAGGGATAGCGTAACCCATGATGGACGAGTAGTCTGCCAACATCTACTCCTTATCGTCATTGGTCAAGGCGACAATACTGTCACAGGCAATGGCAACCATGTGATTTTTGTAGTGGCAATGGCACACATGGATGTAGTAGTGCGAGTTTGCGTCCCCCTCTGCTAGCTAGTGGCAGCGGAGGGCTGGCGGGTGATGATGCACTTGAGGGAGGCAGCCAAGCAACTTAAGCTTTAACTCTTTGCGCATATTAAACTCCTTTTGGGACAGCTGTCAAGACTGCTGCACCGCGTTGAGCCGGAAAATGATTTCCTTGGCCATGAACTGTTGTAGCTTTGATCTTGCCAATATGTCGGTCGCTCCACGGCTACAATGTGCTATTTCTATGCTTCAATAGGACACCCAAACGCTAGAGTGGGTGAAGGTGCAATGACACATGCTAGGCATCAGCAACCACCTGGTGAAACCCATCAAAATTCGGCCATATATCCTTGAAGTGGGACCAGTAAGGGCTAGGCGTCAAAAGTGTGGTGTACATGATGAATCTAATGTCACGGAGGATTTTGCGTGAAGAAGCAACTAGGATGTAATTACCCCCAATTCGTAAAGCAGAACAAGCGGTTCGGTTGCACCAATGTTGGTGACCGTCGCTCGTTGCTCCAACTGTACAGTCGCCCGATGAGGTTGATCTCGCGAAGCCCAAGGTCATTAAGGGAACAGTGAAATTTATCCATCTATCTGTTTTCTAGTGTAGCGTTATATTTACCCCCCCCCCCCTTGCTAGATCAACTTAAAGTCATCGGTAATGCCCCAATGACCAGGTTGCGTGGAGTGGAACTCATAGCTCTTGGAGGAAAGCGAAGCGATCTTCATCAGCGAAAGGACCACATATGGCTGACAATCACCAAGGCGGTGCTTGAGATGAACACAACGGGCAAAGGTTCTGAGTCCATCCATTAAGGCCTCATACGTTTCAAGAAGACCACATCAAACGAAGGATGAGAGACGATAGTAACACAAGTGACCAAGGCGATGACCTCACTGCTGAAAAGAGCTGGTAGACAAGGCAACAAACGTGGAGAGACAGGCGGTGGTGGCAACCGAGGGAAAGTGAAGCCAGTCAAGCTCCCAGAGGCCCTGTGAGTCACGAACAGGGGCCAACACCATGGAGAGCACCAGTGTGACAGTCCGAAACAAAGCATGAGTCAAAGTCGAGAATTACCCGGCAAGTCAACAACCGGATCACCAGAAATGAGTTGCATGGTAAGTCGAGGAACATGACAAGACGGAGTACTAAGAAGTCCTTGTCCATTAACCAGGAGGGAGGTACCCGTTAGGAAATATGCAACTTGTATTTCGAGGTGGCCATATGCCATTATATATACATGTACAAGTGTTTTACAATATGCAAAAAACCTTTATAGAACAGGGAAATACAAAGGGGTACACGGCTAAATATATAACTCTTAACTCACTTCCCCCTCAAACTCATGGTGGATCAACAACATCGAGCTTGGAGAGATACAAGTCGTGTTGTGCTCTAGTTTGGGCCTTCCTAAAGAAATCCGCCAACTGTATTCAAAGGCACATATGAGGAGCAATAACCTGAATCTTGCACACTAGCATGCACAAAAAAAGCATCAACACCAATATGCTTGGTGAGCTCATTCTTCACAGGATCATGCGCAACACTATGAGCATTTGTAATGTTCAGAGCAGAGTAGGTGTAGTGACAAAAACACCAAACTTCTGAAGTAACCACGGTAACCAAGTCACCTCTGCCGTCAAAAGAGCCATAACTCGTGACTCAGCTTCTACACTTAAACGTTAAACTACAGTCTGTTTCTTTGTCTTCGAGGCAGTGAGAGAACCACCAAAAAAACACAATAAGCAAAAAAGTGAACAGCGATCCCAGGGATCACTCGCTCACATAGCATTTTAATAGGCTTGAGGTTGTAATGAACTGGAGCAGGGAAAGAACATACGGTGAGAGATTGTGCCACGAAGATATTAGAGAACACGAAGGAGGTGACTATACTGAACCAATGTAGGCGCAGAGACAAACTGACTCAAAATATGGACAAGATAGGAGATATCTTGACGAATAACATCCAGATAAACATGACTCCCGACAAGATGATGATAGCGCGTCGGATTAGACAAGGGTCACCATCAGTAGCACCAAGATGATGATAGCGCGTCGGATTAGACAAGGGTCACCATCAGTAGCACGAAGGTGAACATTGAGCTCCATGGAAGTCTCAACAATGCACTCATCAGTAAGAGCAGCACAAGCAAGAAGATTCTGGATATATTTTTCTTGGGGAATAAAAAAGCCATCAGAGGTAGAAGAGACCTATATCCCAAGAAAGTAGGGAAGAGAGCCAAGATCAGACATAAGAGACTGCTCACTAAGAGTGCCTTCACAAAGGCAATATACTCAGGGTCGTCGCCATTGATTATCATGTTGTCAACATATAGAAAAGAAGAAGAGGAAGGCCACGATCGGGAAAATATATTCAGAAGAAGAGTCTGACCACGATCAGGAAAAAATATTAGAAAAAATATATTCATCAGAGGTAGAAGCGACCTCTATCCCAAGAAAGTAGCAATGAGGGCCAATATCAGACATAAGAATCTGCTCACTAAGGCGTGCCTTCACAAAGGCAATATACTCAGGGTTGTCGCCATTCATGATCATGTCATCAACATCCTAGCTTTGCTCCCCCAGATTGAAGCTTTGTTGGCCGTTTGATGGAGCTACTTTTGGTCAACTGGTTCGTCTCGACCGTCAAATTTGTACTACTAGTTTTCACCACGTGGTTAATTTTCAGTATCCATGACTGGTGGGCTCGTTCTTCCTCCTTATTAGTTGGGTGATCCCTTCGTGGGTGCGAGTGACCCTCGCACGCCGCGTGTCGTGCGGCCCATCGTGGGCGTCTCCACTGCTTCGTGCAAACCCCATATGAACCCTAGCCTCTGATCATAGTCACCACAATCTTCCCTCTATTCCTCGTTCGTTGCCGTCCATCTCCACCTCCTATTGGCTCCTCTTGTACCTCGTGTTCCTCCTCTCCTCCCCCTTACTCGTATCGGACGCATGTCGTCGTCGTGGGAGACCAGGGCGACAGGGTCTTCACAGCGAGGGTGTGGAGGAGTAGGGATGATCATTAGGCTAGAGGCGGAGGGATGAAGCAGCGAGGCCCGATATCTAAGTGGTGCACACATCGTGGGGTGGAGGAGTGGTCGGCGTGGGGTGCAAGCGAGGGGAGGAGGCGGCTGCGCCATTTGCTCTGCTCGCTTCTCTGCAATTACGCGGCTGCTTGGTGCCCATGTTGCAGCTCATGAATTAAGAGCTCCAGGCTTACAAACTTTTGGGATAACCAAGTTTGTCAATGCCAAGGTATATGATTGGTTTCTCCACTTCCACCCCATGATTTGCAATTTCCCTATATGATGCATTGATACAATTGTTTTTCTGCAGAAAATAATCATCGGGTTTTCAAGTGTAGGCATCGTGTGAAAGCCCAGTTAGTGTTCCTGGTTTATGAATTTAAGAATATATTCTCATCTCCCTGCTGTCTATATTCCATTGTTTTAGATTTAAAAGTGCTTTAGATGATTCTTGAAGCGTTGTGCAACATTTTCATTTCAGGCATCATTTCTAAGTTGTATGGTATCCACGAATTTCCCGATAGTTTGTTCTGCACCATGCTGCCTCATGTAGGATTTTAGTGCTCGTGATCTACCTTGCTTAGGTGACGAGCTCCCAGTCCTTCCTCCCCTCCCCTCTGATCTCTCGCCCTCTCTGTATGATGTTTGATATGTGTTTTGGTTCAAATTTGACATTACTTTTTGATTGATGCTTGGTTTAGAAAGGAACAAGTTCTAGAATTGGTAGAAGAGTCCTATGTCGTCCTTCGTATTCTTTGTCAGGATGAGTGCTTCATAACAGGTGTATGGAAGCACAAGAGTAGACTCATATAAACTGCAGTTGCAGTATGAGGAATAAGCAAGGGACGTATCACATGTTTGTATCAAAACTGTGTTTAATTGAAGAGCTTGGCAAGAGAATAGTATCTTTGTTCCGGGAAAATTTTAAGAGCTTAGCAAGAGAATAGCATCTCTATAAATTTTAGAGCTTAGTTTTTTATGCATGTAACAACAACTCTTTTGTGTTCTGGTCTTAAATATCCTATTCATGATGTAGTAATCTGCACCAAGCTTACTATGTTGAATTTCGGTAAGGGCGATCCTATTGTTTATGCATCTTCCTTAACAGAAGAACGATATTTGGGGTATTATCGGAGATGTGCTTGACTAATGTCTCTCAGACAATGTATAATGCCATTTGCAACCTTCTTGAGCAAGCGGAAACAGGAGTAACTCCATTAATCATTATGTAGGTATGTTAAAAATCATTATGTCACATTGTAATTCCATCACTAGAATCATCTCTCCTATTTCATTCTCTGAATTTCTGTACTGCTGGTGCTTACATTTATGTATATTTTGCTTCTGCTTGAGTCTCTCCTGTCTGATCCGGTATTGATGATCTATGTGGCCGGAAAAAAAAAATACATTGCCTGTGAATTTGTCTAAAGATGCATGATGATATCCAGCTGTGTTGGTATGGCTTAAAAATATGTCTACAGAGTATTATTGATGAATGATGATTATTTTGCATGTCGGGCCATATTAGTAATGTGCTTTGAAATTATTTCCCCTCCTCGTCTTGGTGTTTTGAGTTGTGTTGGTATGGCCTAAAAATGTGACTAAGTATTTATGATTGCCATTTGCATGTTGGGTCATATTGGTAGTGATGTGGTTTATTTATTCATGGTTCAGATTGTTTGGTTTGGTCTTTTGATTTACACATCCGTCCATAATTGTTTTATTTGTATATATACAGTCGTCTTGGAATGGGATATAATTCTTTTTGGTATTTCAGTTTACACATTCATCCTAAAAATCTTGATATCTGGTTGTGTTGGTATAGATTTGTAAATTTTCGCCTGGAATCCATATATCCAGTTTGTTTTTTCTTTGTTCTGTTAATCAAGGTTTGCTCCCTTCTTTTAATGCATTAGCTTTGTTTTCAGGTCCAAAGAAAAGATCAGTTCCGGATGGTAGCTGCAGGAGTGGGCGGTGCTCGGCTGCCGACGGGCGCTGATGACGTTGGGCGAGTTGGACCCCGTCAGGGACAGGGGACACATGTACGTCGAGGCGCTCCAGGGCAGCGCGTGGGGTGGTGAAGAGGCCGTGCTGTACGAGACGGATGGCGAGGAGCACATGACATGTATTACTTCCTGAAAATCGCGAGATCCAACCCTGTCGTGACGGTTTTTCCATTCAACCGTTCAAATTATACGGTTTTTATACTGAGTTTCAGGTTCGTTTGTACCCAACTACAACTTCAGAGAAGTCATCGTGTATTTCTTGCCTTGTCAGATTATATCGTGCAGATGTATGACTTATTGATTAGTAGCAGTATCATTCAGAAGCTTGCCGACTTGCCCCACTTGCGGCCACTGTACCACTCACTGTAGCGTCTGAGATGTTTTGCTATTCAGATGCATGACTGCATGCCAATTAATTACTATCTATGTAAACTTTTATAAGACATTTTAGATCTCTTAAGAGTATCTACAATCGGACTCCTCGTACTTTGGTCATATGCCCTTCTGGACAGCCTGGACACAAAAATAAAAAATAAAACACCCAACCATCCATTGAGACCGACGAACGCACGGGAGGAAGTGGACTCTGCAGTTAGGATACTCACGTACAAATGTGTGGTGGGATGGCGCTGTGTCCATCCTATGGAACATAACGAAGGCCCTCGATGACTGTGTTCTTCAACTAGAAAACCTTTCTGTCTGAAGATGTAATCAATCCACAGCATTTGCTTCGCTAAGGATGTGTATTGCTATGTGTTGGGTCACAACATGGACGTACAGATATTGTTGCATAACATCCATCGAGACCGACGAACGCACCGGAGGAAGTGGACTCTGCAGTTAGGATACTCACGTACAAATGGCGCTGTGTCCATCCTATGGAACATAACGAAGGCCGTGTTCTTCTACTAGCAACCCTTTCTGTATGGAGATTTAATGAGTTCACAGCATTCGCTTCGCTGAGTGAATCACCACAACCCACGGAAAAACGTTCATCTTGTATGGCGGCAGAGTTACATGCCAAACAGATCGAAAATCCATTGTCATCTCGAGCCACCGCAACACCTCCCGTCTCTCGCGGGCTGAAGCAGTAGCTCCTTCCTCCAGATCTGATAGAGGTAAAAGTGTCGCGTCTTTCGGTGAGATTGTGACTATTATTTTTGATGGAGTAGATTTTGACGATCCTACTACGAAAAGCGCGAAGACGTCGCGCCTTAGCAATCGCTAAACCAACTCCGGGAGGTTATTGATCATGCCGGAGCACGATCAAACTGATCACGAGGGTCTGTTTCCTGCACGCAAACGAATAATAAGTAAGAAATTGAAATTGCAATCTTGATATTGCGAATATAAGAAAAAAAACTTTATTAATAGAGGTCGGGTTCTGTGACGTCTTGGTCTGGTTGTTGAACACGAACGAAGTACGCGAGTTGCAGCTACGGCGAATTTTAATCTAAACAAAACCCAAAGTCTAAATGACGTCCTAAGAGTTGTATATATGAAGGAATAGGGGAGAATTTCGTGACCCCTTGGAAGAGGGGTCCGAAACCAATCCTAACTCTGTTTTCCCACACATACGAATTTTAAAAATAGCCTATACTGAAGTATTTCAAAATTACATGGGTATGACCCAATAATAAGATAATGCGACACGTATAATACCCTCTGGGCAAAAAAATTGAAGTAGCATCTTGTGTATTTCGTCTAAGCCTTCATGCACTCATTATGGTGGTTTCAAAGCCCTGAAATCATCACTTGAAACTCCGTTCTTATTCTCATTGCGCATGACATCATCTCCATGTTTGATCATGCTCCAGTGTTCATCCTTCTTGTCCAAGCTAGGCCCTTCATTTGTAAGCAAAACAAATATATCCAATTTAGGCAGTAGCATATTCTCATGAACATTAGAATCATTACCAACAAACGAAAGTATCTGGTAATTTAATTGACGTGCACGAGATCTAGTAATTGGTCCAGTATATGTAGCAGTAGGGGCCATGGGTGTAACTTTGTTAGTGATGTCATCATCATCATCCCCTTCTTGAATTCAAGTCGTCTTCGACGGAAGCTCGTCTTCCTCACACATCGTAAGGCTTTAAATCTGCAATGTTAAAAGTGAGACTAACCCCAAAATCTGCAGGTAGCTCAAGTTTATATGCAATATCATTTATTTTCTCTAAGACCTTAAAAGAACCATCAACATGTGGCATTAGCTTTGACTTACGCAAATCAGGAAACCTATCCTTACGCAAATGTAACCAAACATGAAATCCAGGTGCAAAGACAACGCGTTTTCTACCCTTATCTCCAACAAGTTTATGTTTAGCATTCATGCGCTCAATATTTTTCTTATAGTTAACTCATGCATTTTTAACATCAATTCAGCACGTTGTTTAGCATTAAAATTAACCTTCTCCAAAGATGGAAGAAGCAACAAATCAAAGGGTGCACGAAGTAGGAAACCATACAAAATCTCAAAAGGGCACATCTTAGTAGTAGATGCGGCGAAAGATTACAAGCAAATTCGATATGAGGAAAGCATTCTTCCCACATTTTAAGGTTATTCTTCAAAATAGCCCTAAGCATAATAGACAATGTTTTATTGACTACTTCAGTTTGTCTATCAGTTTGGGGGTGACATGTAGTACTAAAAAGCAATTTAGTACTCAACTTAGCCCATAAACATCTCTAAAAGTGGCTAAGAAACTTAGTATCACGATATGAAACAATATTATTTGGCACATGCAAGCGAATAATTTCATGAAAGAACAAATCAACAACATTAGCAGCATCATCGCTTTTATGACATGGTATAAAATGTGCCATTTTTTAAAATCTATCCACAACAACAAATATGCTATCCCTCCCCTTCTTTGTTCGAGGTAAACCCAAAACAAAGTCCATAGATATATCTTCTCAAGGAACACTAGGTACATGCAAAGGCTTATATAAACCATAAGGATTCAGTCGTGACTTAGCTTTTTGACATGTAGTGCAGCGAGCAACAAAACGCTCAACATCCCGTCTCATCTTTCGCCAAAAATAAATGTGTAGTAAAGTACGTCATCCGTCTTCTTCACGCCAAAGTGTCCCATTAATCCTCCTCCATGCACCTCCTGCAACAACAAAAGATGAACGAAGCCAGCTAGAATGCATAGCTTGCTAGCACGGAACACAAATCCATCATTAACGACAAACTTATTCTATGTTTTTCCATCTTTACAATTCTGCATTACATCTTTAAATTCAGCATCATGCACATATTGGTCTTTGATGGTCTCCAAACCAAATATTTTAAAGTCAAGTTGTGAAAGCATAGTATAATGACGAGGCAATGCATCAGCAATAACATTTTCTTTACCCATCTTGTGTTTAATGACATAAGGGAAAGTCTCAATGTATTCAACCCATTTAGCATGTTTACATGTCAGCTTAGCTTGACTTTTAATATGTTTCAAAGATTCATGATCAGAATGTATGACAAATTCTTTGGGCCATAAATAGTGTTGCCATGTTTCCAAAGTTCGAACACGAGCATATAATTCCTTATCATAAGTAGAATAATTCAGACTGGACGCATTCAATTTTTCAGAAAAGTATGCAACAGGTTTATCATCTTGTAATAACACACCTCCCAATCCAATTCCAATAGCGTCACATTCAATGCTTAAAACTGTTGTTAAAATCAGGAAGTTGGAGTAATGGAGCATTTGCCAACTTATCTTTCAATACCATGAAAGCTTCTTCCTATGCAGTACCCCAAACAAAATGTATATCCTTCTTTGTAAGCTCATTGAGAGGTGCAGCAATGCTGCTGAAATCTCTCACAGAACGCCTATAGAAACCAGCGAGTCCAAGGAAACTCCTCATTTGTGTGACCGTTTTGGGCTGTGCCCAACTCTCAGTAGCTTCAATCTTGGCTTTATCAACTTCAATTTCCTGTGGAGTAACAACATAGCCAAGAAAAAAATAGTCGATCGGTGCAAAAGGTGCACTTCCCAAGTTAACAAACAAACGTGCATTACGTAGAGCAATAAAAACAACACGTAAATGTTCCAAATGTTCCTCCAAAGATCTGCTATAAATCAGTATATCATCAAATTATACTACCACAAATCGTCAATGAAAGCATGTAAAAATTCATTCATTAATCTCATGAAAGTACTAGGTGCATTAGTTAACTCAAAAGGCATGACTAACCACTCATATAATCCAAACTTAATTTTAAATATTGTTTTCCATTCATCTCCCAATTTCATACGAATTTGATGGTATCCACCACGCAAATCAACTTTGGAGAAAACTGTAGAGCCACTCAATTCATCAAGCATACCATATAGCCTAGGAATAGGATGACGATAACAAATAGTAATATTATTAATGCCTCTACAATCAACACACATACGTGATGTATCATCCTTTTTAGGCATTAATATAATAGAAACAACACAAGGACTAAGAGATTCACATATATAACCTTTGTCGAGTAGCTCCTGTACTTGACACATAATATCCTTTGTCTCCTCTGGATTGGTACGGTATGGCGCACGGTTTGGAAGCGAAGCACCGAGAATTAAGTCAATCTGATGCTCAATCCCTCGAATAGGTGGTAATCTCGGTGGAACTTCTTCTGGAAAGACGTCAGCGAACTCCTGCAAAATGTTAGTGACAACAGGAGGCAAAGAGGATGGCACGTCCTTGAATGAAAAATAATGCCCCTTTGCACATGAAAGCATAGCAAACAGATTTGCTGAAATCTAGATGATCGATATCAGATTTTGTGGCAAGTAAACATCCACTTTTCAATTTAGTTTTAGAAGCAACACCAGATGGTTTATTATTAGGCTTCATTTGTCGCTCAAATTCTTTTGCCACAATCTGGTTTTCACTCTTATTTTTCTTTAATAGCACAACACCACGGTCAAGTTTCAGTGACACATCAATCTGTTGGCAAATGGTATCTTTGCCAACACATAGCTTGTCGCTAACACATATGCTAACAAAAGAGAAAACAGTCGGAGGACTTGCTGTGGGGAAAGGCATTGCCGGCAGAAGCTCACTTGCCGACACATTTTCAGACAGTATACACCCTACCTACGCCGACAATTTACTTGTGCACATACACCCTACCTACCCCGACACATGGTTTGTGGGCATACATCCTAGGTACGCTGACAATTGGGGTGTGCACAAACACCCTAGTTTTGTCGACACATAGGTTGTTCTTCTAGGTATATATCTATCCCGACACATATTCTGTTTGGATAGATTTACACCTTTGCCGACACTTATGATGTCTACACAGGTATATATCTTGGCCAACACATAGTCTGTTCATCTAGGTATGTATGGTTTCTAACACTTTTCATGCCTAGCTAGCTAGTAGCCATGGACGGCAGTTGCTCTGCAATAATCCGTTTACCAACAGATAACTTGTTGGTAAGTAGTGCATAGCTAAACCAATAATTTCATATATATATACTGAAATGCAATCGACAAACAACATCAAGATGGACACATTGGACAACAATGATTATAGGTTCACAAACAGATATATATATTGACATAGGTTCACAAACATACATCCATATCGACATAGGTTCACAAGCACAACCAAGCACAACCAGAAGTATAGTTTAACCATCCATAATACACAAGTCACATAAAAAGGACCATTATTTGTTCGAATGAAATAATTCAAACACCGATCCAGAGCACACAAGTCACATCCATGAGCACAAAGTTTCCACTCCAAAACACTTGAAGCACCAAATGGTTTGAAACACACATAAGAGCATCTCCAACAGCTGCGGACGCGCTATTTTTTTTACAGCGCCGAAATAAGCGTTTTTTTGCGCGCGACTGGGCGCTTGCTCCAGCAGGCGTACAAAATAATGCGTGGCACGAGAGCTCTAGTAGGCGTGCTAATTTACAGCGTGCTCGAGCAGGCGGTGCTTAGCACAATGAACAACACATATGCATTTGGATGATCTTTCAAACAAGTTGGAGCAACATAGCATAGTTCAATCATGTGGCATAGTTCAAAATCACCCAACCAAGTTCATGACAAATAAAGGTTCACACAAACAAATCGCACAACAACAATCATGCCACATCAATCATCTTCCTCCTCTTCTTCATCATCTTGCGAAGACGATTCTTCCTCCTCTTCTCCATCAAGCACGTCATCAGGAGCTCGGATGGTGTTCGCATTATCTCCAACGGCATCATGCGAAGGTATGTGAGGCACACCGGAAGCCATGCGTCCACCCATGTCACACGGAGGTGCTCCCGTGCCTCCCATGAGAGACCCAAAACTCATGCCTCCGATGGTAGCTCCGAAGCCATCCGTGCCTCCCGTAGATGCCCCCGTGCCGCCCATGGTATCTCTGAAGCCACCCATGCTTCTCGTAGATGCTCCCATGCCTCCAATGCCTCACACCCCTCCCATGATAGCCCACATGCCTCAGAAGCCTCCCATGGCTCCCATGCATCCCATGCCTCCCATGGCCATGGATCTTTTTTGGACCAAGACTTCATCACGGGAAAGATTAATGTACTCCTTTTTCCTTATCTTCGAAGGTAGATGTGTCCATGAAGAACAATTAATTCTCCCGCTCCAATAATCTAGCTCGCTCCTCTATGGCCAACTTCTTCTCCTCCAACGCCACCTTCCTTTCTTCTTCTTCTTCTTCTTCTTCTTCTTCTTCTTCTTCGTCTTCTTCCTCTTCTTTCTTTTTCCTCTTCTTTCTTCTTCCTCTTCTTCTTCTTCCTCTTCTTCTTCTTCTTCTTCTTCTTCTTCTTCTTCTTCTTCTTCTTCTTCTTCTTCCTCTTCTTTCTTCTTCTTCCTCTTCTTTCTTCTTCTTCCTCTTCTTTCTTCTTCTTCTTCTTCTTCTTCTTCTTCTTCTTCTTCTTCTTCTTCTTCTTCTTCTTCTTTCTTCTTCTTCTTCTTCTTCTTCATCTTCTTCTTCTTTCTTCTTCTTCTTCTTCTTCTTCTTCTTCTCCGTTAACACTTTGTAGCAATGGGGCAACACAAATGCTGTCCCTTTCTTGACCTTGCCTTTCTTTGTCTTCTTCTCTTCTCCTCGAAACAAGTTTTGTGCAATATTGAGCTACAAACAAAATAAAAAGTCACCACCTAAAACACAAAAGATGAAGCATGAACATGGAACGGATGAAGCATGAACATGGAACGTAAAGAAATGGCACTCACCCTATCTCTATCATTAGTGCCACTTGGGTTTATCGTGTCAACCGACTTCATTGCCGACACCCACCTTTGACAATCTTTGTTGATTGTCGACCACCGGGAGCGAAGAGATCTTTCGCTGTGGTCAATTCCACTCTTGTTGTGCATATCAAATTGCTCCTTCATCCGAGGCCAATGTGTATCTCTACTTTGGTCCCCTCCAACGTTAGCATCCATAGACACACGCAACCATGTATTGCATAGCAAGATGTCTTCGTCCATGTTGTATTTGCGCGTTCTTCCTTTGGGTGCATCGACGATACCCTCACAATCCTCATCCACCTCATACTCATGATCATGTTCATGCACTTCATTGGTTTGAGACCAATGAGAACTGTTGGACCCAACACGCATAGTTGAGATGTATGTGTCATCATTGAAACTACAAAGTATGATCAAGAAAACTAATAAATCAAGCTATCCATATGCATACTATCTAAAAACAACAAGTGGCCGCATATCCATATGCATACATTTGACCAAAAAGAAAAGAGGAAAAAATATACCTTGTGGGCATTTCATCAAACACCTTGTGCGCATTGGCCGCTGGCGCAACAAAATGTGAGCTATCCGGTGCTTCGGACGGCGGAGGCGTGGCCGCTTGCGCTGCAATTTTCTTCTTTGGATGGGTAGGAGCGCGGCCCACCTTCTTCTTATTTCCCATCACCTTCAGCATCGATGCATTTGGTTGCTTGGAGATGGAGCCCCGTGGCATCACGGAGGGTGGCAGCGCAATTTCACCACCTTGCGACATGGTCCGGGGCGCCATGAAAAGGCCGCACGCGAGCCCGGTGCTTGGAGGAGGAGTAGGAGGAGGGGTGCCGGCGGCAAAGCCGAAGCTCAACCCCGCAGGGTTTGCGGCGGCGGCAGCGGAGGGGTCGGGGGAGTGGGGGTCGCGGGTGTAGAGAGGGGTGGGGGGCGTCGACGCGGCCTTCCATCAATCGATATTCGCCAGTAGCGGCGCGGGGCATGGCGAAGGCGGGGCGGCCGAAGAGGTTAACTGTAACACCCAAGATCGACTATATCTCCCATGTGTCAAGGCACGACTTAGAGGCATAATCGCATGTTGGTATGATCGCAAGAAGGTTATCTTCACACATTCCTATGTACAAGAACAAAGGAAAAAAATAAATACATAGTTGGCTTACAATCGCCACTTCACACAATGCGTAAATAAGTCATACATTCATCCATGTACAATCATAGTCCGACTACGGACAAGTTCAAATGAAAAGAACATAGCCACCCACTATGCCCGATCGGCCCTAGTAGGAACCACTACTGATCGCCGGGATACGTCACGTACATACGCCCACGTTCCTCATCGAACTCCCACTTGAGTTTCTGGCCATCAACTGAATCGTACTCGGTTGTACCTGCATCTATGTTGGTAGTAAACTGTGAGCCACGAGGACTCGGCAATCCCATTCCCGGGTATCAAAACTATTAAAGCTTTTGGGTAAGGTTAAAGTATATAAGTGGGCTGCTACAAGCGCTAAGCGTAGATGAGGTGGCTAGCTTACGTATCATTAGAGCGAGAAGAGAAATGAAAGCCATCGGCTGTGAACTAAATCATGATCACTAGATGATCATGTCTACCTACGAGTCATCCATAACCCAGCCGTGTTCTCTTCCCGAACTCCCTCGAAAAGAGACCATCACGACTACTCACACGGTAGTGTATTATGTTTGAGGTTTTGTATCAAGTTGTCTATAACCGAATATTAACAAATTCCCATCCGCCACATAACCGCGGGCACGGCTTATGAAAGATCATAACCCTGCAGGGGTGTCCCAACTTAGCCCATCACAAGCTCTCGCGATCAACAGAGGTTAAAACCCCTTATCTTAGGGACTACCCGATCAGACTCGGAATCCCGGTGTACAAGATATTTCGACAATGGTAAAACAAGTCCAGCAAGACCTCCTGACGTGCCGACACCCTGATAGGAGCCGCGCGTATCTCGTCTCAGGCCACAATCGGATAGGTCAGCCTACAAGTATATACCAAATACCTCAGGTTTCCCAAGGCGACCCCGCAGGCTGCCCAGTTTGGACGAACACTCATGAGGAGCACTGGCTCGGGTTGTTAATTAAGTTCTCGGGTGCTAGCCGGTCCCTATGCAAGTTTTAGTTATTAGGCAAATGGTAAAACCAAAGTTGGGCATTGCTGGAGGAGTTTTATTCAAAGTGAACTATCAAGGGGTACCCATATACCCAACTGCGTGAGGAACGCAAAATCAAGGAACATAACACCGGTCTTATCAGTTCTTAAGGCGGCATGAGTGGAACAAAACACCGAGCAAAAGGCCAGCCCTTCCACCCATTGCCATGTATATAGGTGCATTAATGTAAATAATAGATATTGTGTTATTCCCAAAAACCCAATCCACATGGAGCAAACTTCATCTTCACCTACAACTAGCAACGCTATAAGAGGGGCTTTAGCAAAAGCATACTTAGCCAAACAACGGTTTGCTAGGAAGGTAGTTAGAGGTTTCATGGCAAAGTGGGGCTGACATGCAAAATGATAGGTATCGCGATAAGCAATAGAGCAAGGCATCTAGCATAGCAACAATGGAGGTGATATCAAGGAATGGTCATCTTGCCTGGTAAGTCGTCGGTGTACTCGGGACCTTGTTCTTTGTACTCGAACTCAGCGGCTGTCTCAACCTCGGTCTCGAACTCGTCTCCCGGTGCTACCCAACATAAAAAGCATCCAATAAACACACTTGACAAGAAACGAACACATACTATGCAAGAGAGATGCAAGTATGATGCTACGGAGCTACCGGGATGAAGGAAGATGAAGTCGGGAAGGACTTATGAAGACATGATGGATATGGGCAAGATCTTGGCAAACCAAGCATGCCGCTTTATAGATTGAAAGATTTCGGTCGAAATCGATATAAAGATCATTGGAATCGGATGCACGGTTTGCAAATGGCAAGCAAAACAAGATGCAATGCAAAACTGAAGTTAACAGCAACATGGCATCTTTGGTGCAAGGTCTAATTATCAATGTTGAGGATATCGCTTATCGTTATCGTCTCGGTCAACTGGGTATTAGAGATTAATCGGAAATCGGCCGATTAATCGATTTTATCGGTCGACTATTAATCTGTCATTTTTTTTCAAATCCTAGGTTCCCAACAGTAAAATATGCTATATTCAACACCCATACAATATTGGACACAAGCGTTACCTTGAATCCTAGCCTTTGAATCATGATACAATGACAAACAAAATAGAAAAACATTACATATTGCATAACAAGGTCCACACAACACAAATAAACATAGTTCTTGCAAACATAGTGCTACGAATCGGCCCGATTTGTCGGTAGATTCGCGATAAATCGCTAGTCATAGCGATAAATCGGCCCAAACGATAAATGATGAAGATATGACATAATCCTATCGGTCACCCCAAGAGTAGCGATAAATCGGACGATAAATCGCTGAATCGGAAGATTTCTTGAATAGTGCTAATTATACTACAGCACCCAAACATGATGAAAAAAGGCATGGATGTGAAATATACATGATTCTCAACAAGTATGAACTCAGATCACACCCAAAAACTTGCTGGAACACAATTAAACAAGCATGTCAAGATTCAATAAGTTAACAGATTTCTCGAACTTAGTGAAATTTTACTGGGCATGCAATCAGGAACGATATGTTGCTGCCTTTGGAGGCACACAACAGCAAGCAAAACAACTATAACAAGCATGAAATTCACATGAGCATGAAGAAGACATATTATACTTCCAATTCATCCAAAGAAAAAATTCATTCCATGCAAGGGTTGCTTAACACGAGCTTTGCCAAATTGAATGTTCTGTTAACAAGCTGACAGTTTTAATTTCAAGTATTTTTGAGAGCAATATTACAACAAACTACAGCAGGGCATATATGCAAACAAAGACATGGATTGATAGACAACAACATGGACATCAAGACATGCTCACTAGTTATTCCAAAACGTGCATGTAGAAGATTATGGCATCAAGTTTACATGGCAACATGTTATAACAGATTCCAGACTTAGCAATTTTTCACTAAGTGTAAAAACAACAACATTGACATGGCATATTTACAAGCTTGTTTAAGTCACCACAGAACATATCATGGAAAACCAAATGCACCACTTCAAAGATAACATGATTATGCTCCTAAAATATGTTGACATGTGGCTCAAAAGAAAATCACACAAAAAGCTACGAAAAAGACAAATCATCAAGTTATAACAATTTCAGCAACTTAACAGCCACAAACACTTTTGCAACAGGGTTAACATGTCATAATGCAACCTAACATGTATGCAAATGCATCCATCATGAAGAGCATCACAAGACGAACATTTTGGCATATCATACACTCCATTTGGACCAACATGCACAAAGTTACGACCTCACGAACATGTACACATATTGTTAACAGACGACTAGTGCTGAAATAGTAACATCACATAGCAGTTTGGCAACAAAGATTAAGACATCTAGATGAACCCTAACATGGACAAAACTGATGCCATCACGTAGAACACTTCGAGACGAACATTTCGATATATCATATGCACAAAATGGAGCTACGAGCACGGAGATACGACATGATGAAGGAGGCACCAAAATATAGGGATTTCGGGACTTGGTGGAAATTACCCCGCGAGAAATTGGACGAAGAGGTCCCGGGACGGGCCGGTGCGGGATGGATCCGGCTGTTTGGTACGAGGGATTGGTGGATCTGATCCCGCCTGGATCAGATCCACCGGATCGGGGCCAGAGCTCGCCGGAGTTGGGAAACACGGCGAGGCGGCGGCGATGGTGGCGGGGACCGGCGGCGAGGCGAGGCCGGGTGGCGGCGGTGTCGGGTGGTGACGAGGTGGCGGCGCGGCGGAGGACGCCGCGGGCGGCCGGCGGCGGTGGCGTGGTGGCGGCCGAGCTCGCCGGCGGCGGGCGGTGAGGCGGCCGGCCGAACCTTGCGCGCGGGCGGGCGGCGACGCGGCCGAGGCGCGGGCCGGGCTGTGCGCAGCGGCCGAAGGGCGCGGGCAGAGGCGCGGGCCGGGCGAGCCCCCCGCAGGCCTCGCGGGCCGCGGCGGCTGGCGGGGAAGTGGGGCGCGGCGCCGGCCAATGGGAGGCGGCCACATGGCGGCGGAGCTGAGGTGGCGACTTCTTATTGGTCGGGGCGACGTGGCTGGGCGGAATGGACGTGTCCGGCCGTCGGCGGACGTGTCCGGCGGCACGGAGGAGCTCGGGACTAGGGTTTATTCCGAAAATGGACGTGGCGAGGCTGTTTATATAGATAGAGGGAGCTAGGAGAGTCCAAATGAGGTGCGGTTTTTGCCCACACGATCAGATCCAACGTCCGATAGCATGGAGGTGGTTAGGATGGGCTAGTGGTCTGTTGTGGAGGGGTGCTGGTCCAAAAGAGAGAGGGTTTCTGGCGAGTTACGCGGTTAACCGTTGGAGTATCAAACGACCTACAAACGAGACAAAACTTGATAGGCGTCTACCGGTGATATACCAAGACCACTCGACAACTCTCGTCCCATTCCGAGGATGTTTTTCTCCCGCTCATGAAACAAGACTTGAGAGGTGCGCAGGTGCCGTGTGAGAGAGTCGGAATCCGAAACGGACAACGGAGAGGATGGAGATGATGCAACTACACACGAATGCAAGTGAGACTATGCCAATGCAATGCACATGATGGAAATGACATAACGATAAGCAACACATGCTTAAAGCAAAAACATAGAAACCCGAAATGAAGGAAGAGCCCAGAATGGAATTGATTAAGTCAACGATGAATATATTGCCATAAATGGAATTGTTACATCTGGGGCGTTACAAACTCTCCTCCACTATGAAAAGATCTTGTCCCGAGATCTAGGACTGAAAGAACTCCGGATATTCAGAACAAAGGTGATCCTCGCGTTCCCACGTAGCTTCTTGATCGGTATGGTGTGACCACTTCACTTTCAGGAACTTGATTGATTTGTTGCGAGTCTTGCGGTCGGTCTCTTCAAGGATAGCAACGGGGTGCTCATGATAAGATAAGTCGGCTTGAAGATCAATTTCTTCGAAGGCGACAGTGCGCTCAGGCATCTTGAAGCACTTGCGGAGTTGTGACACGTGGAACATGTCGTGCACGTTGGAGAAGTTTGGAGGAAGCTCAAGTTGGTAGGCAAGGTTGCCTCTTTTCCCAACAATCTTGAAAGGGCCCACATATCTTGGAGCTAGCTTGCCCTTGATACCGAACCTCTGAGTACCCCTCATAGGAGAAACACGGAGATACACATGATCACCAATGTCAGAGGCCAAGTCATGATGGTTGCCGTCATAGTAGCTCTTTTGGCACGATTGCGCAGCCTTGAGATTCTCACGTATGACTTTGCACATTTCTTCGGCCTCTGAGATCAAATCATTGCCAAGGAGTTGACGTTCACCAGTCTCAGACCAGTTGAGAGGGGTACGGCACTTTCTGCCATAGAGAATTTCAAATGGTGCTTTGCCTGAACTTGCTTGGAAGCTGTTGTTGTAGGAGAACTCGGCAAATGGAAGACAATCTTCCCATTTCATACCGAAGTAGATTACACCTGCCCTGAGCATATCTTCAAGAATTTGGTTCACCCTCTCGATTTGACCACTTGTCTGAGGATGGAAAGCTGTGCTGAAGCGAATCTTGGTGCCCATAGCTGACTGGAAGGAATCCCAGAATTTGGAAGTGAACAAGCTTCCACGATCTGAGGAGATTACTTGAGGGATACCATGCAAAGAGACAATTCTGGAGGTGTACAGCTCTGCCAGCTGGGCTGCGTTGATGGATTCCTTGACTGGAAGAAAATTAGCCACTTTTGTGAGCTTATCAATGACCACAAAGATAGCGTCGTTTCCTCGCTTGGACTTGGGGAAGCCGGTGACGAAATCCATCTCAACGTGATCAAATTTCTACTTGGGAATAGGCTTGTGACGCCCCCGATTTGTCCGTACACTAATCATGCACGCAAATGTGTACGACCAAGATCAGGGACTCACTGGTAGATATCACAACACAACTCTAAAAGTAAAATAAGTCATACAAGCTTCATATTACAAGCCAGGGGCCTCGAGGGCTCGAATACAAGTGCTCGATCATAGACAAGTCAGCGGAAGCAACAAATATCTGAGTACAGACATAAAGTTAAACAAGGTGCCATAGGATGGCTAGCACAAACTGGGATACATATCGAAAGAGGAGCAGGCCTCCTGCCTGGGATCCTCCTAACTACTCTTGGTCGTCGTCGGCAGACTGCACGTAGTAGTAGGCGCCTCCGGTGTCGTAGGAGTCGTCGTAGGTGGCGTCTGGCTCCTGGGCTCCACCATCTGGTTGCATCATCCGAGAAGAAGGTACAGAAGGGGGAAAGGGGGAGCAAAGCAACCGTGAGTACTCATCCAAAGTACTCGCAAGCAAGGATCTATACTACATATGCAATGGTAACAATGATATGGGTAGTATCGGTGGACTGAACTGCAGCAAGCCAGAATAAGAGGGGGATAGCTAATCCAAACGAAGACTACGCTTCTGGCAGCCTCCATCTTGCAGCAGTAGAAGAGAATAGATGGTAAGTTCACCAAGTAACATAGAATAGCATAAACCTACTCGGCGATCCTCCCACACATCACCCTGTGAGAGAGCAACCACCGAGTTATATCTGGAACTCATCTGGGTGTGTTTTATCAAGTGTCCGGTTCTAGTTATCATGAGGTCGGAATACAACTCCGGGTCGTCCTTTTACCGAGGGACACGGCTATTCGAATAGATTAACTTCCCTGCAGGGGTGCACCACATAACCCAGCACACTTGATCCCATTTGGCCGGACACACTTTCCATGGTCATGTCCGGCCTCGGAAGATCAACACGTCGTAGCCCTACCTAAGCACAACAGAGAGGTCAGCACGCCGGTCTAAGTCCTAAGCACACAGGGGTCTAGGCCCATCGCCCAATGAACACCTGCACGTTGCGAGGGCGGCCGGTAAGCAGACCTAGCAACCTCCATTACTAAGGAAGTTACGTTACGCGGTCCAACCCGGCGCGCGCCGCTAAGCCCCTGACGTCAAGAAGGCTTCGGCTGATACCACGACGTCGAGTGCCCATAACTGTTCCCACGCATCTGGTTAGTGCGTAAAGGCCAACGGCCCGACTCAGATCAAATATCCAAACTCGTTAAGCGTGTTATTATGGTATAACCACGGACAACGACCAGGGCCAGGCCCACCTGTCTCCTAGATGTCTCAACCTGCCCTGTCGCTCCGCCACAAAGATCCACACAGAGGGCCGTCGGGAAAGTATGTCCTTTCAGCCCCCAATCCGTGAATCAACCGCGGGTACTCAACGAGCCGACCCGACTTTAGTCACAACATGTATCATGTATATGTGTATGTAATATATACCCGTGATCACCCCCAAGTGATCACGGCCGATAGAATAGCAGGGCAGACGGACAAGGGTGTAGGGCCACTGATGGAATACTAGCATCCTATACTAAGCATTTAGGATTGCAGGTAAAGTATCAACAGTGGTAGCAACAATGACAGGCTATGCAGCAGAATAGGAGTATCGAAAGCAGTAACATACTACACTACTCTAATGCAAGAAGTAGAGAGAAGAATAGGCGATATCAGGTTGATCAAGGGGGGGGGGCTTGCCTCGAAGCTCAGCAGCCAAAGTGGGGTCGTCAACACCGTAGTCGATCGGGGCAGCAGCAACGTCGGTCTCGTAGTCTACCGGAGAGAAGAGGGGGGAAGAAACAGTGAATACAATGCAAACAGATGCATGACGATGCAAGACATGACATGTAACGGTGCTAAGGTGTGCCCTAACGCAGTATCGGGTGATACTGGCGAAGGGGGGAAACATCCGGGAAAGTATTCCCGGTGTTTCGCATTTTAGGGCGAATGAAACGGAGGGGGAAAGTTGCGGGTTCGGTATGCTAAGGATGTGTGGTGGACGAACGGTCTACGTATTCGGATGCGTCTCGAAATTCTGAGCAACTTTTATATCTAAAGTATTTTCATCCGAGTTACGGTTTATTTTATATTAAAATTTAAAGTTTTTAAATCATTTTCTAATTTATTAAATATTAAAAAAATCAACATTATCCAGAATAGTGCATGCTGACGTCAGCATGACGTCAGCAGTCAACACAACGTTGACTGGTCAAACTGACGTGTGGGTCCCGCGTGTCATTGACTGTAAGCTAACTAATGGTTTAGTTAGGTTAATTATGATTTAGTTATTACAGATTAGGTTAATTACTGATTAAATTAATCTAAATGTGATTAATTAACTTAATTAATTTGTTAATTAATTAATTAATTAATATATTTACTTATTTATTATTTATTTTTATTATTGTTTTTTATCCCTTTTTTTGCAACGTTCTGGGGGGCGGGCCCCCCTTGTCATTGGCCGAGAGGGCCTACCGGGCTAAAGGGCGCTACGAGCGCCCGACCTGGGCGAGGCCAGTGGCGCGGACGGGGCTCGGCGGGCGGCGCCGGCGAGCCAGGCCAAGCCGCCGCAGGGGAGATGAGCGGGGAGGGGCCAGGCCGGACCGGCAGGGACAGCGGCCAGCGGGAGGAGCCCCGGAAGCCAGGGAGCGGCGACGGCGGCGTCAAAGCATGGCCGGGCGGAGGCGGGGTTGGCGCCGCTGCTCGCGAACAGCCGCCGCAGCAACTACGCGGTGAGGGCAGTGGCTGCGTGACGCCGGTGCAGCGAGGCAGAGGCAAGTCAGGGGCGGGGTTGGCACGCGGCGCAGGCACGCGGGGGCCGGCGGGAGGCAAGGCAAGGCGGAGTAGCAAGTGGCGGCGGAGCCGGCGAGCGAGGGCGAGGCGGCGTACGGGAGGGGCCGCGGGCGCCGAGGTGGGCGGAAACGGCGGCCAGCGAGGGAAGAGGGGACCGCGGCGAGGAGGCTGGATCAGGGCGGGCGCGCGGCTAGGCGGCGGTGCCGGCCACGACAGTTGGCCAGGCGACGTGCGGGCGGCTCGAGCGAGAGCAACAGGAGTGGCAGGAGCTGGGGAATGGGGTTGGGGCGCGGTGGCCTTGGCGGGGCAGGGCCCGGCGGCGGAGGGGCGGTCGTGGCTGGGTCGGCCGGAGTGGCGGGGGCGGGAGGCCGCGCGGTGCGTGCGAGCCATGCGAGTAGCGCGTCGTGCGGGAGGGAAGCAGGAGGAGGAAGGGAAGGGAGAGGCCCGGGGCCTCACCAGCGTTGCAGAGGAGGGGGTCGGCGAGGCTTGAGGAGGCCGACATGGGGAGGAGGTGAGGATGACGGCGACGTGGAGGAGGCAGTCCGGCGGCGGCGATCGTCGTAGGCGTCGAGCGGCAGAAGGGGATCGGGTCGATCCCGATCCAGTC
>LR738714.1:619480619-619539030 GCA_902687465.1 Secale cereale
ATATTTTCCCCCACCGGTGGGGGTGGGGATATAGGGGGGCGGCTGGGCTGGCCTGGCTGGGCTGTTTGGCCCAGTTGGGCCGGGGGGAGGGGGGGTCGGCCTTTCTTTTATTTTTGTTTTATTTGTTTTTCTTTCCTTTTATTTATTTATCTTTTTCTGTTTTATTTTATTTAAAATACTTAGGCATTTTTAGAAATTGTAATAACTACACCATAATTGATCTTGCAATATTTAGCACCGCCCGAACATTTTTATTTAACATTTTGAAAACTTATATTGTTTATTTCTTTTTCGGGTTCTTATTTCGAACGGGGTTTTCGATTAACGTGATGTTATCAACAGTAACACGATGATGTGGCATCATTAGCAGGGAATTACTGTAGCGTGATTACCCGGGCGTTACAAGGCAAAGGTTGGAGAAGTCCAGCTGGACATTGATGCTTTGCTTTGACTCTGCGGCAGACATCACACTCGTTCACGAATTGAGCAATTTCTCTTTTCATGCGAGTCCACCAATAGGATTGTTTGAGGTCATGATACATCTTGGAGCTGCCTGGATGTATCGAGAGAAGGGAATTATGAGCCTCGTTCATTATGACCTTCCGTAGGTCACCTTTTGGAACCACAATCCGGTCCTCAAAGAATAAGGTGTCCTTGTCATCAATGCGGTAGCACTTGTACTTTGGAGTACCTTTGGCAATACCATGCCTCACTTTCTTCACCATAGCATCAAGAAGTTGAGCTTCACGGATTTGATCTTCCAAGGTAGGAGCGACTTGAAGGTTGGCAAGAAATCCTTGCGGAACAATTTGGAGGTTAAGCTTCCTGAATGATTCATAGAGATCCGGTTGGAACGGTTTGAGGATGAGACTGTTGCAATAAGCCTTTCTGCTCAAGGCATCTGCAATCACGTTGGCCTTGCCAGGAGTGTACTCAATGCTTGGATTGTACTCTTGAATCATTTTGACCCAACGAGTTTGACGGAGGTTGAGGTTTGGTTGGGTGAATATATACTTCAGGCTCTTGTGATCGGTGAAGATGTCAACCTGCCTGCCTAACAAGAGGTGTCTCCACGTAATCAAGGCGTGGACAACTGCCGCCAACTCAAGATCGTGAGTGGGGGTAGTTCTTCTCATTTGGCTTGAGCTGCCGAGAAGTGTATGTCACTATCTTCTTCTCTTGCATAAGAGCATCTCCAACAGCCGCGCTACGCGCCGCGCCCAAAAAATGCATTTGCCGCGCGCGCTTCGGCTGGTTTAGCGCGCGGATAGGCGCCAGCTCCAACAGCCGTGCTATAATGCAGCGCGCGCGCGCCGCTCCAGTAGTGACCAAAAATGCAGCGCGCGCAGCAAGCACAAACCACATATACAATTCAAAAAATAGGAGAAAAACGATCAAACAAACAAAATAAATCAACAATAAATAGTTATTACAACTCAAACAAATAGTTTATCATTCAGTACAACAAATAATGCAATAAACACAACCAATAGTTCATGAACAATACAATACAAATAATGCAATGAAATCATGCTCTTTCTCGTCCATGCCATGCCCACCACTCTTCAATCAGATCCTTCTGAAGATCATTGTGCGTTGCGGGACACCGAATGGCATGATAGGAGGCAACAAAACGGGCTGCAGCGAGCGCGGGAGAGAGCAGTGGAGGAGGGAGCGAGCGGCGGCGCGGTCGGATGGGGGCGGCGGCGCGGTCGCGAGAGTGGAGGAGGGAGCGAGCGAGCGCGGGAGAGAGGAGTGGCGAGCGCGGGAGAGTCGCGTGCGCACGAGCCGGCGCAGCAAATAACGGGCGCGGGATTGCGTTTCGGGCAGCGCGCTGAATTGGAAATGGCGGGCGCGCCGTTTTTGCGCGTCCGTTGGAGCTGCCCGCCACGTTGCGCGCGCGCTAAAACTGCCTTTTTTACGGCGCGGCGCTTGTATAGCGCGGCTGTTGGAGATGCTCTAAGGACTCCACCCAGACCTTGCAAAGACGCATCGCAAAACACTTGGTATGGCTTGGATTCATCAGGAGGAGTTAAGTCCGGAGCTGAGACAAGCTTCTCTTTGAGTGTATGGAAAGCCACATCACACTCAGGAGTCCAAGAATACTTGACATTCTTTTGCAACAGGTTGGACAAAGGCTTGGCAATCTTGGAGAATTTCTCAACGAACCTTCTGCAATAGCTTGCAAGCCCGAGGAAGCTTCGGAGTTGCTTGACGTTCTGAGGAGGTTCCCACTCAACAATAGCTTCAACCTTCTCAGGGTTAACTGAAATGCCCTTGGCAGAGATAATATAACCCAGATAGAGGACTTCATCAAGCCAGAATTCGCACTTTGAGAATTTCGCATAAAAGCGGTGCTCTTTGAGCCTGTCAAGTACCAAACGGAGGTGCTTGGCGTGGTCTTCTTTATTCTTGGAGAATACCAAAATATCATCGAGGTAGACAAGGACGAACTCATTGGTGTATGGGTTGAATATGAAATGCATCATCCGAGAGAAGGTGGGAGGTGCATTTGCAAGCCCGAAGGACATGACTGTGTACTCGTAGGAGCCATAACTTGTCCTGAATGCGGTCTTGGGAATATCCTCTTCACGGATACAAATTTGATGGTAGCCCATTCGGAGATCAAGCTTCGAGAAAACCTTGGCTCCTTTGAGCTGCTCGAACAGTTCATTGATATTGGGGAGCGGGTACTTATTCTTAATTGTCTTCTTGTTCAATGGCTGGTAATCAACGCACAATCGTTCTGTACCATCCTTCTTCTTGACAAAAAGAACACCACAACCCTAAGGAGAATTACTTGGTCAGATCAGGCCCAAGTGTTCTTGCTCGTCGAGTTGCTTCTTCATCTCCTTCGACTCTTTAGGAGATAGCTTGTATGGACGCCAACGGTCTGGCTCCGTACCAGGTTCAAGTTCAATGACAAATTCAACTAGACGGTTGGGAGGCATCCCTGACAATTCTTCAGGAATAACATCTTCATATTCACAAACCACCGGAATCTGGGATATGGCATTAATCTCGCCCTTGTCATTAAGAGAGAATAGCCTGATTATGTTATCTCGAGCAGCGAAGATAATCACGTCTTTGGAAGGATGAGTTAGATTGACCTCCTTGTTTGCACAATCAAGAAGATCATCATGCTTAGAGAGCCAATCCATTCCAAGAATAAGATCAATGTCCGAATTGCCGAGAACAACTGGGGAAGCTAGAAATTTATAATAACCCATCTTGATACTCACATCTGGGGCTAATAGGCGGGAAGTCATGTGCTTGCCTGGAGAAATAATTGATAACTTCTTATCCAGATATGCTGAAGTGAAATCATGATTGGCAAAGAATGGACTTGACATGAAACAATGTGATGCGCCAGAATCAAACAATACTTTTACAGGAATTGAGTTAACTAGAAGTGTACCCATGATCACTTGAGAGGAATCTTCTGCTTGGGCTGCATTCGTCAGGTTCACTCTTGCATGATTGGGATTGTGCTTGACAATAGCATTACTTGACAACTTGATAGGAGGAGGATGCGGAAGGCGCCTTTGGGTGCACTTGTTAGCATAGTGACCTTTCTGACCACACTTGTTGCAAGTAACTTCAGAGAGTGGCCAATGATAAGGACCGCTTGGCCTTGTAGCTTGAAACTGAGAATTGTTCTGGTTGCTTGGTTTGAGTGGGTGGGAAGATCCACGACCACGTGAGTACTTGTTCTGACTTGGAGGACGGAAAACTGGAGGTGGCGGAAGACATAACTTCTGTTGCTTAGCAACCACTTGTGAGGAGGAAGAGGAGCTGACTGCATCTCTGATTCTTTTCTTTGAAGCCTCACACTTGAGCTGGGCAGATTCTTGTTTGAGAGCCATGTTATAGAATTGATCAAATTCAGCAAGCTCGAAGAGAGTGAGAGCAAGCTGGAGTTCATCTTTCAGACCACCTCGGAATTGATAGATCTTGCTCTTTGCATCGGGAATGTCTTGCTTAGCATAACGGGCCAGATTCTGGAACTTGACATTGTACTGACAGATAGACATGTTGCCCTGCTTCAGATTGCGGAATTGCTCACGCATTCTTTCAATGACACTGGTAGGGATGTGATGGGAACGAAAATCGTGGCAGAAGTCAGTCCAAGAGATCTCACGACCCACTCTGGAGTCTTTGTACTGTTGCCACCAATCAACAGCTTGGTCTTTGAGTTGGAAAGCGGCAAACTTGACATAATCCTCAGGTCTGACATTACCGCACTCAAAGTTTTTGTTGATGTCAGTGACCCAATTCTCGACATCGAGTGGATCAACACAGTAGCTGAAGGACTTTTGGCAGCAATTGGTTCAGAGTAGCAAAGTGAGGCTGGTTGTTGAAGTTAGCCTAGCCTTGATTCCCTTGATTGTTTTGGTTCTTCTGAATAGTTTGAAAAGCTTGCATCATCTGAAGCATCATCTGAGTGTTGGCGGTGGTGGCTTGCATCACAGCTCGCCATGCTTCAGGCGGAGGAGGAGGGGATGGTGGAGTTTCATCCTCAACCTCCGGGTTGTGGTTGGGAACTTTCTTAGGTGCCATCCTGGAGATGACGACACAAGATATATAAGCTGAATCAAAGGCTAGACATGTTTCAACATAAATCTTCACAATATCATCCGAACATAGCAATGAACGAATGAATTCCATAAGCTTAAATGACACATCAACTTGTTGAGAAGCCACGTGAATGATTGAAGAATAAACCAACAAGGTAACAGAAGGAACAAATACATAATGGAGGTTTCGTCTCACATGTTCGTGCTGATGCCCCATGGCACGTGTTACAAAGGGCGTTGCAATCCCCGAGTCAGCATAGCCAAGGACTCTTTAAGATGCAACCCAAAGTGTAACAACGCCCATGATAACCTCTCCACTAGATGCTGAACCCCAACCTCATATCATGCACCTGTTGGAAGATTACCTAAGAGCTACTTGAATCCCACCTATTAATTCCCGAAGCTTTTCGGTTATGCAATCTGGTGTTGGGGATACAGGGGAAGAACAATATCTCACCCAACTAGCAATACCTACATCCAGCTGTATCCATCCGTCAACACATAACCGGGCACCTTCGGAAACCGTTTACCTTGGACCTTCGAAACGCATCCGCTATACTAGTTGCGGCAATACTCCCAAACTATCCCCCAGTACTGGGTGACGTTGGGGTTATCTCACCACCAGACACGCATAGAAGAGTTTTTGATGTCGGCCACCTCTGGTATTCCAGAACTGTAATGATACACAATGGGATGACAATACCTCAGAGCTCAACTCCCCGGGACTTAGCCTAAATAGACGGGAGGCACCAAGAAAGAATTCTCGTCACAAAGATATCGGAACAATCCAAACAATACCCGCGTGATCCTACAAAAAAATTAGTGGAAAAGAGGGTAGGAAGACAATACTTCTACGTCAGGAGTCCTCACCAGAGCGACGAAGGGAATAAGGAGAAAATGAATTCTTACTCTCCGATATATATAATCCCAAGACTCGTTTTTTCTAATTCTAGACTCAACATCGGCAGCGATTCGATCAAACAGTGGCTCCTAGGTCGGGGAAGGCTCTGATACCAACTTGTAATGCCCAAGATGCGACTATATCTCCCACGTGTCGAGGCACGACTTAGAGGCATAATCGCATGTTGGTATGATCGCAAGAAGGTTATCTTCACACATTCCCATGTACAAGAACAAAGGGGGGGGGGAATAAATACATAGTTGGCTTACAATCGCCACTTCACACAATGCATAAATAAGTCATACATTCATCCAAGTACAATCATAGTCCGACTACGGACAAGTTCAAATGAAAATAAGATAACCACCCACTATGCCCGATCGGCCCTAGTAGGAACCACTACTGATCGTCGGGATACGTCACGTACATACGCCCACGTTCCTCATCGAACTCCCACTTGAGTTCCTGGCCATCAACTAAATCGTACTCGGTTGTACCTACATCTGTGTTGGTAATAAACTTTGAGCCACGAGGACTCGGCAATCCCATTCCCGGGTATCAAAACGATTAAAGCTTTTGGGTAAGGCTAAAGTATATAAGTGGGTTGGTGGAAGCGCTAAGCGTAGATGAGGTGGCTAGCTTACATATCATCAGAGCGAGAAGAGAAGTGAAAGCCATCGGTCATGAACTAAATCATGATCACTAGATGATCCTGTCTACCTACGAGTCATCCATAACCCAGCCGTTTTCTCTTCCCAAACTCCCTCGAAAAGAGACCATCATGACTAATCACACAGTAGTGTATTATGTTTGAGGTTTTGTGTCAAGTTGTCTACAACCGGATATTAACAAATTCCCATCCGCCACATAACCGCGGGCACGGCTTTCGAAAGATCATAACCCTGCAGGGGTGTCCCAACTTAGATCATCACAAGCTCTCGCGATCAACAGAGGTTAAAACCCCTTATCTTAGGGACTACCCGATCAGACTCGGAATCCCGGTGTACAAGATATTTCAACAATGGTAAAACAAGTCCAGCAAGACCTCCCGGCGTGCTGACACCCTGATAGGAGCCGCGCGTATCTCGTCTCAGGCCACAATCAGATAGATCAGCCTACAGGTATATACCAAATACCTCGGGTTTCCCCAAGGCGGCCCCGCAGTCTGCCCAGTTTGGACCAAGACTCATGAGGAGCACCGGCCCGGGTTGTTAATTAAGTTCTCGGGTGCTAGCCGGTCCCTATGCAAGTTTTAGTTATTAGGCAAATGGTAAAACCAAAGTTGGGCCTTGCTGGAGGACTTTTATTCAAAGCGAACTGTCAAGGGGTCCCCATATACCCAACCGCGTGAGGAACGCAAAATCAAGGAACATAACACCGGTCTTATCCGTTCTTAAGGCGGCATGAGTGGAACAAAACACCGAGCAAAAGGCCAAGCCTTCCACCCATTGCCATGTATATAGGTGCATTAATGTAAATAATAGATATTGTATAATTCCCAAAAACCCAATCAACATGGAGCAAACTTCATCTTCACCTGCGACTAGCAACGCTATAAGAGGGGCTTGAGCAAAAGTGTACTTAGCCAAACAACGGTTTGCAAGGAAGGTAGTTAGAGGTTTCATGGCAAAGTGGGGCTGACATGCAAAAGGATAGGTATCACGATAAGTAATAGAGCGAGGCATCTAGCATAGCAACAATAGAGGTGATATCAAGGAATGGTCATCTTGCCTGGTAAGTCGTCGGTGTACTCGGGACCTTGTTCTTTGTACTCGAACTCGGCGGTTGTCTCAACCTCGGACTCGAACTCATCTCCCGGTGCTAACCAACATAACAAGCATCCAATAAACACACTTGACAAGAAACGAACACATGCTATGCAAGAGAGATGCAAGTATGATGCTACGGAGCTACCGGGATGAAGGGAGATGAAGCCGGGAAGGACATATGAAGACATGATAGATATGGGCAAGATCTTGGCAAACGAAGCATGCCACTTTATAGATTGAAAGATTTTGGTCGAAATCGATATAAAGATCATTGGAATCGGATGCACGGTTTGCAAATGGCAAGCAAAACAAGATGCAATGCAAAACTGAAGTTAACAGCAACATGGCATCTTTGGAGCAAGGTCTAATTATGCTACAGCACCCAAACATGATGACAAAAGGCATGGATGTGAAATAGGCATTATTTTCGACAAGTATGAACTCAGATCACACCCAAAAACTTGTTGGAACACAATTAAATAAGCATGGCAAGAATCAATAAGTTAACAGATTTCTCACACTTAGTGAAATTTTACTAGGCATGCAACCAGGAACGATATGTTGCTTCCTTTGGAGGCACACAACAGCAAGCAAAACAACTACAACAAGCATGAAATTCACATGAGCATGAAGAAGACATATTATACTTCCAATTCATCCAAAGAAAAAATTGACTCCATGCAAGGGTTGCTTAGCACGAGCTTTGCCAAATTGAATGTTCTGTTAACAGGCTGACAGTTTTAATTTCAAGTATTTTGAGAGCAAGATTACAACAAGCTACAACAGGGCATATATGCAAAAAAAGGCATGCATTGATAGACAACAACATGGACATCAAGACATGCTCACTAGTTATTCCAAAACGTGCATGGAGAAGATTGTGGCATCAAGTTTACATGGCAACATGTTATAACAAATTCCAGACTTGGCAATTTTTCACTAAGTGTAAAAACAACAACATTGACATGGCATGTTTACAAACTTGTTTAAGTCACCAGAGAGCATGTCATGGAAAACCAAATGCACCACTTCAAAGATAACATGATTATGCTCCTAAAACATGTTGACATGTGGCTCAAAAGAAAATCACACAAAAAGCTACGAAAAAGACAAATCATCAAGTTATAACAATTTCAGCAACTTAACAACCCCAAGCACTTTTGCAACAGGGTTAAACATGGCATGATGCAACCTAACATGTATGAAAATGCATCCATCATGAAGATCATCACAAGATGAACATTTTGACATATCATACAGTCCATTTGGACCAACATGCACAAAGTTACGACCTCACGAACATGCACACATATTATTAACACACAACTAGTGCTGAAACAGTAACATCACATAGCAGTTTGGCAACGAAGATTAAGACATCTAGATGAACCCTAACATGCACAAAACTGATGCCATCACGTAGAGCACTTCGAGACGAACATTTTGTTATATCATATGTGCAAAACAGAGCTACGAGCACGGAGATACGACATGATGAAGGAGGCAGCAAAATATAGGGATTTTCGGACTTAGTGGAAATTACCCCGCAAGAAATTGGACGAAGAGGTCCCGGGACGGGCCGGTGCGGGATGGATCCGGGCGTTTGTTACGAGGGGTTGGTGGATCGGATCCCGTTTGGATCGGATCCACCGGATCGGGGCCGGAGCTCGCCGGAGTTGGGGAAGACGGCGAGGCGGCGGCGATGGTGGCGGGGACCAGCGGCCAGGTGAGGCCGGGCGGCGGCGGTGTCGGGCAGCGACGAGGTGGCGGCTCGGCGAAGGACTCCGCGGGCGGCCGACGGTGGTGGCATGGTGGCGGTCGAGCTCGCCGGCGACGGACGGTGAGGCGGCCGGCCGGAGCTCGCGCGCGGGCGGGCGGCGACGCGGCCGAGGCATGGGCCGGGCGGCGCGTGGCGGCCGGAGGGCGTGGGCGGAGGCACGGGCCGGGCGGGCCCCCCGCGGGCCGCGGCGGCTGGCGGGGAAGTGGGGCGCGGCGCCGGCCAATGGGAGGCCCCCACGTGGCGGCGGAGCTGAGGTGACAGCTTCCTATTGGTCGGGGCGACGTGGCTGGGCGGAATGGACGCGTCCGACCGTCGGCGGACATGTCCGGCGGCGCGGAGGAGCTCGGGACTAGGGTTTCGTCCGAAAATGGACGGGGGGAGGCTGTTTATATAGATAGAGGGAGCTATGAGAGTCCAAATGAGGTGCAGTTTTCGCCCACACGATCATGATCCAACGACCGAGAGCATGGAGGTGGTTAGGATGGGCTAGTGGGCTGTTGTTGAGGGGGCTGGGCCAAAAGAGATAGGGCTTCCGACGAGTTACGTGGTTAACCGTTGGAGTATCAAACGACGTCCAAACGAGACGAAACTTGACAGGCGGTCTACCGGTGATATACCAAGACCACTCGACAACTCCCGACCCATTCCGAGGATGTTTTCTCCCGCTCACGAAACAAGACTTGAGAGGTGCGACGGGTGCCGTGTGAAAGAGTCGGAATCCGAAACGGATAACGGAGAGGACGGAGATGATGCAACTACACACGGATGCAAGTGAGACTATGCCAATGCAATGCACATGATGAAAATGACATAACGATATGCAACACACGCTTGAAGCAAAAACGCAAAAACCCGAAATGAATGAAGAGCCCAGAATGGAATTGATTAAATCAACGATGAATATATTGCCATAAATGGAATTGTTACATCTGGGGCGTTACATTGGCGGCAGTTGGTCAAGTCGCGCGTGAGCAGTTGTTGTTCAGCGCGCGGGAGCGGGTGCACGAAATAAGCGGTGCGGGATGTCGTTTTCCACCACGGACTGAACCAAGTATAGCGCACACGATTATTGCACGTCTATTGGAGATGGTCTAACACCCCTGCGCAAGCAATAAACCAGTTTATTTCAGCGCGCGGCTAAAATAGGGCGGCTGTTGAAGATGCTCTAAGATTCATGACATGATTGAAGTTAGCTTCCAAAATACTCGAACAACCATGTATTTTCCATGATACTCCAAGTCCTCCTCACATCCAATGCTAGGTGGCTAAGTACCTGAAAATATTCCATATGAATTTGTCAAGAAAGTGTAATCAACCGAAAAGTTGTTCAAAGCTCCTGAACAGTGATATGACATTACTGTACTATCATTACTAGTACACACGCACTATGCACGTCTAGTCTATAGTTCCATTTGATTAACCACATATCATGAATAATTTTTATGTGACATAGTGAGACCCTTGAAAAAGCTCAAAAGGGAAAAACAAAGAGAAACTTGCAACTGTGAATCAAGGTACTCTCTGGCACTGACTACTGCCACCAAACATTGCAAATGATTAGTTGCCAGAAAATAGAAGTACTCCCTCTGTATAGTATTTAGTTGTCATGTTTAATATGCTTAGTTTCCATATGACCCAAGAGTTCAAACATGCTTTTAGGTGTCAATCAGTTGCCAAAAATACTATGTACTCACTTGTCAGATTATAATGTTACCGAATAAAACTTACTTTCCAAATTAAATGCACTTAGCAGCTTGACAAATAGATGCGGACTTTTACTTGTTAATTTTCTCCAAGGTGGGAGAAGTGCCAAGGGCTGGACAGAAAAAGGTAAACACAAATACGGAGATTGACAACTATTCAAGACATGAATGGTCTTATAGGACAGATAAGTGGGCATAAACAAACGAAAGCACATTAATTTTAATTGGCATGTAAATTTGATGTATATTATAGTACTTGCACCTCCAGGGACATTAGTTGTCTTTGTGGGATCTTTGATCTGCAACAACAATCACCACTTAATACGTGACTAATTAGCACAAAAGAAAAGAAACCAAATGCTCTAGATTATTAGCATAGCAGATGACCAAGCAATCGATTGCCCCTTACTCCCATGGTCAACACATTCCCATACGGACGAGGCAACTGGTTTCCCTTTTGAACACCAAATAGATGACAATTTTGACATATTGAGAACCTAGAGGCTCACCACCCACCACAACCTTTGGATTAGTTGTTTGAATTGTTCCTTTGGCAACAACGACATTTAAAGGTCTAGTTATGCTATATAGTATCACATCTCTTCCTCCCTATGAGAAAATTTTGTAATTCAGAATATAATCTTAGTAAAGAAGCAAGTTCATAAAAGCAACATATTGCAATTAAAGGCCAAAAGGAAAGGAAAGATTTACCCCTGTTGTCTGTTATGTTTATCAACATTAATAATTTTTCTTCTAGTAAGAGTGACATCATTCTGCATAGAAGCATTTGACTCAGCCACGTCCTCTAGCAGAGCATTACCTTTTTCAGTATTATTAGCTTCCCTTGTCCTTATGTTCTACATCAAAATCGAGCATTGTAGATGTTAAATATAATAAACTACAACGAGATCACAACATTACATGTCCCACTATTGTAGAGGTACAATATAATAGAACTAGTGTGTAACACCCCAAGCCGACAAAGCGCTTGGAATATTACCCCAAACACCACTGGAAAATGCAAAATTCGGCGGAGTTTCCTCTATTTCTGTGTAGAGCACCAAGCTACAGTATCAAACCGAAAGCATCAGCGATAAAATAAGTCTTAGGGAGAGATGACTAAGACACACAAACGGAAAGGCAACTTCCAAACTACAAGACAAACCTCCAAGCTTAGTAAAGTACAAACTATACTAGATTCACAAAACGCGGTCCTAAAGTACAATATATATGAGTCTGTGTAGTGAACCGGGTGGTGATGCTACTCCCAAAACTCACATGCATGTCGTCCTCGGGGTTTACCTAAAAACATATAAACAACAAGGATGAGTACAGAGACTCAGCAAGTTCATAAAGGAATAATAAAAAATACTCTTAACAATATACCAAGATTTGGTTCACACCATACACTCATTAGAATTCAACACATATAATGGTGCCCTACATGCCTACATGCTCATCTCATTTCATTGCGTACACCGGTATCGCTTGAGTGGACGCCCGTCGACATCCACTCACTCCAACGCATGGAGGTTGCCTCCAAAGTAGGTCACAACCCAACAATGGAGGTCTCAAGGTGCCTACCCAAGGTAGGTAACTCTTTCTTTCACTATCATCATGAGTGCAAATATGCAAATGCAAGCAAAGTACTTGAATCGACATGTCTTTGTCATCGCCTTCTCCATCACCATAATCATCAGTGACGTGGGCAAATATCATAATAAAAAGGGATTGCGGGGAATATGCAAAGTCATTATCCTGTCATGAACTTGCCTCAACCGCGGGGCACAACTTGTGGGTTAAAGGATCTTGAACCAGAAGTTCCAACACCTGTAAGCATGCATATATCACAACCAATACATAAACATGGACTTAACATCTAAGCATATATAATTCGGCTTCGCTCCAATGCTTAAGACCCCGGTGCATATTGAACAACATTGACGAAATCTGAGAATATTACTTGTTCCTCCACCCAAGTCCATACATTAAAATTCTGTCCAACATAGTACAGCCCACCTTGATAATTTCAAAGGATTTAATATACCAAACGAAATCTAATAAATGATACATGTTTAATCATCTACAGAACAGCCTCTACACATGTCATGTTGTAACTTTATTTTAATTCCACTTCTAACAAGTCATAATCTCCCAACTAAAAATACTATATACCCCGAAAACTGTAGTTCTAGACAGCAAACTAAATAGGCGGCTGCTCTCAAACTGTACATCCAAACGGAACAAATAAGTACTCTACGGAAACCTTAGAACATGCTTTACAAATCATATGTTGAGTCAAACTCGAAATTCTAAACATAAGTAACTTGTTTTTCATCTAGAAGCCGACTGTCCAAATCCGACAGTGCTGTTTTTGTGCGGTTTTAAACCGAACCAAGTTCAGATTACACGGAGAGATACCTAATGCTCTAGATTTTGCTTGAAAGCAATCAACACATCATAACATCATAGATGGCTATTATCTCTAATTGATTTGGTTAAACAAAGGAACTAACATAGAAAAGGGTCCAGCCTGTGTGCCAAAACCAAATAGGTAAAAGTAAGGAAGTCACCAACAATTTTTCAGAATGGTTCAGGAATCCCTCTCCAGATCTCAAATCTATATCTCAAATATGAGCTGCTGCCCCAAATCCCTAAGTCTTACCTAGCCATCAACATAGAGAAGGGAAACTAGGACGTACCACTGGCAACAACAATTCCCAGCAGCCACATCTGCCCGGCAATGGCCTCGATGAGTAGAGGCGCCGGGACAACAGCAACCTCACGGGGATGGAAACCAACAGCAGCAGCAGCGAGCCGAAGGCTGCGGCCTCAACTGGATAAGACGAGAGGAAGGTTTTGGTGAGGGGAAAAAGAAGAGAAAGGGGATTTGGGCGCAGGTTATAGCGGCGTAGTGAGGGACTGACCGTCAGGCCGAGATCGACTGGGCCTTGGGTCCATGTAGAATTTATGTTCCTCTTTTCTCGGAGGAGCTAACTAATAAGTTTCTTGGTATAGTACCAGAAGCAGCACCTAGAGCGACTGGTTTCTACATTCTTAATATATGTAGAGGACCAGGGTTCAAATACCCCCACACACACTCTTTTACTTTCTTTTTGCATTCCCCCTTTTATTTCACAAGCACTCTCTCTCTCTCTTCCATTTTTTTCCTTTTCTTATTCTGACATCAAGTTTAATAATTACTAACTCTACCATATTCTTCTATTTAAACATTCTGCAGGAACAAATACATAGCAAACGAAAATGGGGCATTACACTCTCACCCCCTTAAGAAGAATTCGACCCCGAATTCTTCGCCATGTTACTACTCAGAAAGTTGGCATAGCTGATAAATAAGAATTTGGAAACAAAACCGTACACCACGTACTGGTCTCGAACAATTCCGGATACTTCTCCCGCATGCGCGACTCAAGCTCCCAAGTCGCCTCACGTTCAGATTGTTGCGACCAGAGAACCTTCACATAGTTGAGCGTCTTATTTCTCAACACTCTCTCACACTCTTCCAATATCCTCACAGGGCAAACGTCAAAGGTAAGATCTTCCTCAATTGTAATTGGCTGCACAGTCAATTGTCGTTCGGGATCTCGGAAGTACTTACGTAGCATGGATACATGGAATACCTTATGTCCACCTTTCATTGACTCGGGCAAGTCAAGATGATAGGCTAGTTTCCCTACTCGTGCCACTATTAAGAAGGGTCCAATGTACTGTGGGCTAAGCTTTCCTTTGATATTGAACCTAATAACACCCTTGGTTGGAGAGACTCTCAAAAGAACTTCTTCTCCTTCCTAAAACTCCACATTCCGCCTCTTAGGGTCGGCATAGCTCTTTTGTCGACTCTGGGCTGTTAGCATATGGTGTCTAATTTCAGCTATTCTCTCTGTAGTTCATTGAACCCAATCTGGTGCCAACACTGCCTTCTCGCCCACTGCATTCCAACATACTGGAGACCTACACTTCCTTCCATACAAGGCCTCATAAGGTGCCATCCGAATGCTAGCTTGATAACCATTATTGTAAGCAAACTCTACAAGTGGTAGATGATCCTCCCAGCTCCCTTGCCATGATAGGATACAACAACGCAACATATCTTCCAAGGTTTGGATGGTACGCTCTGACTAGCCATCTGTTTGGGGATGAACTGCAGTGCTAATCCTCAACTGTGTACCCATTGCACTCAGCCAGCTCTCCCAGAACCTTGATACAAACTTGGCATCTCTGTCAGAAGTAATAGTTTTTGGAACTCCATGCAATCTTACGATCTCACACACATATATTGGTGCCAAGTCACTTGCCGAGTCTGTGGTACGGATAGGAATAAAATGAGCCACTTTGGTAAGTCGGTCCACCACCACCCAAATTGCATCCCTTCCCCTTCGGGTCCGGAGTAGGCCAACAACAAAATCCATGGCAACATCATCCCAAGGACATTCTGGAACCTCTAAGGACTGCAACAAACGAGCTGGTCTCTTATGCTCCGCTTTCACAAGTTGACAGACCCCACAAGAAGCCACATACTTTGCCACATCAACTTTCATCCTTTTCCACCAATAAGTCCTCTTCAAATCTTGATACATCTTTGTCTCTCCAGGATGGACTGTATATGGGGTACGATGTGCTTCTCTCAGAATATCCTCCTTAACCTGGGACTTTTGTGGCACACAAAGGCGACCGTGAAACCGAACAGATCCAGTCCCATCTAGAGTGAACTCTCCGATTTTACCTTCTTGGATGCGCTCCCACACGTGCAACAACAACCGGTCATTCTGTTGTGCTTCCCTCACTCTGTCTGGGATAACTAACTGAAGGATGTCTTGTGTCTTCTCATCTGCTACACCGTCAAAACAATATGAGATGCCCATCCGCTCAAAATCAGCAATGTGACAACCTAAAAGGGGAGGGACAATCTTGCGGCTAAGAGCATCCACTACCACATTTGCTTTGCCATGGTGGTACTGGATTGAGAGGTCATAGTCCTTTATAAATTCTAACCATCGTCTTTGCCTTAAGTTGAGCTCCTTTTGAGTGAATATACATTTGAGACTCTTATGATCAGTAAAAATATCACAAGATTCTCCGTAAAGATAAGGCCTCCATATCTTGAGTGCAAAGACCACAACCGCAAGCTCTAGATCATGTGTAGGATAATTGTGCTCATGCTTTTTCAGTTGCCTAGAAGCATAGGAAATTACCTTGCCATCTTGTATAAGAACACACCCAAGACCAACCCGGGAAGCATCAGAGTACATTGTGAAGCGTTTCACAGGTTCAGGTTGAGTGAGAACAGGCGCGGTCACCAATCTATTATTTAGCGTAGAAAAACTATTCTCACATTCAGCATCCCACTGAAATTTCACATCCTTTTGTGTTAGCCTAGTCATTAGCTTGGCGATAATGGATAAATCCTTCACAAAACACCGATAGTAACCAGCTAAACCCAAGAAACTTCTTACTTCTTTGACATTAGACGGTCCTGGCCACTTTACAACTGTAGAGACTTTACTAGGGTCAACTGAGATTCCTTCTTGGTTGATAACATGTCCTAGAAAAGACACTTCAGAAAGCCAAAAGTCACATTTCTTTAGCCTCGCATAAAATGTATTCTTCCTCAGGGTTTCAAGAACAAGCCTCAAGTGGCGCTCATGATCCTCCTCTGTCTTCGAAAAGATAAGGATGTCGTCAATGAACACAACCACAAAGTCATCAAGGAACATATGCATCATACTGTTCATTGTCTCCATGAAGATAGCAGGGGCATTGGTTAGTCCAAAGGACATAACTTTGAATTCATAATGCCCATACCTAGTGGAGAAAGCAGTCTTTTCAATATCTTGTTCACGCACGCGAATTTGATTACAGCCAGACTGTAGATCAATCTTGGAGAACACCTTAGCTCCATTTAGTTGATCAAACAAATCTTGAATGCAAGGAAAAGGATACTTATTCTTGATGGTCACGACATTAAGGGCACGATAGTCCACACACATTCTCCAACTACCATCCTTCTTAAGTATGAACAACACAGGTGCTCCCCAGGGTGACACACTACACCGAATCAACCCTTTGGATAACATATCATCCAACTGTTTCTTTAACTCTTCCCGAAGTGGGCGTGCCAATCGTTATGGGGACATGGAGATAGGTCGGGTACCGGGAATAAGATCAATGCGGAAGTCAACATCCCTCTCTGGTGGCAGACCAGGAAACCTATTAGGGAAAACATCCGCATAATCATATACCACTGGAATAGCTTCAATTGATAACATAGCATTCGGGGTCTCGGCAAGGGCCCATAGAAAGCCGGTCTTGACCGCTCATTGACGAGGGAACAAGCTATCTAGGACAAGTAGAGAGTGCATAGGAGCATCTCCCTGGAAAATCAACTCCTCGCCAGATGGGGTCCTCCAAAAGCATGATATCACAGCATGATATCGATGTAGCCAATCCATGCCAAGAATGACATCAAAAGGCTTTAGTGGAATAACCATAAGATTCGCTATAAAATCATCATCATCTATAGATATCGCACACCCGGGAGAAACTATGGATGAAGAGATTGGACCGCCAGGAGAACTAACAACCACTGGCTGAGAAATCTGTTGCCTAGATAAGTTGGCCTTGTTTGCAAAGTCCGATGACACAAACGAATAAGTAGCTCCAGAATCAAAAAGGACAAGTGCATCATGTGAGTCAACTGGAAGTATACCTGTCCTGACATCCGGTCGACCCAAAGAAGCACTAGTGGGCAAGGTGTAAACTCCAGGCTGTGGTGGAATAGAGGAAAACCCAACACTCTACTGTGGTGGTGCAGGTAGCTGAAGTGGGGTTGTCAATGTAGGCAGATGAGATGATGCCAACGGAACAGCCTGCCAAATGTAGCCAGGAGATGGCACACCAGCTGGTGGAAACTAGGGAGTAGACGTGGAAGCTTCTAACACATGCTTAGATCCCCGACATGATGCAGGAGTACAGCCAAAAGGCATCGGCTCCCACTTGCTAATGCTGGCAGGGTTTTGACGACATACCAGTCCCTTATGACCCTCCCGACAGCAATGGTGGCATTTCCCAGTCCAGGAACACTCAGAAGCACGGTGCCCATCACCACACTTGAAACAAATCATGCCTTGCCCTGGCACCGGGCGGAAATATGGAGCCGATGAAGAAGAACGGGGAACTGAAGAATATTGAGGCCTTGACTGCTTAAACTTTGTTGTTTGTTGCAGACGGTAATTTCCTTTGAACTTTGTGAAAGGAGGTCGAGGAGTAGACCCACTTCCACCGTGGTAACTCACCTTCGAGTCACCATCCGTGCCACCAGAACCTCCAGCGTGATTCTCTTGGGCTTCTGTGAGGGGGACCTCCAACTCCATCCCTCTAGCTTGCCTAACCATGGTTAGGTAATCTATAGGGGGTTTGCTCCCATCACTTCTCTGTACTTTGAGTTCAGCCCTCTAAAGAATGCCTTGGCCTTCTCAGCCTCATTACACTTCACCCGATCCACAAAAGGTACCATCTTACTAAATTTTGCCTCATATTCATCCACTGTCAGCTTCCCTTGCTTAATGTAGTTCAATTTCACTAACATTTCCACCTTGAATGATTATAGATAATACTTTGCGGTGAATTGTTGTGCAAAAAACTCCCAAGTGGGTTGCCCATAAATAGGAATATAAGCAGCACGGACTCCTGTCCACTAATCATCAGCAAGATTCTTAAGGTTGAAGCGCACAAATTGGGCTCTCTTTTGTGAAGTCAACTCCATAGCGTCCATATATTTCTCCATGGTATTCAACCACGATGCTGCATCCATTGGTGTCCCAGTTCCATCAAAGCAATCAGCTTTCAAATCTGTCTAGTCTTTTAAGATCATCGATCCCTCGGCCATTGTGCCCACCACTATTGGCAGATTCTCTTGGATGTCCTCCTTCTTCTTGATGACTATGCTCACTTTCCGCATAAGGTTCCTCTTCCTGGTTGTTGCGTCCTCCACGACCACGGCCACGGCCACGAGGACCACGACGACCACCTCTACCCCTCGGCATAGCTATAAGTAGCATAATTAATCATCAACCAAAAGTCATGATCATATAACAACAAGGATGTCAACATGAAGGGAAAACATAAACTTTAGGCGTAATGCAATGCATGGCCCAACCCATCCTATTGTGCACGAGTGTGTCAAGTTTTAATGTTGATCATCCTATAGTCAAAATTTTAATCAATGCTAAGTTCATAACTAAGTTATGTCGTTATCCTATCTAGATACAGCAGGACCTAAAGCCTGGCTCTGATACCAACTGTAACACCCCAAGCCGAAAAAGCGCTTGGAATATTACCCCAAACACCAAGGAGACATGCCCTCAAAGGAAAAATTCGGCAGAGTTTCCTCTATTCCTAAGGACATCCACGACATGCAATTCATAAAATTATGTAACACAAGGAGCATAGCATAAGTGTAGATCACCAAGCTACAGTACCAAACCGAAAGCATCATCGATAACATAAGTCTTAGGGAGAGATGACTAAGACACACAAACGGAAGGGCAACCTCCAAACTACAAGACAAACCTCCAAGCTTAGTAAAGTAAAAACTATACTAGATTCACAAAACGCGGTCCTAAAGTACAATATATACGAGTCCGTGTAGTGAACTGGGTGGTGATGCTACTCCCAAAACTCCCATGCATGTCGTCCTCGGGGTTTACCTAAAAACATATAAACAACAAGGATGAGTACAGAGACTTAGCAAGTTCATAAAGGAATAATAAACAATACTCTTAACAATATACCAAGACTTGGTTCACACCATACACTCATTAGCATTCAACACATATAATGGTGCCCTACATGCCTACATGCTCATTTCATTTCATTGCGTATACCGGTATCGCTTGAGTGGACGCCCGTCGACATCCACTCACTCCAACGCATGGAGGTTGCCTCTAAAGTAGGTCACAACCCAACAATGGAGGTCTCAAGGTGCCTACCCAAGGTAGGTAACTCTTTCTTTCACTATCATCATGAGTGCAAATATGCAAATGCAAGCAAAGTACTTGAATCGACATGTCTTTGTCATCACCTTCTCCATCACCATAATCATCATTGACATGGGCAAATATCATAATAAAAAGGGATTGCAGGGAATATGCAAAGTCATTATCCTGTCATGAACTTGCCTCAACCGTGGGGCACAACTTGTGGGTTAAAGGATCCTGAACCAGAAGTTCCAACACCTGTAAGCATGCATATATCACAACCGATACATAAACATGGACTTAACATCTAGGCATATATAATTCGGCTTCGCTCCTACGCTTAATACCCTAGTGCATATTGAACAACATTGACAAAATCTGAGAATATTACTTGTTCCTCCACCCAAGTCCATACATTAAAATTCTATCCAACATAGTACAGCCCACCTTGATAATTTCATAGGATTTAATATGCCAAACGCAATCTAATAGATGATATGTGTTTAATCATCTACAGAACAGCCTCTACACATGTCATGTTGCAATTTTATTTTAATTCCACTTCTAACAAGTCCTAATCTCCCAACTGAAAATACTATATACCCCGAAAACTGTAGTTCTGGACAGCAAACCAAATAGGCGGCTGCTCTCAAACTGTACATCCAAACGAAACAAATAAGTACTCTACGGAAATCTTAGAACATGCTTTACAAATCATATGTTGAGTCAAACTCGAAATTCTAAACATAAGTAACTTATTTTTCACCTAGAAGCCGACTGTCCAAATCTGACAGTGCTGTTTTTGTGCAGTTTTAAACCGAACCAAGTTCAGATTATAGTGAGAGATACATAATGCTCTAGATTTTGCTTGGAAGCAATCAACACATCTTAACATCATAGATGGCTATTATCTCTTATTGATTTGGTTAAACAAAGGAACTAGCATAGAAAAGGGTCCAGCCTGTGTGCCAAAACCAAATAGGTAAATGTAAGGAAGTCACCAACAATTTTTCAGAATGGTTCAGGAATCCCTCTCCAGATCTCAAATCTAAATCTAAAATATGAGTTGCTGCCCCAAATCCCTAAGTCTCACCTAGCCATCAACATAGAGAAGGGAAACTAGGACGTACCACTGGCAACAACAATTCCCAGCAGCCACATCTACCCGGCAACGGCCTCGATGAGTAGAGGCGTCGGGACAATAGCAACCCCACGGGGTTGGCAACCAACAGCAGCATCAGCGACCCGAAGGCTGCGGCCTCAACAGGAGAAGACGAGAGGAAGGTTTCGGTGAGGGGAAAAAGAAGAGAAAGGGGATTTGGGCGCAGTTTATAGCGGCGCAGTGAGGGACTGACCGTCAGGCCGAGCTCAACTAGGCCTTGGGTCAATGTAGAATTTATGTTCCTCTTTTCTTGGAGGAGCTAACAAATAAGTTTCTTCGTATAGTACCAGAAGGAGCACCTAGAGCAACTGGTTTCTACATTCTTAATATATCTAGAGGACTAGGGTTCAAATACCCGCACACACACTCTTTTACTTTCTTTTTGCCTCCCCCATTTTATTTCACAAGCACTCTCTCTCTCTCTCTCTCTCTCACTCTCTCTCTCTCTCTCTCTTCCATTTTTTCCTTTACTTATTCTTACATCATGTTTAATAATTACTAACTCTACCATATTCTTCTATTTAAACATTTTGTAGGAACAAATACATAGCAAACAAAAATGGGGCATTACATAGTGCTACCTGGTGTGGAGTATTTAATTCATGTGCAGGTGTGCTATTGGTTTGATCTCATTGCCCCCGTGAAGATAGAAAAAAATTGTCTCATCTCAGCCATTTGCTTCTTCATGTCATCCATTTGGTCTTGCAGATGTTCTACTTTTTGGTTAGATACATGACACTTTTCCATTGCTATGTGAAGCTTTGTAGATTTATACTGCTGGGTTCCTGGCAACTCTAGGTCAGTTGGAGTTGGCCCCAAATCAACAGCACGAACATATCCATGTTTTTTATTTTCCACAAACAAATGCAAACAAATCATCATCCTTAATACCATTCTCCAACAATTCTGGGTGCTTTAATGCTTCATCTTGAAGTTCTTTCTATTGTTTTCAGGAATTGTTATGTGTTCCTAGTATTTACTACATACATAAATAAAAATATGAAAGGAATCAACAATTCTGGATTTCAGGAATTGTTATGTGTTCAAGTGCATACACATACAATTCTTCACTAAAAAAACACTTCGGTGATAATACGTGTTTGTCACAGTAGGTCACGTTTTCTATCATGCATGTACGTCCATGACGATTTTATGACAGAATCAAGATAGTCATACCTGTGCTGCCGTAGAAGTGTTCCATGACAATACCAAAATTCTCATCACGGAAGTGTCCACTTCCATGACGATAAATGTCGCATCATGGAAGCAAGGTTGTCAGAATCGTGATTTTGAATCGGATCGGACCTCGGATGGTAGGATTGCAAATCATAGAATCTTCACTATCAGGATCGTAGAAACGTAGATTCTATGAACTAAAATCGTAGAATCATAGGGGTTAGTTTGGATCGTAAAGTCATAGAATCATATAACAGAATCGTGATTCTGATAACCTTGCATGGAAGTGCTTTCGTCAAGGGTAACCGACACGTGGCATCCACCATAATGGGTCGTCGTTAAGCTATCGGGTCCGGTTTTGGATCTGATAACCCGCTAACAGCCAAGACCAATGGGGATTTTCCATGTGTAAAATTTTTATTGGCCGAAGGAAGCACGTGTCAGCTCCTCATGCGGATAGATGTCATCCCTACAATGGACGGAAGGCGCCTATGATATGTCGACACGTGACGAAGCCCAACAGTGGCCCATTTATGGTAAAAAGGCCGGTCCAGCTGAAGGCCCACCATATTTTTCTAGACACTAGTGGGCCGGCCCATTAACAGCCTGCCATGTTTTGGGTGAAATTAAGGCCCATATCAGATCAGGCCCGTTAATAGCCTATCAACTTTTGGGATAAATTACGACCCGTATAAGATCAGGCCCGTTTACAGGCACTGTTCTTTTGGGCCCATTCTAAGTCAGGTTTGTATTTTAGCATGTTAAATAACCATTTACCAGTTCTGCCCGATAATCGTTTTGGACTGTTAGCGGCCCTTGGTGCATCTGGGCCGTTGTCGGTTCGGTTCACTTTTGGCCATTTAACGGCCCGTGCTGAAACTGGCCCATTTCTTGTCCGAAGTGAATTTAGGCCTCTTAACAACCCGTAGTATTCGTGGATAAATTTTAGCCCAACATGCCGAGCAACATGCCTATCGGCATGTTAATGGGTTGTGTAATAGTTGGGCCTAATTACATCCCACGTTGAATCGTCTGACACTTCCCAGCGTTATTCTTTTTGCCAAATTTATAAACAGCACACGAGTTGGATGCAGAAACCGTCTGGGACTGGGTACGCAACAGACACGGTTCGGTCAGACTACCCGTGTGCCACGCCCGTTCCCCTGCAGTTACTCACATCAACACATTAGGGCTCCACGAGGATTGCCTCCCGCTCTAAAAAATATCTACTGCCTCGTAATCTCGAAAATATCTACCCGCGTAGAGGGTTTTTCTATTTGATAGCACACGATTCGCATGTGTGGACCGTGTGGATATCTGTTACTCCCGATCTGTTTCAATCAGTTGATCCAAATTTTCAGTAGCCCCGGATTTTTTTAAATGGGAGACCCGGCATTTTACTCCCGCCTGCATCCCTCGCAATCTCAAAAGTATCTTCTCGGCAAGAGCGGTTTTTTGATTGATAGCACACGATTATTATGTTTTAACCGTGTGTGATGTTTGTTACTCCCGCCCCGCTCTACTTCGATCCCTTGATACAAATTTTCTATAGCCCCACCATTTTACTCCCGCCTAGTAAAATTGTCAGTACCCGTGGCATTTCCTCAAACACCACCTTGGACCCCCTCCACACACACCCCCCAAATCATTCGCTCACCCCAAATCCCCCGCTCGCAAACCACCCCTCCTCACTCGAAACCTAGCTAGCCCGCCGCCGGTGTGCCGCCTCCATCGTCAACCTCTGTCGGTTTGCTCGTGTAGTTTAACCACCGATATACATACCCTCGCCGCCCTGACTTTCTTAGACGACGCTTGCAAAATGTACCATTTCCCATAGATCCCCCTCCCCATCCCCTCCCTCACTCCAGAGCGTCGCAGCCTAAGCCTGGCTACGCTTCTCGAGGAGCTCGAGGAGCGAATGGACCAAAAGGGCTTTATCGCGGCCTCTTTGCCCGACATCGGTGAGGTGGCCGTCGAGGAAGCCGACGATGATGAGTGGACCTGGATGGAGCCTTTCAATCAGTAGTGTAAAGTACTCTGGAATGTTGCAGTCACCGGCTACGACATCAGGGTCGTCAACACCGACGGCTTGACGTGGGTTATATCACAGGTTAAGTTGCCCACACCCAACCCTTCGGGTTCCACAGCCGTCGATCTAATCGATGGCCCTACCGCTGATCTCCTGCGGCTTGTTATGAACAATTTGCCATCCTTCATCGCCATGGAGCCCCTTTTGTCATTTTCAAAGGACACATTCTGCGACGTTGGCTTGGGATCCTTAGCTGGCAAGTCAGACCTCATCGACGACGACCACGAGGAGGAGCCAATCTGCGACAAATGAGGAAACCCATGATTTGTTTTTTGAACCCCTTTTGTAGTGAGAACATGTCCAATATTTATTGCTATATTTGGTTGTTTGCATTACACCTTGTTTATTTCTACGGTTTTTGGTTGTTTGATTGTTTGTAGTTAGCATATGTCCAGTTTCAATTGCCATCTTTGGTTGTTCGTAGTATGCCTTGTTTATTTTAGCTATTAACAGTGTGATGTTCTACATGTGCTACCTTAACTATGCAGTTCAATTTCATCAATACCAATTTTAACAATAGCTCTATGAATGACTATATTTGGTTGTTGTTAAGCCTGTTGTACTCCCTCCAAATCTTTTTAGTTCGCATATAAGATTTGTCTAAAGTCAAGCCTCGTAAAGTTTGACCAACTTTATAGAACAAAATGCCAACATTCACAATATGAAATCAATATCAGTACATGTGTCATGACTTAAATTTTCATATTGTATAACTTTAGCATGGTAGATGTGTTGGGGAACGGAGTATGCAATTTCAAAAAAAGGTTAAGCTCACACAAGATCTATCTAGGAGATGCATAGCAACGAGAGGGGGAGAGTGTGACCACGTGCCCTCGTAGGCCGAAAGTGGAAGCGTTAAATTAACGTTGTTCATGTAGTCGAACGTCTTCTCGATTCAATCGATCAAGCACCTAACGTACGTCACCTCCGAGTTCTGCACACGTTCAGCTCGATGACGTCCCTCGAACTCTTGATCCATTTAAGTGTCGAGGGAGAGTTTCGTCGGCACGACGGTGTGGTGACGGTGATGGTGAAGTGATCCGCGCAGGGCTTTGCCTAAGCACTACGACAATATGACCGAAGGAGCAAACTGTGGAGGAGGGCACCGCACACGGCTAGGAACAATTGATGTGTATTCTAGGGGTTCCCTCCCCACGTATATAAAGGTGGGAGAGGGAGGGAGGCAGCCCTAGGGGCACGCCAAGGAGAGGGGAGTCCTACTAGGACTCCTGGTCCTAGTAGGATTCGCCCCCCTCTATTCCTTCTCATGGAGGTGGGAAAGGGGAAGGAGAGGGAGGAGGAGAAGGAAAGGGGGGCGCCGCCCCCTCCCCTACTTCAATTTGGCCTCCTTCCATGTGGGGGGCGCGCCACGCCTATGTGGGCTGGTGTGCGTCCATCTTATGGCCCATAGGGCCCATAACTTCCCCCGGGGGGTTCCGGTAACCCGCCCCACCGGAACTCCTATATGTATCTGGTACCCCTCAGAACCCTTCTGTGTCGGAATACCATCATCCAATACATAAATATTTACCTCTCAACCATTTCGAGACTCCTCGTCATGTCTGGGATCTCATCCGGGACTCCAAACAATCTTCGGTCACCAAAAACACATAACTCATAATACAAACCGTCATCGAACGTTAAGCGTGCGGACCCTACGGGTTCGAGAACTATGTAGACATGACCGAGACACTTCTCCGGTCAATAACCAATAATGGAACATGTATGCTCATATTGGCTCCCACATATTCTACGAAGATCTTTATCGGTCAAACCGTAATGACAACATACTTTATTCCCTTTGTCATCGATATGCTACTTGCCTGAGATTTGATCGTCGGTATCTTCATACCTAGTTCAATCTCGTTACCGAAAAGTCTCTTTACTCGTTCCGTAATGCATCATTCTGCTCCTAACTCATTAGTCACATTGCTTGCAAGGCTTCTTATGATGTGCATTACCGAGAGGGCCCAGAGATACCTCTCCAATACTCAAAGTGACAAATCTTAATCTTGATCTATGCCAACCCAACAAACACCTTTGGAGATACCTATAGAGCATCTTTATAATCACCCAGTGATGTTTGATAGCACACAAGGCATTCCTCCGGTATTCGGGAGTTGCATAATCTCATAGTCGGAGGAATATGTATTTGACATGAAGAAAGCAGTAGCAATAAAACTGAACGATCAATAAGCTAAGCTAACGGATGGGTCGTGTCCATCACATCATTCTCCTAATGGTGTGATCTCGTTAATCAAATGATAACACATGTCTATGGTCAGGAAACTCAACCATCTTTGATTAACTAGCTAGTCTAGTAGAGGCTTACTAGGGACACTGTGTTTTGTCTATGTATCTACACATGTATCAAGTTTCCGGTTAATGCAATTCTAGCATGAATAAAAGACATTTATCATGATATAAGGAAATATAAATAACAAGTTTATTATTGCCTCTAGTGCATATTTCCTTCGGTCTCCCACTTGCACTAGAGTCAATAATCTAGATTACATAGTAATGATTCTAACACCCATGGGGTCTTGGTGTTGATCATGTTTTGCTCGTGGAAGAGGTTTAGTCAATGGGTCTACTACATTCAGATCCGTATGTATTTTTTCAAATCTCTATATCTCCCTCCTTGACTTGATCGTGGATAGAGTTGAAACATCTCTTGATGTGTTTGGTTCTCTTGTGAAACCTAGATTCCTTCGCCAAGGCAATTGCTCCAGTGTTGTCACAAAAGATTTTCATTGGACCCGATGCACTAGGTATTCAGACTCCTTCATCCAGACACCTTCATTTGCTGCTTCCGAAGCAGCTATGTACTCCGCTTCACACGTGGATCCCGCCACGACGCTCTGCTTGGAACTGGACCAACAAAAATATGTATCCGGTTTGTGACTTAGAGTCATCCGGATCAGTGTCAAAGCTAGCATCGACGTAACCATTTACGACGAGCTCTTTGGCACCTCCATAAATGAGAAACATATCCTTGGTCCTTTTTAGGTACTTCAGGATGTTCTTGACCCCTGTCCAGTGATCCACTCCTGGATTACTTTGGTACCTCCCTTCTAGACATATAGCAAGGCACACATCAGGTCTAGTACATAGCATTGCATACATGATAGAACCTATGGCTGAGGCATAGGGAATGACTTTCATTTTCTCTTTATCTTCTGCAGTGGTCGGGCATTGAGTCTGACTCAACTTCACACCTTGTAACACAGGCAAGAACCCTTTCTTTGACTGATCCATTTTGAACTTCTTCAAAACTTTATCAAGGTATGTGCTTTGTGAAAGTCCAATTAAGCATCTTGATCTATCTCTATAGATCTTGATGCCCAATATATAAACAGCTTCACCGAGGTCTTTCATTGAATTTTTATTCAAGTATCCTTGTATGCTATCCAGAAATTCTATATCATTTCCAATCAACAATATGTCATCCACATATAATATCAGAAATGCTACAGAGCTCCCACTCACTTTCTTGTAAATACAGGCTCCAAAAGTCTGTATAAAACCATATGCTTTGATCACCTCATCAAAGCGTATATTCCAACTCTGAGATGCTTGCACCGGTCCATAGATGCATTGCTGGAGCTTGCATACTTTGTTACAACCTTTAAGATCGACAAAACCTTCTGGTTGCATCATATACAACTCTTCTTTGAGAAATCCATTAAGGAATGCAGTTTTGACATCCATTTGCCAGATTTAATAATCATAAAATGCGGCAATTGCGAACATGAATCGGACAAACTTAAGCATCGCTACGGGTGAGAAGGTCTCATCGTAGTGAACTCCTTGAACTTGTCGAAAACCTTTCGCAACAAGTCGAGCTTTGTAGATGGTAAAATTACCATCAGCGCCAGTCTTCTTCTTGAAGATCCATTTATTCTCTATGACTTGTCGATCATCGGGAAAGTCAACCAAAGTCTACACTTTGTTCTCATACATGGATCCCATCTCAGATTTCATGGCCTCAAGCCATTTCATGGAATCTGGGCTCATCAATACTTCCTCATAGTTCGTAGGTTCATCATGGTGTACTAACATGACTTCCAGAATAGGATTACCATACCACTCTGGTGCGGAACGTACTCTGGTTGACCTATGAGGTTTGGTAGTAACTTGATCTGAAGTTTCATGATCATCATCATTAGCTTCCTCACTAATTGGTGTAGGCATCATGGGAATGATTTTCTGTGATGAGCTACTTTCCAATTATAGAGAAGGTACAATTACGTCATCAAGTTATACTTTCCTCCCACTCACTTCTTTCGAGAGAAACTCCTTCTCTAGAAAGGATCCATTCTTTGCAACAAAGACCTTGCCGTCAGATCTGTGAGAGAAGGTGTACCCAACAGTTTCTTTTGGGTCCTATGAATATGCATTTCTCTGATTTGGGTTCGAGCTTATTAGGCTGAAGCTTTTTCACATAAGCATCGCAACCCCAAACTTTAATAAACGACAGCTTAGGTTTCTTGCCAAACCGCAGTTCATACGGTGTCATCTCAATGGATTTAGACGGTGCCCTATTTAACGTGAATGTAGCTGTCTCTAATACATAACCCCATATCTAATAAAGTACGGTTACGACGTTCGGACACACCATTACGCTGTGGTGTTCCAGGTGGCGTGAGTTGTGAAACTATTCCACATTGTTTTAAATGAAGACCAAACTCGTAACTCAAATATTCGCCTCCGCGATCAGATCGTAGAAACTTTATTTTTCTTGTTATGATGATTCTCTACTTCACTCTGAAATTCTTTGAACTTTTCAAATGTTTCAGACTTGTGTTTCATCAAGTAGATATACCCATATATGCTCAAATCATCTGGGAAGGTTAGAAAATAACGATACCCGCCGCGAGCTTCAACACTCATCGGAACGCATACATCGGTATGTATTATTTCCAATAAGTTAGTGGCTCGCTCCATTGTTCCGGAGAATGGAGTTTTAGTCATCTTGCCTATGAGGCATGGTTCGCAAGTATCAAATGATTCATAATCAAGTGATTCCAAAAGCCCATCTGCATGGAGTTTCTTCATGCACTTTATACCAATATGACCTAAACGGCAGTGCCACAAATATGTTGCACTATCATTATCAACTTTGCATCTTTTGGCATCAATATTATGAATATGTGTATCACCACGATCGAGAATCAACAAAAATAGACCACTCCTCAAGGGTGCATGACCATAAAATATATTACTCATATAAATAGAACAACCAATATCCTATGATTTAAATGAATAACCATCTCGCATCAAACAAGATCCAGATATAATGTTCATGCTCAACGTTGGTACCAAATAACAATTATTCAGGTCTAAAAACTTATCCTGAAGGTAGATGTAGAGGTAGCGTGACGACGCCGATCACATCGACCTTGGAACCATTCCCGACGCGCATCGTCACCTCGTCATTAGCCAATCTTTGTTTAATCCGTAGAACATGTTGAAAGAACATGCGGTGCCCCCATGTTTGGTTTTGGTAATTGATGACAGTCTCTATGGACTAATGGTTGCCTTGAGTTATATTTGAAGGGTTTGTCCATAGGCTTTTCTTGGAGTCCATTCGTTGGTTTCAAGGAGAGTTTGTGATGACCAAGGTGATATTAAGGAATTATCCAAAGATTGCTCTTGTGAGTGTTGAGCTTATTGCAAGCATGTCTTGAATAAGAAAAGTGTGTGATCATTCATGTTTACCTTCAAGACATCATCCAACTGAATAGAGTTGGAAAGATTCAAGGTTGATCAATACTAAGTACAAAGAGTGTTTCAAGTTGATCAACACACAAAGCGTATAATATGTAACGAGAGGTATCAAGCGATCCCATGGTATGGTAAGCATTGTCAATTATACTTTGTGTACTAACCCATGGTCTTTGTGAGAGTTCTATGTGGGGTTAGGTTATCTTCCATGGGCTTGCGTCAAGAGGAATATCACATACAACCCATGGAGGATGACATCAAATCAAGGTTGTGGTGTGCAAGTTCAAGTGATGCATCACGAAGAGATCAAGTGCTTGAAGCTTGCCGCCCATCTGGTGACAATGGACTTGTGAAGATGTGCCGAAGAATGGCTCACCCATAGTGTAGTATGGGGGAGCAATCTACTAGTCTTCACCGAGCCAATGAAATCAAGAAAGGTGGTCCAACTTGAGGAAGTCAAGATCGTCTACATCTAGCTCAAGTGGACTTTGTGCAAGGCAAAGGTTTGCCCTTGATAGGTTCTCTATTTTACCGGTCTGATGGTGGTAGTTTGGAGACCGGGTTGTAGGATCGATTGATGTACCATCAAGGGGGGTCCCAAGTGAGTAGCCTAATCGTATTGTTGTAGAGAGCTCAAACCATTGCATGCTTGCATCATATTTCTTGGTTCTTGTTTGGTTTTATTCTTGTGAGATTTCGAGCTTATGGTCATCTTCTTGACAAGCTTGAGTTCATCGAAAACGGAGTTCACATGCTTCTTCTATTGCGTTTTCGATGTTGGAGGTTTTACCGGTCTCTTTCGAGAAAGGGTTTTCACCATTTTCTTATGGGCCTTTTCTCATTTGCTTCTTATTGTTATTTCTATCAACATTGTGTTAGGCCATGTCGTTAGCTTTCCAACAAACTTGATTTCGTTGAATTCGGAGTCACTTTGCAGAAGTTGTGTCAGTTTTGGTGTCCTCAAAAGGGCTGCAGCGGTACTACCGCTTGGAGGGGATGTAATTTTTTACTTCCGTGGCTACTTCCGCTCCAGACCAAAAACTCGTCATAAGTCCAGCGGTGGTGGGCACGGATGTATTTTTTTAGTACTGCTCGCAAGCAGTAGTACCGCTACCCTTAGCGGTAGTAGTGCTACCCCTAGCGGTAGTGCCGTGAGGACAAGCGGTAGTACCGCTTGGTGCGGGCTGTGAGCATAACGGTTAGAATTTTTCCCTCCTATAAAAGGGGGTCTTCTTCCCCAATGAACCATATCATTTGAGCTTGTGTTCTTCCCCCATTGTTGACCTTCTTCGAGCTTGCTATCTCTTAATCCCTCCATGGATTCTTGCTAGTTTTTGGGGGGAAAGAGAGAGGAGATCTAGATCCACATTTACACCAATCACTTTCTCCTCTATGTGAGGGGAACCCTTCGGATCTAGATCTTGGAGTTCTTTGTGTTCTCTTCTCCGTTCTTCCTCTCATTTTCCTCCCTAGCATTATTTGCTTTGGTGGGATTTGGGAGAGAAGGACTTGGGCACTCCGTGTGCCCTTGTCATTGCATTTGGTGCATCGGTTTGAGTTCTTCACAGTGATACGTGTAAGTGAAGTTGAGAAGTTTATTACTCTTGGGTGCTTGGTACCCTTGAGCTTGTTCCTCTTGGGTGCTTGGGCGCCCTAGACGGTTGAGGTCACCTCGGAGCCATATTCCATTGTGGTGAAGCTTCGTGGAGTCATTGGGAGCCGCCCCAACCTTGGTGGTGTTCGGAGCTCAATCATTGCGGTGTAAAGCTCCGGGCAAGCATCGGGATCTCCAATTAGGTTGTGGAGATCGCCCCGAGCAATTTGTACGGGTTCGGTGACCGCCCCCAAGGGTTGCCATTTGTACGGGTTCGGTGACCGCCCTCAAGGGTCCCTTAGTGGAATCACGGCATCTTGCATTGTGCGAGGGCGTGAAGAGATTACTGTGGCCCTAGTAGCTTCTTGGCGAGCATTGTGCCTCCACACCACTCCAAACGGAGATTAGCATCCGCAAGGGTGTGAACTTCGGGATACATCGTCGTCTCCGCGTGCCTCGGTTATCTCTTACCCGAGCCCTTTACTTATGCACTTTACTTTGTGATAGCCATATTGTTTCTTGTCATATATATCACTGTCACGTAGTTGTTTATCTTGCTTAGCATAAGTTGTTGGTGCACATAGGTGAGCCTAGTTGTTGTAGGTTTTGTGCTTTACAAATTAACCGCTAGGTTTATTCCGCATTTGTTCAAGTCTAACCATAATTATTTTAAAGCACCTATTCACCCCCCCTCTAGGCGACATCCACGATCTTTCAATTGGTATCAGAGCCTCATCTCTCTTTATAGGGCTTAACCGCCTAGAGAGTAAGGATGTCGACTAGGGGCTTAGGTTTCTCTGACACTCTTAGTTTCGATGGCACAAATTTTGATGTTTGGATAATTCGCATGCTTAATCTCTATAGGGCCATGGACCCACATTTAGAGCGAATTGTAGATATGGGTTTTTCTCCTCCAAATGATCCAGCTTTAGAGAAAAACTCTTATCTCAATGCTCAAGCTTCTAATGTGTTTTTCGATGCTTTGAGCAATGTAGTTATATTTCAACTCATGTCGTTTCGGTATTCTCATGAGTTGTGGACAAAGCTTCAAGATAAATATGGCGTGTCCAAGATTTGTGGGGATGATTGTTCTCCCTCCACCTCCAGCCGCGCTGTGTTCTCAACTTCTTCTACTTCACCTACATGTAGTTTGCCACAAGGTAATTGTCGGGGAAACTGATCACCCACGAACACCTATGGGACCGGACCCCCTTTTTGGTACGGCAAGGGGGCGGAGGATGCACAAAGAGCAGATCGAGGCAAACACGCGAGCAGTTTACCCAGGTTCGGGCCGCACGGATGCGTAAGACCCTACTCCTGCCTTGGTTTGTATTGCGTTCTGGGCTCGGGAGCGAGAAGAGCTACAGTGTTGATCGCTAGCGGTACCGAGCGCGAGAGTGATCGATGATCGGAACCCTTTCCACGTTCCGCATGGGCCTCCTTTTATAGGTCAAGGGGTCACCGACAGGTGGCAACGCAGGTGAGGGTAAAAAAGTAAAATGGGTGGTAGTTGGAACAGTGTTTGCATAGTGCTCTATACCTAACTCTGACAGCAGGGGACAAGGGCATTGAATGCCCTTCGCCGTCGCCCCAAACAGTGCAAAAAGCGTCCGTCAGGGCGCCACCGTCCGCCACGACGGTGGCCTAGTCATCACATCTTGCCACCGTGTACCCCAAGCTGCACAGCCTTCCGCCACATGCGCCTAGAAGGGTCCCAAAGCGACACGTGGGTGGATGTGCTGGAGCGCAGGTACCTAGTGGAAGTTTGCCGCGGCAAGTGCCTTGCCGCGGTCGCCATCTTGTCGCGCCTGAGAGCTTGTCGCTCGCCAGGCCTTGCCGGGACGCGTGGCGCGTCGCGGCAAGTTCTCTTGGAATGCCTTGTTCGGCCTCCCCAGCAAGCTCCTCTTGCCAGGGCCTTGCGCAAAAGAAGTGATCTTGAGCCTTGAGTGGCCTTCCCGGCAAGCTCCTCTTGTCGGGGCCTTGTTTCTTTAACTTGAATACTTTGTTCTTGAATGGCTCCAGAGGAACCATAGTGGACCTTGGCGGTCGCACGGCAAGCCCTACCACGGGACGCTGCGACTGCCCGTGCACAAGTTCGGGGTACTAAGGTACCCCTACTCTAGTACACCGACAGGAGCCCCCGGGCCTGGGCCATACACAGTGCCGAGCGCTGTTGGGCCAGGCCCAAAACAGTGCACGGGCACGCGCGGCCTGCGGCACGCCGTATCCCACTCCGTATCCGCCGCGCCCCTCCCTAGCGGCACGCGTCAATCACGGCATCGTGGGAGAGATCGTGGCATGTTTCTTTAATGGGGAAATGCAGAACGTCCCCCCCTCCCCCCTTAAAAGCAGGGGAAACAGGGGCAGTTCCTTCCATTCGCCCGTTGCTCCTTCGTCCTCCAGAAACCCCCACCGCTCCCCTCCTTCCCGAAGGTCGAAAGAGAGCAGCGCTCCGCCCCCCCTCCGCCGCCGCCAGCATCACCAGCGCCGTCGACTTCCCCCATCGTCCCCGCCATGGCCCCGAAGGGCGAGAAGGCGAAGACCGCGAAGTCTGCCAAGGCGCTGCGTCTAGTAGCAATGCGGAAGAAGATGGCGGTCTTCCCGCCAAAGCTAGACGCGGAGGAGCTGAAAACCTTCTACCTCTTCTGGTCGAGGGAGACAAAGGCGCATCCGCGCACCAAGGTACTCCCCGCCGTGGCCTGCGAGATGTTCCCGGGTGGCTATGCCTTCTTCGCTCTGTTCTTCTACTGCGGGCTCTGCCCGCCCTTTTCGGAATTCTTCTGCGACATCATGAATACCTACGGGTTTCATCTCCTTGACTTCACCCCAAACGCTGTCTTGACCATGGCCATTTTCGCACATCTGTGCGAAAATTTCGTCGGAGTTTACCCCAATGTAGCTCTTTTCCGCCATTACTTTATACCTCGAGTCGAGTCAGGGTCACCTCTGTCTGGCGGAATCTCTTGGATTTTTAGGCTCCATAAGAAAGAGGCTTACTTGACGGGGGAGCTCCGCGGCAAGTGGGATGAGTGGAGGGCCAACTGGTGTTGGATTATAGAGGACGACCCGCAGCCGTTCACTTCCCGGCGCCAAGTCGCAGTAGTACGCGGCAACGACTGGAGTGACCTGGCCCCTGAGGACGACAAGCTGAAGATAGCCATCACTCGGATCCTTCGCCTCCGGCAAGCCAGGCTCACTGTAGGTGCAGTCGGGGCAGACTTCCTCTGCCGCCGCATCGCTCCCTTGCAGGAGAGGAAGAGGGCTGCTTGGGAGTTCGAGAACGCGGCAGACATCATGAGGTTGCGCCCGAGCCTCAATTACAATTTCACTGTCCTGGAGCTCAACGCGATGCTTCAAGCACTGTTCAAGTACGACTCTGCCCATCCGGATTGTTCGCGCTGTCGCCGGGTGTAGTCCCATTGTGCAATAGCTCTGCGCTCAGTGCCATCCGCGCGGCGATGCCGCTATGCGATTCCCACGGGATCGACCCCACTTGGCAGGAACCTTCTGACGAAGTTATGCAGACATTCTTTGATAACTTGGTGGAGGAGCCAGTCGACGCCGACGAGAAGAGGGGCCTCACCCGCGACACCACCGACCAGGAGATGGCATACATTGCCACCAGGCTGGAAGAGGCAGCGGCAGCCAGGGCCGCGGGAGAGTTCGGGTATACTATGGAGGAAGCGCAGGCAGCGGAGGCAGCGGAGGCGACAAGCCTCGCCGAGGAGGAAGAGCTCTGCAAAGCGGGAAAGCTTGCCGGGCAACTTGCCGGGACAAGCGAGCCCACTGAGCAAGGCGCCGAGTCGAGCGGGCCCGCCGAGCAGGGCGTCGGGTCAAGCGACCCTACCGAGGACTCGGGCGGTTCGCTGGATCTCGGTTCCTCATCTTCATCCTCGGGTAGCTCCCCGCCACCAGCAAGTCCTCCGGCTCAAAAAAGGAGGCGCCTTCGCAAGGCCGCAGACGTGGCGGGGCGGCCGGCGGGCCAGCAGCCGCAGCGCCGTCCGACACGCGCCACCGCGACGAGCAAGGCCGCCAAGGGAGCGCCTCGTGCTTCAACGGCAACTGGAGGGGGATCTTCCCGGACCGGCTCCACTGCTCCTTCCGCCCCTCGTGCTTCGGCGACAACCGGAGCGGGGTCTTCTCAGACCGCCGCCCCTGCTCCCGCCAAGCGGCCAAGGGAGCCCACTCCCCCAGCTCCTCGCGCCGGGACGCGCGAGCCGGACTTTGATTTCTCGGCGCTCAGCTCCGACGATGAGGAGGAAGAAGAGTAAGTCTTCGCGATTCTTGGTTTTCTTTGGTTTTCTGTTGATTCTTGTCTTGTATCTCTTTTGCCTGATTCTGATCCTGTCTTTCTTCCAGACTCTGCCCCAGAGGGCGGCGAAGAGGGCCAAAGTCCCAGTGATCATTATTGAGGACGAGCCCGCGGCTTCGGCAGGGGATGCGCCTGCGACAAGCTTGCCGGACCCGGCAGCTGTTCTCCGGAGTAGCCCCCAGCGCAGGCCCCAGCGTAAGCCCTTTGTCCACTTTTCGCTTGTCGGGCACGCGTGGGCCTTCTATCCTTGTTGATGTTTTGTTCGTTGACTTGTGCAGAAGCAGAGCAGCAGCATCAGGAGCGCCAGGAGACCGCCCCCGACGCGCCGCACGCCTCGACCGTACCGCCAAGGGGGAGCTCCCCGGCAAGGGAGGACACTCCGCCAAGGGCGAGTACCCCGCCAAGGGCGAGCACCCCGCCAAGGGCGAGTATGCCGCCAAGGGATGGCGCGAGCGGCCCTCCGCCGGCGGGAGCTACCACCACGCCGCCGAGGGAGAACTCCCCGGCAAGGGACCCCACCGAAGAGGAGGCCCGCGCAGGTATACCCTTGGATCTTTCTTCTTTTGATCTTCTTTTTTGGATATCTGCTTGACTATTTTTCTTTCTTCTTCTTTTCTTCTGTCAGACCCGTCCGCCGCAGAGCCGATGGAGACGGAGGTCGTCGTCGAGGAGGGCACGCGCGGCAACACTGGCGACGCCGCCGCTACCGAAGAGGCGGCCGGTGCTGACAAGCCTGCCACCGACGAGGCCGCCAAGGCTGCTGGCGCGGCAGCTGAGGAGGGATCCGGTAGTCGCACTGACGACCCTGAGGCCGCAGGAGCGTCGGACGCTGCGCCGGCCGCCGATCCCTCTGCTGCCGCGGCCGAGCCAGGCGCCTATCTGGAGGCCGGCAACGGAGTCTTCATCCAACTCCCGTGGGCGTCCACGTCCAGGGCGCCTGCTGAGGGAGAGGTCTTCGACGGGGAGGTCCTTGCCTCCGCCGGATTGAAGCTTGTCGATGCGCCAAGCAGCAGCAGCGAGCCCGAGGAGGAGCGGCTGCTGCGCAAACTTCTGGCTTTGTACCGCGCTCGGCAGGCCAAGATGGAGTCCCGAGAGGCTCTGGCCGCCAAGGCGGGCGTCGACTTGGAGAAGCGCGCCGAAGAGCTCCGAGCCGACAACCAAGCGGCTCTCCGGTCCTTGGCGGAGGAGCGGGAGCAGCTTGCCGAGGCGCATCAGGCCTTCATTCTTGAGAAGGCTGAAGTAGAGGAGCAGCATCGGCTGGCCGCCGAGGAGTTGTCCCGGCGAGAAGGCGAACTGACTCAGCGGAAGGTCGACCTCGACAGCCACGAGGACGAGCTTGCCGCGCGTGAGCAGTCTCTTGGCGGGGCTCTGTAGGAAGCGAAGGATGCTGCTGCGACTGCCGAGACCGCCAAGAGGGACTTGGAGGCGAAGGTGGCGCAACTGGAGGCCAACCTCAAGACGAGCGGCAAGGAGGTTGCCGCACTAAAGCTCGAGAGGGAGAAGGACGCCCACAGCCACTCCGAGCTGCAGGTCCGCCTCTCCGACAAGGGCAAGGAGCTCGCCGTCGCCAAGGATTCCATCGCTGATCTGGAGTTGAAGTTGTCCACTCTCACCACGACGCTTGACGGTGCCAGAGAGTGGGAGGCGAACCTGAAGGAGGAGCTCAGGTCCGAGAAGGCGCTGTTGGACAGCGCCGTCATCTCCCAAAACAACTTCATGCTGACGGTGGAGCACTGGACAGAGGGCCTTGTTGCCACCGCCGCCGACATCGACAAGGAGCTGGCGGAGCTGGGGACGGAGCACCTCGGGTACTCCACCGACGAGAATCTCCATCACAGCGCCAAGTTGACTTTGTTCTTCAGGGGTGTGGCGACGTCCCTCCAGCAGCTCCGGGAAAGGATCCCAAAGCAGCTGGCGGACGAGTCACGCAGGCTCTGCGCGGGGGCCCTCGAGAAGGTGTTGATGAAGATAGCGCACCGCAACCCAGGCCTCAACTTCACCAACGTCCTCAGGACCTTGCCGCCGGACGTTGACCAGGAGGCACTCAAGGCCCTTGTCACGCCTATTGTGAACAAGGTGGGCGGCATCAAGAGGGTCGAGAGCGACCGCGCAGATTAGTCTTGTTTACATTCTTCTTCCCTTGTCGCTGCCAACCATGTTAAGAACAATAGTCCATTAGAATTGCGACAAGCTACTTTGTAATATAACTTTATCTTAGGCACTGAATGCAATGTTATTTCCTCTACTTGATTCCTTTGTTTTGTATGTTTTTACCCTATGCTTTCAGGGAACTTGTCAGCGAAGGCACCTTTGCCGCGAGCGCTGAGTGCGGAACTTCAGCAGCCTGCTGGCGGTGCCATTGCTGACAAGAAACCTTGTCGCAACTAGTTGCAGCACACTTAAACTGTTGAGCGAACTCGAAAACGAAGTAAGGGCGCGACACTTGTCGCAGCACACTCAAGCCGTTGAGCGTGCTCGAAACAAAGTAAGGGCGCGGCTAGCCACGAGTTGGTTCCTCCGCGCACAGGTTTTCCATACAAAATGAGATCATTCAAGGAAGATAACTCAAAAACTTAAAAATTTGATTGCTCAAACTTTGGCAACTTAGCTCTTGTGTTGTTTGCTCCCCGGCAAGGCAAGGCTTTCTTGAACGGCATTTGGTCCATACCACTATCCTCTCCTCCCCCCCGGCAAACTTGTGCGTGAGGGAACCTTCTTCTGCTCGAGAACAAAGACAGAAGAGAGGATACAGATATGGAGCTCTCGGGCTCGTTATTGCTTACCGGGGGTAGGTGCTGCACAAAGTGTCAGATAGTACATGCAAGGAAATGAAAAGGCGTGAAATGACAAGTTGTGCGATGCACATAAGCTTTACTGATGCACGGGGTCTGCGCCCGGCTTTGTACAAAGGATTACATGCAACAGCGGCAAGACTTGTACAAAAGGTGGTTGCCGGAGCGGATCACGGCAACCGCGCCTTATGGGTAAAACTTGCGAAGATGCTCAATGTTCCAGGAGTTGCTCACCGGTAAGCCTTCTTTGGTCTCAAGGCGGACAACGCCGGGCCTTGTGACTTGTTTCACCCGATAAGGGCCTTCCCACTTCGGCGTCAACTTGTTGGAATTCTTGGCGGACTGAACGCGCCGAAGAACAAGGTCGCCTTCCTCGAGACTTCTGGCTTTAACCTTGCGGCTATGGTAGCGGCGCAAAGCTTGCTGCTATCGAGCAGCTCGTACAGCAGCCTGAAGACGGTCTTCCTCAAGGAGCAGCGCGTCATCTTGTCGCAGCTGCTCTTGCTCGAGCTCATCATAAGCGAGCACTCGAGGCGACCCGTATACGAGTTCCGTGGGGAGAACTGCCTCTGCTCCATAGACAAGAGCAAAGGGTGTCTGTCCAGTGGCTCGATTTGGCGTCGTCCTGATCGACCAAAGAGCCGCTGGCAACTCCTCGATCCAGTTTCTTCCGCACGTGTGCAGCCTGTCGAAAGTTCTCGTCTTGAGTCCGCGCAGCACTTCAACGTTTGCCCTCTCCGCTTGACCGTTGCTCCTCGGGTGAGCAACAGAAGCGAAGCAGACCTTGGCGCCAAGGTCTTGGACGTACTGCATAAAGGTGTGACTTGTGAATTGTGTGCCGTTGTCGGTGATGATCCTGTTAGGGATTCCGAAACGGCAAACAATCGACCTGAAGAACTTGACTGCTGATTGTGCGGTCACCTTTCTCACTGGTTCTACTTCCGGCCACTTTGTGAACTTGTCGATGGCGACGTACAAGTACTCAAAGCCCCCGGCTGCGCGGTGAAAGGGGCCGAGGATGTCGAGCCCCCAGACCGAAAACGGCCAGGATAAAGGGATCGTCTGGAGAGCTTGAGCTGGTTGATGTATCTGCTTGGAATGGAACTGGCATGCTTCACACTTGGTTACTTGCGCAGTTGCATCTTGGAGGGCTTCTGGCCAAAAGAAACCTTGCCGGAACGCCTTGCCGGCAAGTGCCCTGGCGCCAACGTGGTGTCCACATATGCCTCCGTGTATCTCTGCCAACAGCTTTTGTCGATCTTCCCGGGGAATACACTTCAGTTTCACACCGTTCAGTCTTCTTCTGTACAGTTCGTTGCCGACAAACTCATACATACTTGACTGCCGGGTTATTCTTTCTGCTTCTTCTGGTTCTTCGGGAAGTTCTCCTGTCTGGAGGAAACAGACGATCTGCTGCGCCCATGCCGAAGCCTGTGGCTCGACGACAAGGATTAAAGGCACTTGTGCTGCTGCGGGAGCGTCAGCTTCCACGGCAAGAACCTACGGTTCAGCCGGAGCTTGACACTCCCCGGCAAGCTTGCTGGAACTAAACTTGTCGGGAGCGCCTTCTTCAACTGTACAAACCCTAGGGCTTGCAGGAGCAGACTGTTCCTCAGCAGTCTTGCCGTTGATCTTGGGGACTTTCTTGGCGGCGGCTTCTGGAAGCTCTGCCGGCAAGTAATCGCTAGAAACCAACTTTCTCTTCTTGCTTTGTCCAGTTGATGGTGTTACGGATGGTTGAGTTAGCTTGAGCACAAAGATTCCTGGTTCCACAGGCAGCTTTAGTGCAGCACACTTTGACAGGCCATCTGCGATGTCGTTCTGAGCTCTTGGAACGTGCTCCATCTGTAGGCCTTCAAAGTGCTCTTCAAGCTTTCTCACTTCATCGACCTAAGCTTCCATCAACGGACTCTGCTAGCTCTTGTTCACTTGGCGGATGACCAACTGCAAGTCACCCCGCACAATCAGCTTCTTGATCCCAAGCTCTGCCGCGATTCTGAGACCCGCAAGTAATCCTTCATACTCTGCAGTATTGTTCGTTGCTTGCTCCTTGGGAAAGTGCATTTGGACGACGTACTTGAGGTGTTCTCCGGTGGGTGCAACAAGCAGCACGCCGGCACCGGCGCCTTGCAGCGAGAAGGCACCATCGAAGTACATTATCCATTCTTTGCTTGCTTCTTTGACGGGGATGCTCGTCTCTGGAATCTCTTCGTCTGGCGTTGGTGCCCATTCTGCTATGTACTCTGCCAATGCTCTGCTCTGGATAGTTGAAGTGCTTTCAAACTTGAGGCCAAAGCTCAACAGCTCCAGTGCCCATTCGACAATCCTGCCTGTCGCTTCTGGATTTTGCAGTATCCTCTTCAGCGGAAAGCGAGTGACCACTGTTATCTCATGTGCTTGGAAGTAGTGGCGCAGCTTTCTCGAGGCCATGAGAAGGCCGAAAAGCAGCTTCTGCACCCCTGAGTACCTTGACCTAGCCCCCTGGAGAAGGGAGCTGACGAAGTAGACTGGGCGCTGCACCATCCTCTTCCGTACGTCCTCTTGCATCTGCGCAGTTCCATCCTTGTCGGGACCAGAGCTTGTCGGGGAAGCCCCCTGCTTGTCGCTGGATGTGCTTGCCGGGGCTGTTGGCTCATCATCTGCCTCCCTTTCTACTACTAACGCAGCACTAACCACTTGATTGGTTGCTGATAAGTACAGCAGCAACTTTTCTTGTGGCTTAGGTGCGACAAGTATTGGAGTGGAGGACAGGTACCTCTTCAAGTCCTGCAGCGCTGCCTCCGCTTCCGGAGTCCATTTCATTGGACCCGCCTTTTTCAAATTTTTGAAAAACGGCAAGGCGCGTTCTGCAGACTTAGAGATAAACCTGCTGAGAGCAGCCACACAGCCGGCAAGCCTTCGTACATCCTTGACGCGCTTTGGAGCTTCGATCTGCTCGATGGCTTTGATCTTGTCGGGGTTGGCTTCAATCCCCCTTTGAGACACGAAGAACCCGAGAAGCTTGCCGGAGGGGACTCCAAACACGCACTTCTCGGGGTTGAGCTTGAGTTGGATCTTGCGCAGATTTGCAAAGGTTTCATCTAGATCTTGTACCAGGGTAGCTCTGTCCTTGCTCTTGACCACTATATCATCCATGTAAGCTTCTACATTTCTGTGTATCTGTGGCTCAAAAGCTGTATGGACAACCCTCACAAATGTTGAACCCGCATTCTTCAATCTGAAAGGCATGCGTATGAGGCAATAGGTGCCACATGGAGTAATGAATGCGGTCTTTTCTTCATCTTCCTCAGCCATAAAGATCTGGTGGTATCCTGAATATGCATCAAGAAACTAAAGCAACTCACATCCAGCCGTGGAGTCGACAATCTGGTCAATGCGCGGCAAGGGAAATGGATCTTTGGGACAAGCTTTATTCACATCGGTGAAGTCAATACAAAGCCTCCACTTCCCGTTCGCCTTGCGCACGACAACAGGGTTGGCCAACCACGTGGGATGGAGTACACCTCTAACAAGGCCTGCCGCTTCTAGCTTCTTGATTTCTTCAGCGATAAACTCTTGGTGCTCCACTGCCTGTTTTCTAACCTTCTGCTTGACGGGCCGCGCGTGAGGACAAACGGCAAGCTTGTGCTCAATCACTTTCCTGGGAACACCAGGGATGTCAGATGGTTGCCATGCAAACACGTCGACATTCGCCCGCAGGAAAGCAACGAGCACGCTTTCCTATTTGGGGTCGAGTGTGGCACTGATGGTGAAAGCACCACCAGTGTCGTCCTCCTTGGCGGACACCTTCTTGGTTGCGGGTGGAGCTGCCATGGCCTTCTTACACTTGCTGATGGAGCTTGATGGTGCGTCCTTGACGGCAGCGCAGCACTCCGAAGAGGTGCGTTTGCCGGAGTGGGCCCCAGAGCTCTTGCCGGACTTGGTCTTCTTCTTCTCCCCGGGAGCTTCAGCGGCAAGTGTCTTGCTATTTGTTGCGGCTGCTGCATCCCGGTAAATCTTGTCGGCATAGATAAGGGCATCTTTCTTGTCGCCGGGGACAGAGATGACGCTTATCGGGCCTGGCATCTTGAGCATGTTGTAGGCATAGTGAGAGGCTGCCATGAACTTGGCGAGCGCTGGACGGCCAAGTATCCCATTGTAAGTTAATGGGATATCGGCAACATCAAAGGTGATCCTCTCAGTCCTGAAGTTCAGCTCTCTACCAAATGTCACCGGCAGCGTGATCTTCCCCTTCGGTTTGCTCCTTCCCGGGTTAATTCCTTGGAACGTGCCGGTTTCTTCGAGCTCGCTGTCGGGGATCTGGAGTTTCCGGACCACACAGAGGAGATCAGGTTCAGGCCGGCCCCGCTGTCAACCAGCATCTTGGTGACCTTGAGGTTGCGGATGGTCGGTGAAACCAACATCGGCAAGCACCCGACCGCAGTTGTGCGATCAGGGTGGTCCTCAATGTCGAAGATGATAGGCGTGCTGGACCACTTCAGAAGTTTGCGCGACTCGACGGGTGGCTCTGCTGCATTGACTTCCCGCACCCATTGTATGAGTTGACGGTGAGAAGTATGCAGAGAGGTGCCACCGTCCACGCACAAAACTTCTGTGGCCTTCTGGAACTCCTGCTCGCTGTTATCTCCATCATCCATGTCTTCATCGTCGTCTTTGTCTTCGTCCTTGTCGCGGCCGCGGGGAGGTCTGTCTCCTTGCCGCTGCTTGGCCTTGCCGCGGCGTCCTCCCCGGCCGTTGAACGGCCGCTTCTTGCCGGACTCTCCACCACCCCCCTGGGCCTTCTCCTTGTCGCGTCGCTCGTACTCAGCTTTCTGCTGCTCGACGAGGTACTCGACTCTTTTGCAGTTCTGGAGGTCGTGGCCCTTGGTGCGGTGGATCTTACAGTATTGCTTGTCGGAGCCGTCCTGCTTGTCGGCGGCCGCCACAGTCTGGCAGTTGGTGCACGCGGCAGTCTCCTTGCCGGAGCCACCAGTCTGGGCTTTCTTGGCGCCAGCCTCCTTGCCGGACTTCTCAACGACCAGCACTTCTTTGTTCTTCTTTTTCCTGTTGTTCCGCCGCCGGTTCTTCTTTGTCGGGGCGGCGTCCTCACTATCTGATCCCCCTGCTCCAGTATCCTCTCCAGGGAGTTTCCTCCCCTCCTCAGCACGTGCGCACTTGTCGGCCAGGGCATAAAGCTCGCTGACGTCTCGGATCTTGCACATCGCCATTTCCTCCCTCATCCTGCGGTTACGCACATTCTGGTGGAACGCGCTGATGACCACGGCAGGGTGGACGTCTGGGATGTTGTGTTGGACACGGCTGAACCTTTGGATATACTTGCGCAGGGACTCTCCTTCCTTCCGGGCGAGTATGTGAAGGTCGCTCTCCTGGCCATGGGGCTTGTGGCTACCTGTGAAGGCGCCGACAAACTGATGGCACAGGTCAGCCCAAGAAGAGATGGAGTTCTCCGGCAAGTGCATGAGCCAAGATCTGAAGTTTGGCTTGAGCACCAGCGGGAAGTAGTTTGCGAGTATCTTCTCGTCTCGTCCCCCGGCAGCCTGCACCGCAATGGTGTAGATGCTGAGGAACTCCGACGGATGTGTTTTGCCGTCGTACTTCTCGGGTACGTCGGGCTTGAAGTTCTTCATACTGGGCCACTGGACTTGCCGCAGTTCACAGGTGAACGCAGGGCAGCCTGCCGCGTACGGCAGGTCACCTGGCCCCCCTGGCGCTTGCACGTCAACAGCGGGCCCAGCGCGCTGGTCGGATTGACGACGCGCTTCTCTCCGACGCTCGATGCGGGTTCGAGCGTCCTCTTGTTGTCGGTCTTGAAGGACTTGGCGCTGATCGCGGCGAGCTCGCGGATCCGATGACGCTGTGGAGTCGTCGTCGATGTTGATTCGGCGAGTCGGCGATTTTGGCCTTCGGGGCGGGGAGTGCACGGTGGTTGCACCCCCGGCAGTCTTGTCGCCATCAGCCCGCGCCTGGCTAACTTGCCGCGGTCGTGATGTGGTCGGCTGCTGCGGAGTGTCGCCGTTGGCGAAGGCGATGAGGCTCTGGATGGTGGCACTTCAGTCGTCGGCCTTGTCTACCGCTGGAGGGAAGTCGAGGAGCAGTTGAGCTCGAGCTAGATCTTCTGCTGGAGTGGCGGGGAGCGGTGGCGAGCGGTGCGAGGAGCGAGATATGCTCGGACTTCTAACTGCGTTAGAAGGAGCAGCGTCTCGTCCCGGCGACCGCGCCTTGCTCGTGCCAGCATGTTGGCCTTGAGCGTCCCGCGAACCGCCAGCTTGACCTTGGCCCAGCAAGCGTATGGTACCTTGTGTACCACGTCGCTGCCGGTCCCGCGCCTCCTGAGACGGGCGCGGTGCATGCACAGACGCCGAGGTCTTGGAGTGCGCCCGGTCGTCCGTCTTGTCCTTGGACTTGGCGGCGCCGTGAGTTTCCTCGCCGACGTCCGTCCTTCCGCCGGCGTCTACCCCACCGGCCGTTGGCTCCGGCGGTGGCGGGATCGACACGGACGGGCCTGCTACCTCCGAAGCCTTCTTCTTCGGCGGCATGTCGATGAAGTCGATGAAGTTGGTGGAGATTTCGCTCGCGTGAACGCCGGATCAGGTTCACACAACCTCGACGCACCCCCCCTACCTGGCGCGCCAAAGATGTCGGGGAAACTGATCACCCACGAACACCTATGGGACCGGAGCCCCTTTCGGTACGGCAAGGGGGCGGAGGATGCACAAAGAGCAGATCGAGGCAAACACGCGAGCAGTTTACCCAGGTTCGGGCCGCACGGATGCGTAAAACCCTACTCCTGCATTGGTTTGTATTGCGTTCTGGGCTCGGGAGCAAGAAGAGCTACAGTGCTGATCGCTAGCGGTATCGAGCGCGAGAGTGATCGATGATCGGAACCCTTTCCACGTTGCGCATGGGCCTCCTTTTATAGGTCAAGGGGTCACCGACAGGTGGCAACGCAGGTGAGGGTAAAAAAGTAAAATGGGTGGTAGTTGGAACAGTGTTTGCATAGTGCTCTATACCTAACTCTGACGGCAGGGGACAAGGGCATTGAATGCCCGTCGCCGTCGCCCCAAACAGTGCAAAAAGCGTCCGTCAGGGCGCCACCGTCCGCCACGACGGTGGCCTAGTCATCACATCTTGCCACAGTGTACCCCAAGCTGCACAGCCTTCCTCCACATGCGCCTGGAAGGGTCCCAGAGTGAACGTGGGTGGATTTGCTGGAGCGCAAGTACCTAGTGGAAGTTTGCCGCGGCAAGTGCCTTGCCGCGGTCGCCATCTTGTCGCGCCTGAGAGCTTGTTGCTCGCCAGGCCTTGCCGGGACGCGTGGCGCGTTGCGGCAAGTTCTCTTGGCATGCCTTGTTCGGCCTCCCCGGCAAGCTTCTCTTGCCAGGGCCTTGCGCAAAAAAGTGATCTTGAGACTTGAGTGGCCTTCCCGGCAAGCTCCTCTTGCCGGGGCCTTGTTTCTTTAACTTGAATACTTTGTTCTTGAATGGCTCCAGAGGAACCATAGTGGACCTTGGCGGTCGCACGGCAAGCCCTGCCACGGGACGCTGCGACTGCCCGTGCACAAGTTCGGGGTACTAAGGTACCCCTACTCTAGTACACCGACATTAATGATATGGTGAGTAGTGGTGTTCATTGCAATGATTATAGTGAGCTTATTATTGATGACCCTTCATCACTCCATTATTGCAATGTTTCATCTTTGGACTTTAACACTTCGAGCACTCCAAATGTTTCACATGCTTGTGTTAATAGTTCTTGCATATCATGTAGAAATTGCTTGACTAAATCTCATGATGATATGTTCGCTATGTCTCGTTGCCATGATAAAAATGCATACATTTCCTCGAATTGTTGTGCTAACAATGTAGAGGAAATCCAACACCCCATGGAACAAGATGTGGCCTTGAATGGTGCTTCGAGGGATCCAACATCATCATCCATTGCATTTTGCCTTATGGCTAAGGCTTCAAATGTATCTCCCACTTTGAATCCCAATATATCTTGTGATGATTTCGATGATGACAAGAATGATGATGATGTTGATAGTGATGAAGAGAATGATAATGTTGCCTACTTAACAATTAAGGGGGAAATGATTTTTAAAGCTCTTCATAAGAATATAATTGCTCGTTCCAACTTCATGGAAATCATGTCTATTGCCATCGAGGGCAAGAAATATATAGAGGATTTGTAATCTCATCTAGAGAAGCATGAGGTCACCATTGAGAAAATGGAAGGCAATAAGCGTGATTACGCTAATGAGATCGCGGACCTCTCTCAAGCTCTTGAACTTGAACAAACCACCAAGGAATCTCTTGAGGAGACTTTTGCTCTAGAATTATATAGAGTGAGGGGATCTGATGATAGAGCTCTTGAGGTGGCCAATGTCTTCAAAACTAAAAGTGAGAAGCTTGAAGTTGCACATGATAAACTCCTTGAGGACTTTGAGCACCTCGAAAATGGCTCAAGGGTCATTAATAGTGAGCTCATCAAACTCACTGGGTCTCATGCTCAACATAAAGCTTCATATTCAAAAGAGCTTGCCAAGTTGTCTTCTCCTCTTATTGTTAATGATGATGCTTGTGCTACTAACTCTACTCCTTGTGAAGCATCCATTTTGAAGGAGAATGTTGAGCTAAGGGCTCAACTTGAGTTGCTATCTAGCACTTATAGGAAATTGGAAGAAAGTCATGTAAAGCTCACAAGCTCTCATGATGATCTTCTAGTATCTCATAATGTGCTAAAGATAGCTCATGAGGCTATGATTATCAAGGTAACATCTAGTGAGTCTCATGTGGATACTAGCACTACTTCAAGTCAAAATCCTATTTTGCCATGTGCTAGTCCCTGTAATTCATCTACTCACAATGTTGGCATATCTTGTGATGAATTACGCGAATTTTTTTAAATAATACATTTTTTATTAATTTTCAAAAATATTGCGTCGGATAAAAAAAATTCAAAAATAATACACCGTCGGCCCGCTGCAGGCCGACTGGGCCTAGTCGGCCTACAGCAGGCCGATTGGATTCCAGTCAGCCTACAGCTGGCCGACTGGCCCCTATCGACCCACTGTGGGCTGATTGGGTCATGTCGGCCCACTGTGGGCCGACTGGAGCTAATTGACTCGCTGTGGGCTAATTGTTTTTGTAAAAAAATGTTAATCATGTAATTAAAAAATGTTAAACGTGTATAAAAAATTTTCCTGATGTATTCAAAAAATGTACAATATATATGCAAAAAAGTTGACTAAAAAATATGTTTTAAAAAGTGTTAAGCATGTATTTAAAAATTGTTAAATGTGTGTATAAAAAAGTTCCTTATTTATACATAAAATATAGAATGTGTATGAAAAAAAGTTGACACCAAGCAAATATGTTTGAAAAGTTGACATTTTTTCAAATACATGATTAAAAATTGTTAAATGTGTGTATAAAAAATGTTCCTTATCTATACAAAAAATATAGAATTTGTATGAAAAGAAGTGGACACCAAAAAACTATGTTTGAAAAAATATTCCAGTTCTATACAAAAAGAGCAACCAATCATACTTAGGTCCGTGATGCTCCTATATCGGATCCGGAGCTGGAACATTTTGTTATACACGTTTAACCTTTCATTCCAATACATGAAACATTTTTGTGTATTCGTTGAACATTTTTTCAAATACATGATTAACATTTTTTTCAAACATATTTTTTTGGTGTAAACTTTTTTTCATACATATTCTATATTTTTTGTATAGATAAGGAACATTTTTTCAAATACATGATTAACATTTTTTTTCAAATACATGACTAACATTTTTTTCAAACTTATTGTTTTGGTGTCAACTTTTTTTCATACACATTCTATATTTTATGTATAAATAAGGAACTTTTTTATACACGCATTTAGCAATTTTTAAATACATGCTTAACACTTTTTAAAACATATTTTTTAGTCAACTTTTTTGCATATATATTGTACATTTTTTGTATACATCAGTAACATTTTTTATACACGTTTAACATTTTTTAATTACATGATTAACATTTTTTAAACATATATTTTTTATGCCTACTTTTTTTGCAAAAACAATTAACCCACAGCGAGCCAATTAGCTCCAGTCGGCCCACAGTGGGCCGACAGGACCCAATCAGCCCACAGTGGACCGACAGGGGCCAGTCGGCCAGCTGTAGGCCGACTGGAATCCAATCGGCCTGCTGTGGGCCGACTAGGCCCAGTCGGCCTGCAGCGGGCCGACCGTGTATTATTTTTGAATTTTTTTATCCAGCGTAATATTTATGAAAATTAATAAAAAATGTATTATTTAAAAAAATTAGCTGAATTACTTTCCTTGCCTTGTTGCTCTAACAATGAGTCTTATACTTCCTCTTGTACTTTTGTTGATACTAACCATGTAGAGGAAATCAAAGAGCTCAAGGCCCAAGTCACTTCTTTGAGGAAAGACTTGGAAAAGTGTCATGAAGGGAAGTCCACACTCAACAATATCTTGAGTGTGCAAAAATCCCCCAATGACAAAGGTGGACTTGGATTCTACTCCAATAAGAAGAAGAAATCCAAGAGAAACAAGAAGAAGGGCCAAGAACAACTCAAGAATTCGGCCAAGATTATTTGCTTCAAGTGCAAAATTGAAGGGCATCATGTTAGATCTTGCCCATTAAAGAAGAAGCCCATTAATGACAAGCAACAAGGGAAGAGGCCACAAGTTCAATCTCATGCTCAACCACAAGTTGAAGAAAGACCACTTCCCAAGAAGCCTCAAGTTCATGCTTCTCTTGTTGAGAAATCAAGTGAGGAGAAAATGAAGAGTAGACGTTGCTACTTATGTCGTGAGAAAGGTCACATCGCGTCTTCATGCACTAGTTGTAACTTATCAAACCCAATTATTATTGATTTTATCTATTCTGTTGGGAAGGATAAGGTTAGCAATGTGTTTGCCAAGTTTGTTGGTACTCAAAGTGGTGTCAAGAAAAGAACCATTTGGGTTGCCAAGCCTATTGTGACTAACCTCTTAGGACCCAACGTGGCTGGGGACCAACAAGCTAAAAATTGATCAATAGGTGTTATTGGAGGGTATTGGAGACTTGGCTACATTATGATGAGTTAAGGGGTCTTCATCATTCATATTGTCTCAAGCCAAGTCATTCGGATTATCAAGTTTCTATCTTATATCCAATGTGCCTCCTTGCGGTAACTTGTACTTAAATTGTTTACATTGAAAGTTACTTGCCCTTTGCATGTTTTGGTTTTGTACCCTGCATGTGTTTGTATATGTGTGCTTCCAATTTGCTTATCTTGAGTAATCAAGTATCTGTATGTTGGTTTGCACTTCATGTACGTGTGAGTTGTGTGTTGAGCCTTTTGCATCTTGTTTGTATCTTAATTGGCTCTTGTGAGAGATTAATGGAACATCCCATTTTGGGGGAGTGATGTGCTTTGTGCACCTCACGGTCCCACAAATGTGTGTACATGAGGAATACCATCTAGTATTGATATTACAAGATTATCTAGTCTCTATGTGGTATGTCTTCTCATGAGAAATTCAAATCCTATTTGGTCCATTAATTATCTCTTGTTGGTTCTATGTTGCATCTTGGTAAGTTTTTCATTGGTATCACATTATTGGGGAGTAATATGCTATGTGCATATTACAAGCCTAGAAAATTTGTACATTTGAGAGTTTGTCACCTGGAGTTGATATTGTAAATTATCTTGTTCCTAGGTGGCATGTTAGCTCTACAAGTTGCAATTTGCTTGTGTTTAGTGTGAAGATGATGATGGATATCTTTACAAACTACCACCTGGAATTATTTCCGACTACTCCTTGTCTCTTGACAATTGGTACTCATTTATGTGGTAGAAATTGTTAATCTTCTTTACATTGATTTTTGTTTTCTTTTGCCTTTTTCTTGCCAAGGATTGTGTCAACTCCCATTGTCGCCCGTGCCACTTTTGGATCTTGTTGTTTTCTTGATCTTGTCTAGTGTTTTCTAGATATAGTGAAAGTGGTGATCCCACCTTGTGCATTTTGTATTCAAATGCAAATTCTCACTCTCGGGGGAGCTATCATATTCTCTATGGAAAACTCTTCGTGTGATCCTTATCAAGTGTGTTTTGCGGAAGGCAAGCCATTTCTTTTTGGTTCTTTGTGCCATCACGAAATTTGGTAGAGGGCTTGGTTTGTTTGTAACCATCCTCTCTTTTGGGAGTTTGATATCTATCTTTTGCGTGTATCAATGGATATCTCATTCCTTGATGTATCTTTTAATGATATCTTCCAAGTGATGATTTCTCTATTTTGTATCCTATTTTCACTTGGTATTTCTTTTTCATTTGGTATCGTTTCTTGGAAGTCTTTAGCATGCATAATTACTTCATGTATTTTCGTTGGCATGTTTTCTCTCTTTGACCCAATATATAGGGGAAACTCTACCTAGTCTCGATTTGGATGAGATGTGCATGAAATTCATTTTCATATATGTATGCACATATGTATGTGGAGTTTGTCCTATGTATTGGTGTTTCTAACTCTTTGGTCCCAATGAGTTTGGGTACCATTTTGTTTGTGTTGTTGTTCTAGGAACAATTGGAGATGCATTGGATGCTCGGCTCACTCACAAGGAAGGTGTTGTCACCATGTGCTTATTGGAGTCAAGTTATAGGATAATAAATGAACTACTATCTACCTTCATTTGGGATCTACTACATCATTCCGATGCTATCTCGGTAACAAGTATCATCATCTACTTCATGCACACATTTCTTGCATCAACCTTGTGTAGGTTGTATCATGGCATGTTATTCATTCTTTCTTGTGATACTTGTTTCATTTCTGAAAGCATCCCAACAATGATCTCTTGTTGATAGTTGTGATGTCTTTAATGTTCGTGTGGTTGGAATTCATTTATATACAATAAGACCATATCTAGCCATGTGTTATGCTTTCAAGCAAATATAATATTGATATATTTATGACTTCCCTGTGGATATCCTATTCTTTCCTTTTTGTAACTATCTTGTGTGTACATCCTTCTTTATGGATTGGTATCATCATGATCTTCATCTACCTAGAATCTTATGCACTTGATAGAAATTACATATCTAGAAGATATCTTTTTTTCTTCCACGTCCACCTTGTCTTTCTTGTATTATTTCTTTGGTGGCCCCGGGAAAGCCTTTGCCTTGAGTGTGGGTCTTATATCATTACATATTGATCCACTCTTGTGTGGTGAAGATTTTTCCCTCATGCTTGTCTTGACAAGGCATTGCCATCTAATTAGTATCCCTCATTTTGATAAGGCTTTGTTTTTCTATCTTCACCACGGGTTGTCACAAGCTTGGTTGTTATTTCTCTTTTTAGTGAGCTTGTGAATCCATTTTCTAGTGGTGTGTGTGGGAAGGACATGTCATGCACCTTGTATCTCAACTATTAAATACTATGTTGATGCTTAATGCTCATCCTTATATTAGTTTTCTCAAGTGCTTTGCCATGACTCACACACATCTTTTTGGTTGAGCCTATTTCCAAGTTGCCTCTTTTATATGTTGCTTAAACATTTGTTTGCTGCAAGTGCTAGGCTTTGTTTCCTATATGCTCACTTGCACTTATTGTGAGTTTCTATGGATTTGGGGGGAGTGATGTTCCTATTTTGTGCACTTGGTATCCTAATGCAAACATTCTAAGGAGTGCACAAATCATGGGGAGCTTCACTAGTGTCTTTAGAACACTCTGTTGCTCTCTTGCACTTGTCGTGAGGTTCTATTGATCTTGGGGGAGTGACGATCCTACTTTGTGCTCGTTGTATCCAAATACAAAACTAAATTGTGCACAAAACATGGGGAGCTTCTCTAGTTTCTCTAGGACACACCTTTGCTCATATCATAATATCTTTTATTCATGTGGCTCGTGTATCATTGGTCTAGTTGGTTCAATTGGTATCTTTTGATAGCTTGCTTCAATTGGTATCCTTTGATTGCTTGATTGTGTGTCTCTTTGTTTTTTATGTCTTAGTGGCATATCATTCTTTTGCAATCTTTGGGCCTCAATATAGTTTGTCTTCCTCCGTGTATTGCATTCCACTCTCTAGTTGAGAAATACACAATTTAAGGAGGAACACAAGTTATATTGGCCTTCTAAGCCTTTCGCCCATTTTGGCAATCGATGCCAATGGGGGAGAAGTTTCACAGAGTTTTGTGGAGAAGTTTAGAGAGTCATCTCTTCTTGCTTTGGTTATGTTCTGAAGCTTTTACATCTCATGCGCATACATTATTGTTGCATGGTATGGTGATGCATAATTCCTTATATAAACTCTCTTGAAAGTGATTGTCATCAATTACCAAAATGGGGGAGATTGAAAGAACATGCGGTGCCCCCATGTTTGGTGTTGCTAATTGATGACAATCTCTATGTACTAATGGTTGCATTGAGTTATATTTGAAGGGTTTGTCCATAGACTTTTCTTGGAGTCCATTTGTTGGTTTCAAGGAGAGTTTGTGATGACCAAGGTGCTATTAAGGAATTATCCAAAGATTTGTCTTGTGAGTGTTGAGCTTATTGCAAGCATGTCTTGAATAAGAAAAGTGTGTGATCATTCATGTTTACCTTCAACACATCATCCAAATGAATAGATTTGGAAAGATTCAAGGTTGATCAATACTAAGTAGACAGTGTTTCAAGTTGATCAACACACAAAGCATAGAAGATGTACCGAGAGGGATCAAGTGATCCCATGGTATGGTAAGCATTGTCAATTACGCTTTGTGTACTAACCCATGGTCTTTGTGAGAGTTCTTTGTGGGGTTAGGTTATCATCCATTGGCTTGCGTCAAGAGGAAGATCACATACAACCCATGGAGGATGACATCAAATCAAGGTTGTGGTGTGCAAGTTCAAGTGATGCATCACGAAGAGATCAAGTGCTCGAAGCTTGCCATCCATTGTGGTGACAATGGACTTGTGAAGATGTGCCGAAGAGTGGCTCACCCATAGTAGAGTATCGGGAGTAATCTACTAGTCTTCACCGAGCCAACGAAATCAAGAAAGGTGGTCCAACTCTAGGAAGTCAAGATCGTCTACATCTAGCTCAAGTGGACTTTGTGCAAGGCAAAGGTTTTCCCTTGATAGGTTCTCCATTTTACTGGTCTCATGGTGGTAGTTTGGAGACCGGGTTATAGGATCGATTGTCGTACTATCAAGGGGGGCTCTCAAGTGAGTAGCTTGATTGTATCATTCGTAAAGAGCTCAAACCATTGCATGCTTGCATCATATTTCTTGGTTCTTGTTTGGTTTTCTTCTTGTGAGATTTGGAGCTTATGGTCATCTTCTTGACAAGCTTGAGTTCATCGAAAACGGAGTTCACATGCTTCTTCTATTGCGTGTTCGGTGTTGGAGGTTTTACCGGTCTCTTTCGAGGAAGGGTTCTCACCATTTTCTTATGGACCTTTTATAATTTGCTTTTTATTGTTATTTCTATTGAGATTGTGTTAGACCATGTCGTTAGCTTTCCAACAAACTTGGTTTCGTTGAATTCGGAGTCCCTTTGCAGAAGTTGTGTTAGTTTTGGTGTCCTCAAAAGGGCTGCACCGGTACTACCGCAAATGGGAGCGGTACTACCGCTTGGAGGGGATGTATTTTTTTTACTTCCGTGGCTACTTCCGCTCCAGACCAAAACTCGTCATAAGTCTAGCGGTGGTAGGCACGGACGTATTTTTTTAGTACCGCTCGCAAGCAGTAGTACCACTACCCTTAGCGGTAGTACCGTGAGGACAAGCGGTAGTACCGCTTGGTGCGGGCTGTGAGCATAACGGTTGGATTTTTTTCCACCTATAAAAGGGGGTCTTCTTCCCCAATGAACCTTATCCTTTGATCACGTGTTCCCCCATTGTTGACCTTCTTCGAGCTTGCTATCTCTCAATCCCTCCATGGATTCTTGCTAGTTTTGGGGGGAAAAGAGAGAGGAGATCTAGATCCACATTTACACCAATCACTTTCTCCTCTATGTGAGGGGAACCCTTTTGATCTAGATCTTGGAGTTCTTCGTGTTATGTTCTTCGTTCTTCCTCTCATTTTCCTCCCTAGCATTAGTTGCTTTGGTGGGATTTGGGAGAGAAGGACTTGGGCACTCTGTGTGCCCTTTCCATTGCATTTGGTGCATCGGTTTGAGTTCTTCATGGTGATACGTGTAAGTGAAGTTGAGAAGTTTATTACTCTTGGGTGCTTGGTACCCTTAAGCTTGTTCCTCTTGGATGCTTGTGCTCCCTAGACGGTTGAGGTCACCTCGGAGCCATATTTCATTGTGGTGAAGCTTCGTGGTGTCGTTGGGAGCCTCCAATCAAGTTGTTGAGGTAGCCCCAACCTTGATGGTGTTCGGAGCTCAATCATTGTGGTGTAAAGCTCCGGGTAAGCGTCGGGGTCTCCAATTAGGTTGGGGAGATTGCCCCAATTGTACGGGTTCGGTGACCGCCCCCAAGGGTTTCCATTTGTACGAGTTCGGTGACCGCCCTCAAGGCCCCCTTAGTGGAATCAAGGCATCTTGCATTGTGCGAGGGTGTGAGGAGATTACGGTGGCCCTAGAGGCTTCTTGGGGAGCATTGTGCCTCCACACCGCTCCAAACGGAGATTAGCATCCGCAAGGGTGTGAACTTCAGGATACAACGTCGTCTCCGCGTGCCTCGGTTATCTCTTACCCGAGCCCTTTACTTATGCACTTTACTTTGTGATAGCCATATTGTTTCTTGTCATATATCTCACTATCACCTAGTTGTTTATCTTGCTAGCATAAGTTGTTGGTGCACATAGGTGAGCCTAGTTGTTGTAGGTTTTTTGCTTGACAAATTAACCGCTAGGTTTATTCCGCATTCGTTCAAGCCTAAACATAATTATTTTAAAGCACCTATTCACCCCCCTCTAGGCGACATCCACAATCTTTCACATGTTTTGAGTTACAAATATAAGCAACCGAACCAGTATCAAATACTCAGGCGCTACTACGAGCATTAGTAAGGTACACATCAATAACATGTATATCAAATATACCTTTGTTCACTTTGCCATCCTTCTTATCCGCCAAATACTTGGGGCAGTTCCGCTTCCAATGACCAGTCCCTTTACAGTAGAAGCACTCAGTTTCAGGCTTGGCTCCAGACTTGGGTTTCTTCCTGGGAGTAACAACTTGCTTGCTATTCTTCTTGAATTTCCCCTTCTTTCCTTTGCCCCTTTTCTTGAAACTAGTGGTCTTGTTAACCATCAACACTTGATGCTCCCTTTTTTATTTCTACCTCCGCAGCTTTGAGCATTGCGAAGAGCTCGGGAATTTTCTTCTCCATCCCTTGCATATTATAGTTCATCACGAAGCCTTTATAGCTTGGTGGCAGTGATTGAAGAACTCTGTCAATAACACTATCATCCGAAAGATTAACTCCCAGCTGAGTCAAGTGGTTATGGTACCCAGACATTCTGAGTATGTGTTCACTAACAGAACTGTTCTCCTCCATCTTGCAGCTATAGAACTTGTTGGATACTTCATATCTCTCAACTCGGGCATTTTCTTGAAATATTAACTTCACCTCTTGGAACATTTCATATGCTCCATGACGTTCAAAACATCTTTGAAGTCTCGATTCTAAGCTGTAAAGCATGGCACACTGAACTATCGAGTAGTCATCAGATCGAGCTTGCTAGACGTTCATAACATCAGCAGTTGCTCCTATAGCAGGCCTTTCACCTAGCGGTGCATCAAGCACATAATTCTTCTCTGCAACAATGAGGATAATCCTCAAGTTACAGACCCAGTCCGTGTAGTTGCTACCATCATCTTTCAACTTAGCTTTTTCTAGGAACGCATTAAAATTCAAGGGAATGGTAGCACGTGCCATTGATCTACAACATAGATATGCAAAAACTACCAGGACTAAGTTCATGATAAATTAAGTTCAGTTAATCATATTACTTAAGAACTCCCACTTAGATAGACATCCCTCAAGTCATCTAAATGATCACGTGATCCATATCAACTAAACCATGTCCGATCATCGCGTGAGATGGAGTAGTCCTCAATGGTGAACATCTTATGTTGATCATATCTACTATATGCTTCACGTTCAACCTTTAAGTCTCCAGTGTTCCGAGGTCCTGTCTGTACATGCTAGGCTCGTCAAGTTTAACCAGAGTATTCCCCATGTGCAAAACTGTCTTGCACCCGTTGTATGCGAATGTAGAGCTTATCACACTCGATCATCACGTGGTGTCTCAGCACGACAAAATGTCGTAACGGTGCATACTCAGGGAGAACACTCGTACCTTGAAACTTTTAGTAACGGATCATCTTATAATGCTACCGCCGTACTAAGCAAAATAAGATGCATAAAAGATAAACATCACATGCAATCAAAATATGTGACATGATATGGCCATCATCATCTTGTGCTTTTGACATCCATCTCCAAAGCACCGTCATGATCTCCATCATCACCAGCTTGACACCTTGATCTTCACTGTAGCGTCGTGGTCGTCTCGCCAACTATTGCTTCTACTACTATCGCTAACTCATGGTGATAAAGTAAAGCAATTAAATGGCATTCGTATTTCATACAATAAAGAGACAACCATAAGGCTCCTGTCAGTTGCCGATAATTTACAAAACATGATCATCTCATACAATAACGTATAACTCATCACATCTTGACCATATCACATCACAAGCATACCCTACAAAAATAAGTTAGACGTCCTCTACTTTGTTGTTGCAAGTTTTACGTGGCTGCTACGGGCTTCTAGCAAGTACCGTTCTTACCTAGGGCACAAAAACCACAACGCTTATTTATCAAGTTTGTTGTTGTAACCTTCAACAAGGACCGGCCGCAGTCCAATTCGATCCAACTAAAGTAGGAGAGACAGACACCCGTCAGCCACCTTTATGCACACAAGTAGCATGTAACGGTGAAACCGGTCTCATGAACGCGGTCATGTAATGTTGGTCTGGGCAATTACAATACCACCGAATCAAAATAAGACGTTGGTCGTAAGTAGTATGAACAGAACCGCCCACAACTCCTTTGTGTTCTACTCGTGCATATCATCTACGCATAGACCTGGCTCTGATACCACTATTGGGGAACGGAGTATGCAATTTAAAAAAGTTCTACGCTCACGCAAGATGTATCTAGGAGATGCATAGCAACGAGAGGGGGAGAGTGTGTCCACGTACCATCGTAGACCGAAAGCGGAAGCGTTAGATTAACATGGTTGATGTAGTCGAACGTCTTCTCAATTCAATCGATCAAGCACCGAACGTACGACAGCTCCGAGCTCTGCACACGTTCAGCTCGATGACATCCCTCGAACTCTTGATCCAGCAAAGTGTCGAGGGAGAGTTTCGTCAGCACGACGGCGTGGTGACGGTGATGGTGAAGTGATCCGCGCAGGGCTTCGCCTAAGCACTACGACAGTATGACCGGAGGAGCAAACTATGGAGGAGGGCGCCGCACACGGCTAGGAACAATTGATGTGTATTCTACGGGTGTCCTCCCCATGTATATAAAGGAGGGAGAGGGAGGGAGGTAGCCCAAGGGGCGCGCCAAGGAGAGGGGAGTCCTACTAGGACTCCAAGTCCTAGTAGGATTCGGCCCCCCTCTATTCCTTCTCATGAGGTGGGAAAGGGGAAGGAGAGGGAGGAGGAGAAGGAAAGGGGAGTGCCGCCCCCTCCCCTACTCCAATTCGGCCTCCTTCCATGTGGGGGGTGCACCACCCCTATGTGGGCTGGTGTTCCTCCCTCTCATGGCCCATAGGTCCCATAACTTCCCCCGGGGGTTCCAGTAACCAACCCCCCCCCC